>JAQQRF010000255.1:0-67388 GCA_030523145.1 Trissolcus brochymenae | reverse complement strand
TCTCTCTCTCTCTCTCTCTCTCTCTCCCTCTCTCTCTCTCTCCCTCTCCCTCTTGTTCTCTTTTTCTCTCGGTTCTGTGAGAGCCAAGTATAACCGATTGTAAAGATGCACATTTCAACGAAACACACAAAATTGCATCCACTTTGCCAACTGTGCAAACTTGAATGCAATCAAACCGTTAATAACAATTTTCAGGTTCAATTTAATTGAACAACAAATTAAATTATTATGCACGGGTTGATTGCACAAGTGGTGTCAATTGGTTTTTCGCGATGATCTTGTTGTAGCGGGACATTGGTGAAATCGCACAGTGACTATACGCTCGAGTCGATATCAAGTGTATATAGCTGAGAATACGTATAGTAACCTGACGGGAGTTATACGATATCGAGCACGAGGTCTTGCCTAATGTGGCACGTCGGTATGGCTGTTTTACCATTTTGCTCCATGTAAAATCTCAAACTTTGTATCTCTCGCTTTTAAGAGAAAGCTTCTTTTTGTCTTCATTCGTCATATTAACATTGCAATTAAAATCGCTCTCTTCAATTTCGATAATTATTCATCTTTTTTTTCTCTCTCAGATATATATTTCTATATAAATTCAATCAGTCGAAGAATATCACTCATTGAAACTAAAATTATTAACGTCTATTAAAAATGAACGTGCAAATAAAAGTCCTTGGCGATGATCTCGGAGGGTTTTTCACCCTTGCGAGGAGGAAAGTAAGTGCGCGATTTTACACAGACAGACAGTGCAATCGATTAATCAGTTGCCAGGCGGGAGTACTCTGATGTGCTGAAAAGACGTGAAACTAAGCTCACGGAGGAAAAACGTTGCCCCATTTAAACGTGCGAAATATATGAAAAACAAAAAAAAGAAATATAAAAAAATCCGTGAACGTGCAAGTGAAAATTTGACCGGAAAGTGATTGAACGAACAATTTTCGAAGATGTATATCTAAAGAAAAAAGTTCATGTCGGAAAATTAATATCTGTAATTAAGCGCCCGCCCTCGTTATGTGCGCGTCAGGCGTTACTCTGATTAAAACGTTCCCTTTGATATACTCAGCCGAATTATATTTTACCAAAGAATCTGTGAAATTTTTTGTTGTTTTCTTTTAATTTGAACAATTTGATAAGAAAGAAAACAAGGGGGAAAGATGCAAAAATGTCGATCTGATGCTGTAAAAGGAAATAAACACTTGTTCCGGGAAATAAGCAGATCGGGAGAGACTGAAACTCGCTGCATTCATTTCTGTCAAAGAGTGAAAAAGATGTAGAACAGGCCAACGAGCCCTGGAGGTAGGAGAAATTTATAGGGAAACACTCAATTGCGCGTACACACGCGCGTTTGATGTATCAAAGACACCTGGTCATTTATGGTCCGTCCTGCTACCAGCACCTTTTGCCCTGCGGCTGCGACTCATTCTCTGTGCGACACGCCAAAAATTCACTTTGTCACCATTTTGTTCGTTTTCTTGTTGATTATTTAAAATGTCTGTTTCAACAAAGTCTTACGATACTTTTCTCAATCCATCAAAGCCAATTTTGATTCGCTCTAGTATCGATTCGTTTCTTCTTATCAATTGTTAATAACACGATTATTTCTGGAAATGTTTATTTTCGGATGGTAGAAATCTTTGTTTTTTAATTACTTTTTTTTACAATTGCACGGATGAAACGAGATGGACGTTAATTTGAGGTCTGATGAAGAAGGAAAAACGTGAAGTGTCAGGTTATAAATCATGATTTTCGCACGACGAATCGCAAGAAAGCGTTGAATTGTTGTGAAACACGTAACTTATTCTAGTGCAGTTTGTTAACGAGGTGTCAGAGCCGTGGGGGCTGTGAGAAAAAAGCATCTCATCGCAGGGCGCTGCACTCGCTCCTTTTGTATTGCGAAATATAACTCGACTGATTTATTGCACCATGTGCAATGTTAATTAAAACTCAGGAAACACGAAATTTCAAGGCAACAATGACGACCGGGTTGCCAGCGCGTTTCGCAATCGATAATGAAGTTCGCGCTGTTGCGAGGTGCTTAATTATGTGAAAGAATTTGCGATTCTAAGCGCACAATGCTGCCCGGTCGGATCATACATTCGTTTATTTCCTCCATCGTTTTTTCGGATTCAAAATCAAAACCACGCGCTTAGTCACACTGATAACGAAAAAAAGTCAATCTGCGACCTTACGTTTTTGATAAAACATCATTATGATTTGCCGAAACCGGACTTTCATCGGCCATAATCTCACAATGCATATGTTTTTCATTCAATGCATCACTAAAATGTGTGCATTTCCCCCCCCCCTTCTTTTTTTTCAACTCGAGATAATCGTGTTACATATAAGCCAGCTCTTTAACTTACGACATATTGTATAACTGAACCAAACGGCCAACTTTTTTTCTATTAATTACGAAAAAGAAAGAAAAAGTTAGAAGCTAGAAAAGTGGAAATCCAAACTAAACTAGCTCTTTCTTTTTTTCCAGGTTGCTATGCACCTGCTGAAGTAGCGCAAAAAAGAAAAGAGGGCGGTTGAGATTATGTAAATAAATTGAAGATAGAAATATAAAAAAAAAAAAACGCTTGTCGATGACGCTGAAAGCTTGATGACAAGGTGCACGCCGAGATCGACATCGTGATCGTTACAGAGCGAAAAACAACAGGATGACGGCAATAATTTTGCACTCGCCATCAAAGTTGCACTGCAACTGTGCCGCAATAACAGCTTTAAGGTGCTGACTTTTTTCACTTCTGGTCACACGTTGAAGGATGTTGTAGCACACTATTAAGAATCAGAAATTTTTAATTTCATTTTCAATTGCTGATTCATATTTTTGGGGTGTACCGGTACCAGATTAAATTATTCGATTGGGTCATTTCGAAATGTCACGTTCCTAATCAAATTATCCAATAACATACACATCATATAATTTTAAAACGATGTTTACAAATATCATGTAACAGAATCGTGAAAAATAACAGCATTATGTCACTCAGTGCTTGCGCCGAGTTGAAAATAATATTCATTATTCATTATTATTGTTATAAAAATGTTATTTCAATCCTAGTGGGTGTTACAACATCCTTAAATCTATCAGGAAAAGCACACATTGATATGATTTATAAAAATTCGTCACTGTATACACATAATGAAAGGAAAAAATCATCAATGGTTTATTACTCTTTGTGCTAGATTAAATATGAACAATTCAAATATGAGAAATGTCATGATGGCTTGATTATAAACTCTTGCAGCTCTCGAGGTTTAAATTTAGTTCGAGTTGAAAAATGTGATTTGCAGACGCCACGACGGATGCATGCACGGACGTGAATAAGTTATAACTATTGGAAGAGGCAGAGACAATTTCATTATTGTTTGACGTTTGCGTTGGTTTTTGCGCCCATCGATATCGTTCCATCAAAAACTGTCGAATTTCGATTAGAAGCTTAGCCTGTCGCTTGACATTTGCTTAGCATGCCTGTCCTTGTTTTGCAGCCCGCATCTCTCGGTCGTGGCTTGCTCATCGTCGACCTTTCAGCGAACAGACACACGCGCACATACCATGTCCATCAATATTCTCGTTATCCGTCCCTCGTTCGTTCACTCTTTCCGTCGTTTCCGTTGCCAGGACAACGCGATAGCGCGCACTAACTATGTACTGCAATCACCGGTACTGTCATACACACATTTACCATCACGATCAATCCAAACCAAACTGATACTCTATACATCGCATCTTGTATCTCTCGTCTTCAACCAACATACATGCACGTACACTAAGAATCCGACCAATTTTACAAAACCTTAATATCTCGGTTTGTATGAAATGTATTTTTCAGCTGACTGCGGAGGCTTTTCGAAAACAAACTTACACTGATAATTGTATCGTTTAATTCGCTTTTTATCGCGGTATTTTAGTTAATATGGGACTAGAATGTTTTATTTAAAATTGTATAATAATGATAAGCAAATGAATAAATAAATATATTTTGTTGTTTATTCCCAGGGAACGTCCGCTGGGCCACAAGAAGAACCGAGGAGGGATTAACATAAGCCGTTCGTCGCAAATAGTGGATATAGTGCAAGTGTGTAAATATACGTGAAAAATAGCTAGTGTCTGAAAAAAATAAGCAAGTGTTGCGAAAAGTTTAGTTCACAAAGTTAGAGCAAAGTTAAGTCGCTGAGCCAGAAGAAGTATTAGAGAGGAGGAAGATATGTACAATGCTGGATCGATCGCAGTAATTGATTGGGGGCGGTAACGCGGATGAAACCAAGTCAAATACGTGACCGCGCGTGCTAAATATATACCTATATACCATCGGTTTCCCTTCAAATCGCTTCCTTTTTTTCTGTTTCATCGCGAAGATATAATATCAGGGTATACTAAATGCATGTGGTGTGTCGCTTACCGACGTTTATGTGAAAGTGTATGTACAGACACGCAAATGGAACTCTGTATACATGTATGTACATAATTTTTACTCGAGACTGAAGGCGCTGAATTGTCGGTGCTGACTGATCGTTTGCACGGGAAATTTGACCTTTTTCCATCCGCTGCTGACATCATTACCGGTTAGTATAAAACTTGTTATCATTAAATTCATCATGATAATTATGTTATTTCGTCAGCTCTTATCGTTAAAATGTTGAACACTTTCAGACCTTATTCTTCCGCGTGTTAAACCAATTCAGCCATTCAATCACTTTAACAAAAATCACTTTCCCAGATCAAGAAAACACTCTCCGAAGCAAATTATAATTCTGACTTTGAACAGAATAAAACAAGTCTTATTTTCTATTAAAGAAATATATCCCATTCTTGCATCAGGAAGTTGTTCATGGATGAAAAAGTTTTACTGTTAATTCAATCTGTTTTTCAGTCATCGAAAATTAAACTTGTTGCTAAACATTTCAGATGACCGTTTCTCAAGTTCCATATTTTAACTCAAACAATGACACCACGGTTCAATTAGTTGACTAGTAATTTTGGAAAAATACGTATTTATCAGTTGAACGAACACTCATGAGCTAGCTGCTGATCATGAATGCATAAGTTGAGATCTAAAACAGGAGCAGACGGAAAGGTCCAATCCAATATACAAGTTTAACTATCATAAAATCGATCTGTTTGTTCCACTTTTGAGATAATCCAAGATAGCGAAATTTAGTTCTGTTGACATGCGACGAGTTGAAGTGGGTCAGTACTTCAATTAATGTAGGAAGTGCGATGTTCCACGTTCGGCCTTGTTGTGAATTTATTCGTTGCATTTGAATGCATTTTTTGTACCAAATCAATCCCTCGTTTTCCTTTGCATATGCTTATTCATTAGCATCATTCAAAGTCAAGATATAATCATTCCATTTTGAAAATGCACCACTGCACCCTACGATACAAAAGAGCAAAATCAAATGAGAATGTGTAACTGCGACCTCTATGATGAAACGTACCCATGCAGCGATCAACATTGTAAAAAAAGGTGTGGATAAAGACAATCTATTGTTCAACTTGCCTTCATTAGACGACTGATTTAAATACAATAATATAATAATCTAAGCCATTTTTGTCAGAGCGAAATAAAATTCATGTCCAAGTTTGCAAACTTTTCCTTCCCAAACACAATTCTCGCTTGCATTTTCCTATTCCTCCCTACTTTGTTGTCATCCCTACCTTTTTTTCATCCCACTCCAGACTTCCCTCTTTCATTCGAGCTTGGGTCGATACTTGCGTGCTCTATATGTATTCATGCATATGAAAACCACACGGCAAATGTGTCTATGCAAATTCTAGAAATACTTTGGAGCAATGCTATTAAGGTGTGAATATTAGGTAGTTGCCATTTCGTCAAACTGGTCTTCTTGGAGGCCTTTTCCTCTTTCTGAAAAAAAAAATAATAATAATAAATAAATAAATAAACAGTCTAGGCGTTATTAGAGCAGCAGTTATTTTTTGTAAGGTCACGTGAAAGATATTACTCTGCCTTGAAAGATAGTATGTGTACACACCAGATGCAATAGGATAAATATTTAGAGTAGCGGTTTCTTAAAAAAAAAAAAAAAAAATTGCCCTGCTGAATCTAGGCTAGGCCAAAAATGAATAGCCAGCTACCAGCGTCAGAATGAAACTAAATTGATTTTTGTTGAAAATGCACAGGAATCAATTAATCAAACTGGTCGAAATTGTGTTGACTATTTTGAAAAGTATATTAATTAATCAATCTTGCAAAACTTGATGCTTCTTCGGCAGCATTCATGGCCGACACACAAATGCACGTGCATTAGCGTGGCGCGCATGCGCTAACTTCAAATATGGCGGCCGCTGTGAGAGTGTGTAAGTTGGTTGTGCACGCAACTCCTACGCACCGATGCTCGTTCCAACTAATAGCTCCTGTGACGTTGTGCGCTTTCATGCTAGACACGCTGTCGGTAGTTCCGCTTTAATGTCTAACTCGTCTGGATTCAACAAATTTGCACGATGCACGGCCTGGCCCAATTCATAAATTTAATTCGCCTAATTTCAATTGCAATTTTCGTTTCTTTGAGCAACCAGTAATGAGTGTACATTGAGAAGACAATTTTCAACTTGACGAGTTTCATCCTTGAGCGTCTGCAAGTCAACTGAAAATAGAGTCAATTTGTGAGAGGGCTTTGAAGAAAAGGTCGAAACAGAATGATTGTATTGGGAATCTTGAGGTATCCACTTGAGGCGAATTTTGCGTTTAACTCTTCGGGGTGTTTCTTTTTTCATGCAGTCAATGGCAACATTCTGAGACGCAACCAAGGTTAACCGAAACAGGTGTTTGATCCTCGAGGAATTTTGTCGTCGATCAGCTTTAATGCAGCCACTAATTCTCACATCGCACAAAGAGTGAGCATGAAAAGAATAAGTCTGAGAGAAGGAGGAGAAAAAAAAAAGAAAAAGCTCCTTTACCCTAGCTTGTATCGCGAGGATCTCAGCACGAAGCGAGCCCAAGAATACAGATGAGTCATACGCTGCTGCACACATAGATGATTTCATATATACCTGCAGGTATATACAAACAGGCCGAGCGATAAAAGCGAAGGTGTTGGCTTCTTTGTATTTGTCTCTCCATCAAGTTGCGTGTACGTTCAACTGTACTTTGCATATAGCACAGTCGTTAGTCTGCACGACTCGGCTAATCGATACCACGCTCTTTCACGAATTGGTCATTCATGAACGCAACTTTTCCAACCAACTAGAATGCACAACTCAAGTGAAAGAACGTCGCCATATAGCGGCGTCCTGATTATTTATAAACCGGGCATTGCAGTGAGAAGATTAAGAAACACTTTGGCTACCAAAATGCCAGCGTGTGAATATTTTTAACCGCTTGTTTACAAACAATAACGCAGATGGATCCAGTTTCATCAAACAAATAACTTGCAACTTTTCAGACTCACAAAATTGAGGCATGATTATAGAGCTGGCTTTTTACGACACTTTAATGCCGCGCCATCTGTGCGAAAGCTGCAGTTTGGCTGCGTTTAATAAGCCCGTATTAAACAAAAAATCCAATTCATTAAGATTGTGTGTATACGAAGCCCGTGTCATAACTCTGCATGTTTGCTTATCGCCCAGGCAATTAGTGTCTTCGACTTTCGCCATTAAACGAAGGTCACTCTGAGGTCACGTCAAGATAGTATCTCCGATGCCAAATGCAGTCCAGGAAAAACAATTGTTGCCACTTCATTTGAGCCCTGCACTCACTTTTGAGATCACGTTTTTATCTTTATCTATTTTTGTACTATCCGCCGTTTACAAATTCTCAGTCAACTATAATAACGATGAATAAGTTAAATTATAGTTTTCATTTGATAATCAGTCATTTGAATGAATAAAAACAAATTCAAATCGTTGTATTTTATAAAGTACAGTGTTTATTTTTGATACTTCTGTATATGTTCAGTTAATTTTGGAGTATTTAAAAATGTTGGCGGCAAGTTTATTTCAAAAATGTCGACAAGAAGTGACATTCGCTGTTATTGCGTTAATTAATCGCACAAAAAAAGGAAAAGAAACAAAAAGAAAATATTAAATGAATGAAAGTCGAGTAAAGTTGTATCAATTGGAATCAAGAGAAGCAATTGATTTTTTTGCAATCGACGTTATAAATAGTTGGATAAAAAGTCACTAACATCTAATTATAATTAGCTGCTTGTCAGAGTGCTTTCCAATGAATAAAGTTAAACAGAGTTTAAGCTGTATCATCTTAAAATAGATACCGATGCACTCGCTATGAACGAACGACCCCGACGAAAGGGCGACGTAATCTACGCCGCGTAAAACAAAAAGCTCGCGCGCGGGCGTGCTTTAGTAATCCATCCGCTTTACAGCAAGAAGAAAGAGAAAGCGAGACAAAAGCGAGCTGGCGAGCACGAGAAAAAACCACGTTTTAATTGCGATTCTCTCGGTCCACAGCAAGAAGCCCACATTTTCGGCACTTTTTATTTAACATTATTGTTACAACGCTATGAGTCAAATCTATATCCGAACTCAACAATTATATTCCATCTAATACTCATGAATGGCGCTCATAGATGTATTTAAATATACATTCCATATACAATAGATATTCTTTAATTCAATACCCTGATAACCGCCGTTTATGTCAATGATTTACATAAAATTTGCATAAATGTAACTACTCATTGTGCTGCATTATTTACATAAATCGTATACATCAAAAAAATTGTTGTCCAAATGAATAGACAAGGTTTTAAGTTTTTCAAAACTTAGACAATTTAAAAATTTCTGTTGTTTTTTGGTCTAGCACTTATGTAAAGTTCACTCAACATTTACGTCAGTCTGACTATCAGAGTATGTAATTCCGTTTACATCAACTTCAATAATTTTAATTCAAAATCTATTATACATCCCTGGTATAACAAACATATAGTTTAGTTAACAAAATTAAATAGAGTTCACAAAATCAAATAAATTTAAAAAAAACCAGAATATTTTTCTACTGATCATCACAACTGAAAATAAAACAACAGCAATAAGTAACATTAAACGAAAACATGAACAAGAGAGTTTTGCACTTTTTTCCTTCGGCATTACGCAAAATGTTAATCACAGAAGCTGAATTTTGTTTATAGGTTTTATTTTTGACATTTGAAGGAACGTCTATTGACGGAACATGAAAATGCAATTTTGCACCACAACTGTGAATTTTCGGTTACATTTTCCATACTGTTGCCACCTTCGATTTTTCAGTCTAAAAATCTATCCAGAATTTTATATTGGTTGTCCCAGGGATATATAGATTTAATGAGTGTAATCAAAATAAAAATATCCGAATAATCCTGTTTATATGATAATAGAATCAGACTTTTGAGAAAGAAAAACAAACAGTAAGTTAGTTTTGTTTCTAACGTATTATATTTTTGGCTAAGAAATGAATATATAAACAGAAAATTTTTGCAAAATTGTAGAGAAAAGAATATTTAATGTTCACATTCAATGATGCAAAAAATTTAATGTTTAAAACCTGCATTATGAAGTTGTCCGACTCAAATGAACATCTACCAATTATTACCAAAACCACCAGACGATAAACTTAGATTTTAGTTGATATTATAGAGAAACCAAAACTAATACCATGGTGTTTGAATCGAGCATAAACGAAAATGAGTTTACATCTAATTGGATTACACATTTATCGCTCAATCACAAAGCTGGCTAAATACTAGATGATCTGTATTAGAAGCAAAATGTCAGGATGGGTCAGTACAGTGAACTCAGAGTTGAAGTTGCAATTCAAGTTGAAAAAAAATGAATGGTCATATTCCAAAAGTTGAAGTAAAAAGTCATTTGTGTTTTATTGTCGAGTAATTAGTCATGATCTGTCTGCTATTGAGGGCTAAGCTAAAGATATTTAACGAAGCATAAACCGTCTATGAGTGTGAAAAAAGAAATCGTTAAAAAAATGTCAAATCAATGAATATAACAATATTGCTAGTTCAATGATCCGAGAAAGTGAGATCCCCATAGGTCGCGAATATAATTTGGATGAAAAATAGAACAAGATGAATGTCAGAATGTCAAGGTCAGAAAAGGTTCAACGTCCCATGAATTGGTATTGAAATAAGGCAGAAAAACAGAGAGGGTGACGCAATTTGAGCTGTGATTAGTAATGAATTATAATTTTATTTCTGTCGCTTTTTGCCGCGTTTTGGATCGCGATGCTGTAACGCAACTTTCTCCTTATCCTCGAGCCAAATATGTTCGCAAACGCATTAATGAGCGACGTCATTGAGATGTGCATTAATAAATTCGAATGTACCGTATGTTGCAGCGCATAATGAGTCAGGGGTGATGGAAACCGTGGGCAAACAAGTCCAGGTTGTAAGTGGACTGGGGGTGGGGGGTCCTGTGGGGCCAGATCTACATCACCATCATCATTCGCATCCCCACCCCCTCGGGAGCCACGGTCACGGTCACTCCTTGGTAAGCACCGCGACCAATGCTGTCGCGAGAGCTCAGGCCCAAACCCATCAGCCCCAACCCCCTCTACCCACACACAATCAGCACCTACCAGCCAGATCTACCCCCGTTCAACTGCACAGGTAAGATATTAATCTCTTCATAATAATAAGAATAATAACAACAACTAGATCTACTGTCATCAAACCTTGGTGACTATGAAAAGTGAAATGCCAAAACTTACTTCGCAATTGACTTTGCAATTGGTTCAACACCTCCAAGTTTTCATTCTTTTTCGTTAGCTTCATATGAACATACACATTTGAAAGACCCTGTGAAAATCATCATTTCATTTTTGGTTCCTCAAATATCCAGTGCGTAAAACCGTGGTGTCGCTCGTGTACGTGGGCTTCGCCTGGACCTCACTTGAAAAAAAAAGAAAAAGCTCAAATAATTGTCCATACAAGTCTCTTAATTCTTCTGTTACTTTGGTACTCCTCATGTACCAAAGTTAAGCATATTTAAAATATAAAAATATCACTTATTTTTTTATTTAATTTTGTTACAGTTTGCAATTATTTATTGTTCAAGAGGGTAAGATTGTCCCTCCCAGTGAGAGATTGAAATATAAAAAATGGATAATTTAAAAATTCAATTTAGCTTTTACTACTTTCTTCAATGCTGAATACGCTTTCGAGATGTTGACAAATAAAATGACGCACCAAGAGATAACTCTTGTTCAACTCCAAATGCCTCAATGAATGATAAATTTCGACGTGGTTCCTTTTCTTCTCAGTTATGAGATGATAATAAAATCTTGATTTCGGCTGTCATTGGCAGGCTTGAATTCACTTCGATAGGCACCTCTTTTCTTTGTCTCCACTCGAGATAAAGCCAGATGAAAAAACGATTACCAAAGCTGGAACAAAGAAGAAACAATTTCTTGATGGTGATTGCAATTTTGATTTGATGATAGAAATATGAAATGTGATGACAACTAATGATCATCACAATATCGCTTTTTTTGTTTTGTTTTGTTTTGTTTTTTTTTTTTATATCAAAACTTGTATCTTTGTTTATTTTTTTCAAAATTCAAATTTAAAGTTTAGTCGCTGCAACTTTGTCACGGTCATGGTCATAATAATAACTAACCTGGAGAAGCTCCTTCACGACGATAAATAGATCATTTACTTTTAAAACTCGTCTTGTGAAATAACAAACTTTCAGTTCTTGTTCAACATTCTTCATGATGGCCATCAGAGATCATTACCTAACAAATTTTCGGACCTTCAACAAATAATAAACATATATATAGTCAACCAATGTATTAAAAATAAAAAAAAACGTTACGAATATTTACTCTGAAACTGGAATCAAACTTAAAGACATTGCAGTTATTAAGAATGATGCAATTTCATGTCGACCGTTGCCTGCAGACTCAGACTGCAAGGGAATCAGTGGGCCACAAACTCGCGCCGTTGCCATCCTGCTGCGACGTTGCCACGTTTATCACAGACGCAGACCTGATTTTCTCGTGCAAAAATACACTTTCTGCGGCGATTTTCTCTCGTCCCTATAACTTGCTAGAACGAAATAAATAATAATCCAGATATAAATTACATCTTATCATTATTGCTTGAATCCACTGCATTTTATCGGCAGATTTTCAGTTGATTAATCATGTCTCGAGATAAAAACAGATGCCAGCTTTAACTGTGTAAACGAAAAGAGAAAAAAAAAAAACAATGTTATTAATTTTTTGTCACCATTTTTTTCTACGACAAATTTAATCGATAGTTGTGATATTTATCTTGCAACATTTTGACGTTTCATAAATATAGATTGTTCAAAGTTCAATGATCCCTTGGAGAAAAAAAATGCTTCCAGGTGTGCGTTTCATTGCTTGTTAAGTTACCATTGTAAAACAGAACTATAAGAAAAATTAATGTTATCATTGTGACGGGTTTCGTTCGCTCGAAGAACAAGCAACAAAACAAACGCGAATTGATCGAAAAAACTGATTGTGTAATGGAAAATTATTGAACTTCATACGTGACAATTACGCGGCACTGAGTCACGCTCGCGATTATCTCTGCAACAAAATGATTCATTCTTCAACCTGCGAGAGGTATTTTTGAATTTTACATACAATATAGATAATGAGTTGATTACATTCTTTTGATATATATTTTATTATGAAATTAATTTCCCGTCAAATAAAATTGGTTAATAAATTGAATTCAACCTAAAATTATTGTTTTAAACAAATATGTAAATAAAATGTTTATATTGTTGTGAAAATTATTTAACAGAATGTCATCAGTACATTGACTCGTTAATTTAAATTGAGAAAAAAAAAAAAATTGTGTGATATTAAAAATAGGCTTGATTAAATTGATTGATTTTGGAGAAATTCTTTAGCGGAGAAAAAAATGAAAACAAAAATGGAGCCGTTGTTTATTTGTGAATAGAATTGTAATTACACTTTTGACAGTTGAAATTGAATGTGAAAGATGAAATGAAAGTGAACAAAAAAAAGGGAATCGTAAAAGAAAGGATAGAGGGGAAGGGGGGAGGGGGGTTGATTAGTAATTTGGCTGGCTGAAAATAGTATTCGGCGATGAAAAGTCGCGTTGGGTGTACGAGGTGGACGCATGCGCGCAACGCAGCCACTGCTACCTGTCGATTCTAACCTCAAACGTCAACGTGTAGCACGGTCGACTTGTGTTGACGAGCACCAGGAAGTTACAAAGTTGTGCAGGTCCCATTGACGTGGGACGCGTCCAAACACGGGCGTCGGGCCATGCTGAGTCAACTCGGGCACGATGTAAGTCATATTTCTGACGCTCAAGTTTACCCGGCCAACATTTCGGGATTTGTTTGTGTAATGTGTGTACGTGCACGCACTTAATTACCTCTGGCCGAATATTCGCCACGTCACGTGACCGCGTTTTAATCTCATTCGCATGATAATAAATTCGCGTGTGTCTGCAAGTGCGCGTGATTCACATGGCACAAGGTAAACAACATCCGAAATGCTGCGCTTCATCACTCCCGTCTCCGTCAGCGCCAGCGAGCTTACATTTTTGTTTTTGTTTGTATATTCATGTTTCAAAGAGAATTTTTCTCTCTGTTTATATACAAATTGACTTTGTGTTTATTAGTATACTCGAACGTTCACAACAACGAATATAAACATTCATTTGATCCAACGATAATATAAACAAAACATGGTTTTTTTTGTCTTCGTGAAACTGAAATGTCAATTTTGTTTACACAAATGCAGCTGAATCGGCGTTTGTAGAAAAACTTATTGCATCAGAGCGTTCTGAATATCAACTTTGAGATCGGATTAACAAAACCCAATTAATTTGCTTCTGGGTTGTGTTATAATTTTCCCACAGCGATTTGCTGTCTGTTCCTTCTCCTCCTCCTCCTCCTCCTCCGTGATAATAAAAACAGGTACCTCGGTTTCACAAGGTGTTTGCATTTCTAATGGAACTACTAATCCTTGCATCGAGAACATGACATTGTAGCGGTGCAATTGAATGCCTTTTTCCTGACAATCCAGACGCATTGTAAACATTCATTCGTATCTTTCTATATTTTTTTATCTTTATATACTTGAAAAAAAAAAAAAAAATAAATAAATAAATAAGCAACCACACAAAAACAATCAAAGGTTTTAATCAAATAGTTTTAAATTATATATCTTAATTCAATTTCAATAATATAAAAAATATACCTTTCTTATTGTAAATAAAATTTAAATTACTCAAGTTCGTTAACCTTGATATTATGATGATTTTGTTTGAATAAAAATGAACTTTTGGAAAATTGGTAAATATAAATATACAGTCATAACAAAGAGCCAAACATCACGTGCTTTGGATGTAAAGATGAGGCACATAAAGGCGCGGTTGCCACGTCAACGGGAATTATTTCATGTTTGATAGAATGAGTTTTTCAACGACGTGCTGGTGATCTGCATTAAACAAATGTTACATTGAAATCGAACCAATCTTAAAATAATAAATAAATTAATAAATTTTGTTTCTCGCAACTGCTTTTGACTTTTTCGGGTGACGTAAAAACAGGTAATTTTATCTACTTCCTTTATAATTTGCATATTCGGATGATTTATATATTTTCAAGTAACGGAGTCCAGTTTCCAATCATTTCCTCTTTTTGAAATCTGGAAAAAAAAAGAAGTAAAAATAATGATCTTGCGATATTATATCTCTTATTATTGAATAACCTTAAATTGAATGTCAAATGTTGTACTTAAATTTAATGTTCAAATCGTGAATGAAAGAAAGAGAGTTTTAAAAACAATCCAAGTTGAAAAAAAAGAGGAGTATTTTTGTCTGAAAGAAAAGATGGTCGTTGAGACCTTTCTGTGATGCGAATTGCACGCGACCTAACCTCAAATTGTTGAACGAGACTGAAAAGATAGCAATGCGCTGCAGGAAAGAGCATGCTCGGCAGTTCCGGGATACCTTTCGGCGCTTGTCTTTCTGCGAAACTGTGCGTTTATTTTTGTCCGTATTTTGCTGATGCGCGGGGAACGCTCATGACTCGTGTGTAGTGCGTGTATGTATCTGTTATGGCGGCGCGGCAAGCGGGAAAAACTAGCGGGCATTGTTATCGCCGGGCTGCGCGCGCGCATACTCACACTCACACACGACATAACATAACATAACAAGTGGGGGTGGCCAAGGCCGCGCGACGGGCGAGTCTTTTTTCTTTCCCTTTTTTCGGACGCGTTCGAACGGAACTGCATTTTTTAATAGTCAACCTCGCACGAATGTCATCTCCATAAACTGTCACGCTTTCCATCAATTTATGCTCCAACATTTTCCCAACAGTATAATCATCTAAGAGTAAACAAATCAAACAAACTAACTTAA
Source organism: Trissolcus brochymenae (assembly GCA_030523145.1). Classification (NCBI taxonomy): domain Eukaryota; kingdom Metazoa; phylum Arthropoda; class Insecta; order Hymenoptera; family Scelionidae; genus Trissolcus; species Trissolcus brochymenae. The sequence goes on along the minus strand of JAQQRF010000255.1, from coordinate 52,028 downwards.
ATGATTATTAATAATATGTCTTTAAAAAATGGTTCTCTATTTAAAGAAAAAAAAACAAAAAACAAAATTTCTCAAAAGTAATGGAATTGTTTTGCATAACTTTCTCCGTTGACTGTTGCAATTCTGCATTGACGTTCTGCAATATTTTTGTATTACCCGTGTAAGCCACTTGGTAATTATTAATTATTATTATTTTAATCAAGGTAGTGTTAAATAAATAATTACCCATTAATTTATTTTGTAGAATTCAATCTAAGTTGAAAAATTGTTCGTACAATTGACAATTTTACTTGACTTTTAAACTTTGAACCAAAGTCCTCGACTGAACAAGAAGTGAGATGAGTTGTACAAGACAGTCAAGAGTTTCTGAACTTTTTTTTTTTATTTTTGTTCGCTATAGAACTTGGCTAAACTTTTTTCTCCGATCGCTTTTTAATCCTTTAAAAGGAAGTTTTCTTGATAAAAGTAGTTTTTTTTGTTTGATCCCTTGTGGAAATCATTTTCTGAAATTTTACAATACATCAATTTAAACAATTTTTACTTCTCTTAAAAGAAGGAATGAAAAATATCTGGAAAAAGTTGAATCGTGAATACGAAAATGGCAAAAGGAAGAAAAATGAAATAAATTAATTGTGCAGTTTGATGTGGAGGTCTAAAAAGGGAAGTGCATCGTGGTAGTAAATGCTTAAACGGAAGGAAAGAAGAAGGGATCAGAGACGAGAGAAAACGTGATAAAAAGGAATGAATAAAATATAACGGTTGCATCTCGTGACCCAAATTGCGCGCGCGCGAGAATTCGCATGTTTGCGCTTTTGTTTTGTCTCACACATTTTAGCTCAAAACATTGTTCGAGAACCGAAGGACGTTTCGGAGCACGCACCCCTTCGATCCCGCTGACAAAAAGCCCGACCGAGTTGAAATAGTTAGACCGATTCGCATTATTTCCAAGCTCGAAATGTTTGCGGGAAAAGCATTTACATAACCATCGTCTCACCAGTGACGTCCACAATTATATAAATCAAAACAAAACATCTACCCGTAGAGTCTTTTCAAGTTATCTTGGATGAAATTTTATAATTTTAAAGTTATGCTGTAAGATCCCTTTCCCTTTCTGCTTTTTTTTTCAATTTTATTTTGTTATTATTATTTGTTTTTAGGTTTTTAATCACGTTTATATCTGGAAAATAAAAGAGACTTATCAATTAAGAATGAGTTTGAGAGTTTTGAATGTTACAAGCTTAGGACCGTGGAAAAAATGTCAATTGATATATTTTTCAATCTTGTTCCAATTGATAAAATGAGAGCGCGGTTGAAAAATTTCCGATGCTTGAGTATATTCGTCGTGCAGAGCACTCTGGCTCGTGAATTAAACTAATGTGTTTCATATACACAGCCTTTATTACTAAGAGCATTGTAATTGAACGTGCACTATCGCATATGTGTCTTTATATTCACAATTGCTCGTAACGGCACGGTTATGCCTCTTATCGACTGTTCGCTGTTTATGCTATAGAGCTGACCACAAATTTTATCATTAATAGAATCCCGCGAATCTCAAATCTGAAACAAAAATGCGTTAATTAGAAATAATTATACACTAAGTTAAGTATTTTGGGTGATACTTTAGAAACCCCTCAATGAGATAGGAGAACATTCTAAAATGTTCAAAAAGTGACTACAACAATGTTCTCTATTGAACATCATTTTTGCTGCGTTATAAACTTGATAGCTTCTTTGATATTGACTTTAAGGTGATATGTAAGGTCTGCTGCCACGGAGTTAGGGATTTTGTTCATAAAAATTAGAATAATTGTTGTTTTTCAAAATACGGAGAAGAGCGCCATTCAATAATAATGGGAGAATTCGTAGCACACTACAACAAAATTTTCGATTAAAAAATGTAAATAAAAAGTGATTTCTACGATTATCCTCCACATCAAAATCTCAAGAACTCACTAGAACTCACTTTTCGGCAACGTTTTACGATAAAAATTAAATTTTTGTGTTTAGGAATGTGTAAAATGAGTGAGAAAATGGCGCTCTTCTCATTAAATTAATTTACAATTATATTATTAATTTTAATTAAAGAAATCTGCAATGTCGGTAACTCCCGGTTTCACACCACCTTAACTGGTTGAAGTTGATATTATTTCTGGTTATCATTTAGCCCAGTATATACGTCGCTTTCATCTTTGGGAGAAACACTTTGAGACTGTACTGACGCGATCAACTAAAAAGAATAATCGGTTATAATTAATTAGCTGAAAATGGATATTTAGATATGCAGATTACTTACCTTTGTAATCATAACATTTAGCTTCTTATTTTGCTATTATTATACTTGAAATGTATAACAACGACGGTTTATTATTAGATTAGTTCGCACCACCTTGTTAATAATATAGGTATATTGTTTGGTTATCGGTTAAGTAACCGAAGAGCCATTTTGATTTGTTATCAAGCAAATATTTTTCGCCGTGTCGAATGGTATTTACGCAGCGTCAACAGCAAAACAGTTATAATATCTTGAGCAACGTACGCATTTTTATGTCTCGCTCTGACATACTTTGCGTGATAAACATTTTGAAGAATGAATTAGCGCGCACACACACACACATATACATTTACATGCGCCATTTTTGAACGGCAAAATTGCACCCAAGTGCAAATCGAGTGGCTTCACAGTCGAGATGTTGGTAAACATGTGAAAAAATGCGCGCCACCGCTGGTCAAATAAATCGGCGTGATAGATAGATAGCGTGCTTGGCAGGGGGGGGGGGGGGGCGAGGGGTTCAATGGCCCAATAGTTACATCAGTGTATGTGCGGCCATCAACCGACTGCTGATTTCCGATTGTTTATGAATCTACTAGAGCACGTCTCCTGCACGAATAATATATTATAACCAACACTGACACACATTTTGAAGAGCCAATTACGTCGAGGAGAATATTTGTTTTCGAGTATGCTTTTTCAACCAACCGAATCGAACCGAAATAGACCCTTCACATTCATTCTTGTTTAAATTCAGTGCATTTTGATTTTTTGCAAATGTTCACAAAATCGTGTCAAATAAAAAAAAAAACAAACAAAAAAGCCAATGGAAATAATGCTAACGTGAATTACGAGCGTGTGTGAGCCTTACGCTCGATTAGCCAATTAGCTGCTTCACCAAACGGATGGACTAAAAAATCAATAGTTTCCGCAAATGAGAACCAAGCCAGTGTCACAAAACTTGCACTCTTATAAGTTTATTATTACCATAGTGCGTTGTTTAATGATCTGAAACATACAAATACAAAGTAACTTGTGTAAAATTCCAATGTCTGAAGCTTGAAAAGTAATTTTCAAAAAAAGAGGCACGCATTATTTATCTACTTTTATCCCTTTGTTTTTTCATTTACATTTTTGTCTAAAATGAAAAATAAATTAATAGAACAGAAAAATGAAGCCATTTGCACATATACGGATAGAAATCCTACACACAATTTTACTGTGATTCCCATTACTGCTTGGACCGTAGTTGACATTTGGTAGAATTTATTCATGTTCGTATGTGTACGTATAGTTATGTACGTTAAAGTTAAGTTGTTATTTAATTGTGTTACTCCTTCAATTATCAAATTGTTTGATTTTGTCTGAAACTTTATTATTTAGTACTAAAAAAATTGTTCAATTTCGTTTGAAAATGTGTTATTCATCTCTATAAAAATTAGTTTCACGGTAGATTAAAATTTACTGTGAAAAATGTAATTTTTAATTTACTATTTCCACGATCCGCGGTTTCGTGTGAATCACAGTAAAATTTCATATAGAATTTCTATCCGTATAGGTAAATGAATAATTGTGTCTTTTTTTCTCCAAATTCAGTCGCTAAACGAAATAAAATATTCCTGTTCATTCACACCTGTCATCAATGGCCATTAATTCCGATGGCAAAGCTCGACCTATGGTTTAATCTCTTTCCGTATATGCAAGCAAAGAATGACTAAGTAAAAGTGAGCTTGGAGTGAAAACGTGGCAACGGCGCCTTCCTCCGGCGTCTCTGTCCCGCCGTTACGTCTCTCCGTCTCTCGCGGATTTTTCGCAGGCAGCGCGTTAACCCTAAAAGTGTCGCGCGCATGCGCCGCGCGGTTCCACGAGGCCGAGATGAGCGCCGCCACGTGTGTGCGCGCGCCACTGTTGCAATGATGGCGCTGAGACGCGCGCCAATCGCCCGCCGTGCAGCCTCTCTCCAACGTCCGTCCTCTCGCGGGCATCCCTCACGCGCGCGCCACACTGCGCGCTTGTACCTATTCGCGCATCCATCTCGATCTAATTTAGTGCGTCTTTGCAAACTCGATCGACTTTTTTCCCAATCACACAATTTCATTCTTTTCCAAACTTTTCATTTTTAAATCATAAACGAATTAACAACTTTATTCGCGTGGATGAATTTATTTATTTTTTTTTATTTTTTTTTTTATAAATTGTTACGCAATTGTTTGAGATTGTTTTTTGGTTTGGGCTTTCGAAAAATGAACTAGTCTTGTCTGTATTGTATGTAATCTATTTATTGACGGAATCGAATCTCTTAATATTATCTTTAACAGCTGATGATGTTAATGCAAATTAATTTTTTTTTTCATGCAAGTTTTAAATTGTTGACAAGATAAATGGTAAGAATGATGGCTAACAAACGAAGTAGAAGATGAGAACGATATTGCCGTCCGACTTGGTTTTTAATATCACGCGATATTTGATATGGAAATTGGAAAAATATTCTGCAGAAATATGACGACAATTCTGAGAAATAACTATTTAAAGACATCTGGGTCGAACTTGGCCGGGGTCAGGCCGGGGAGTATCGATCGAATCTTTGGAAGCCTGTCGATATAAGTACTACAATCGTCAAGATAAAGCCCTTTGTTAATTCGTTAAAACGGCACGTTTATATCCGGTCGCCATTAACAAACTCTAAACTCCTGTTTATTCTGCGCATTCGGCTGTTTACCCTGCTTGTTTTTATTTGTTTACTTTTGTGTTTTCATAAAATTTGGTTTTTGCTTTGTTATTTCACTAATTTCACATAGCCTCTAACAAGGTCAATAGACAGACAAAACAAAACAAACATAACAAGCTGAACAAAAAATGTTATAACTATTTTGGTTTGAAAATTAATTTGAAAATGAAAACTGGAGGATTGAAGGTCAAACAAGAGAATTTGGGAGTTTAAATTGGAACAGCGAGATGGAGATGCTTTTGGAACTACAGAAATATAAGCAATAACTCATAACAATCAATGTTTCCGCAACTCGAAATACGATTGTAAAGAAAAAAAAAAACGATGAAGGTACCATCCATTAAGTTTGATATTACAATCAAGAATGCGAGCAGAAGTATTTCAATTTTCTCTCGTTCTCTCTCTCTCTCTCTCTCTCTCTCTCTCTCTCTCTCTCTTTCTCTCTCTTTACTCTCCTGTAAACTATTTCAAGTGCAAATGCAAATAAACTTGAAATTGTAATTTCAAACATAAAAACGAGCCTGAGGTTTTTTGACTGATCTTGCAAGAATTATAAAAGTACATTCATATGTTACTAGAATGTTTGTTATAGAGTTGCGCGCCACCTAGAATTAAATATTGAAATTGAAATAATAGTTGTATGTTAAGAAAAAGGAAATAAATAAAAGAACGAGAGAGTAATGTTGGTTGTGTGGTTTTTAAGGCCGTCGCAAAACTACGTGAACATCAAGAGCAGCAGTCCAGTGTCTCCGAGGAACGTGGAGAGTGGAGCGACATACGTGCAGAGCTCGAGCGGCGGCTCGACGGTGAGCAGCGCGAGTGGCTCGACTAGCAGCAGCGTTGTGGCGGTGTCGGGCGGAGCGGCGAGCTTGTCTGGCCAGGCGGGACGACGGCAGCCTCCTCCCGTTGCCGTCGTCCTCCCGACCGCCACGGGAGGAGGCTACACCAGCGTACCTGTGCCCGGTGGACTGCGCTATGACCATCCCTATCTGCCGCCGCCAACGCCCTCTGCCTCGGTCAACCAAACACCGCCACCTTCCGGCACCGCCGCTTACACCCGCGACGCTTACAGAAATGCCACCTCCAATGTAAGTTTCAGGCCTACTAAACTCTATTCTCCTATACCAACTTCCATTTCTTGTACAATCATCCTAAATCATGGCCTAACAAACTTATCTTCCACCTATACATACAAAAATAGCATTTGATTTCAAATCAATCTTTTGATGGGTACGCTTTTTCTTTGTTTACATTCAAGTATTAAAAACAGTTATAAGTCTATTTAGAATCAATTTTCAAATAAATTCAACCAGTAACTTGTCAGAGGTCTTAGTTTCATATCAAACGGAATAGACTGGCTTGACTTGTTATTGTAATTACTGAACAATCATAAAATAAAAAAAGGCTTTTATTAATTTGGTACTTTGAGAACTGTATTGTTAATTTACTGAGTTTTTCAGTTAATATTGCCAGTGAGAAATGAAACCTTTGCATTATTTTTCTTTTATTATTATTTAACTGTGGAAAATTATAAAGGAAAAAGAAGAAAAATACCATAGTGTAATCTTATTAATTAGTATTCTTACAGTGTAGTCTCAGATTGTTTTGAAAATTTTTCATCACAGATCAAAGAGAAAAAATTAATGATAAAAAATGAAGTACAAAAAGGAATATCCTTGTTTTTAAACAATGAAATCCTTCATTATTCTTAGAAGTGATTAAGTCCTGCAAAATTCGTCTTTCAGTTAAATTATGAATTGCATCGATTTGCACTGCTTTTGTACTTTGTAAATAAATCTTTGATGAAAAAAAAAAAACTAAAAAAGCAAGATAAATCAAGGGACCGTTTTGTGATCCGTTTCTTCACGAGGCTGGACATACAAACAAACTTGGCCCGCGAACTTTTTAAATGATTACCGCTGTAAGTTTGAGAGCGTAATTAAAACAAAAACGCTAATTAACCTACATTTTTAATTCCCACTGAAACTCAAATTGACGAACAAATAAAAACTAACGAGCTGCTAGACAATTTTCGTTATCACTTTTAACTTTCAACTGTTTTTCATTGAATTTTCTTCAAACATTCAAATTCACAGATAAAATCAATAACCTGGCCGTTTTCTTCGTATTTCAGGCCAATTTATGGTTCAATATTTTATTTCCTTACCATATCGAATTGGCTTGTTTCGTGTTTTCTGCATGTCTGTCATTTCTGGAAATAATAAAATAATTGATCCTGACTATTTTATCGCTTCTTTATATGTCGTTTCATGTCAAGTTTTTTTTTCATGCATTTCATTGATCTGTAATATTTACGTTTTATTTAAATATCCAATGGTGAATGATAGAGGTATTGAAGAGTTACAAGTAGGCGGGAGAAAGTTTAAGCCATTCAACATGTTTGGTAAAAAAAAAAAATTGTATTTTTAGAAACTTGTAGTGACGTTATTTAAATGTCGAATGTTGAAATGATGATGTGTGTTTCAGGTGAACGAGAGGGTGCCGATAAGCGTGAGCAGCAGTCCGGTATCACAGATGAGCAGTGTGGGCATGCCGGCTGGAAGCGAGTACGTGGTTAGCAACCGCGCGGACCGGCCGCGTATATCTCTGCTGCCGTCGGCTGGCTCGGTTGCGCCATCTGCGTCGCCGATAGCGCCCGAATACCATTCGGCGCGAAGCGGTCGTAGCGGCATCATCGCCGGGGAACCGTACCGCTCGACAGGACTTGAACTCACTCAAACAATGCCGGAAGCGCCTCCGTTTAAGAAAATCCGTCTAGGACAACCCACTCAGCAAGCGCCCAACGCGCAACCTGGGCAAGTTAACACGCAGGGCCAACCTTCGGACAATATCAAGCAGGAACATGTACAGCAGTTGCCGCAACCTCTCAGGATAGACACTAGGGTACACAAATTCGTCGATAATTTTTCCTTAATTTTGAAAAATGTCACATATACAGACAATTTCAATGTGTAAAGTTGTGAAATATTAATTAGGGATATTATTTACAGCCAACGACGGGTGCTTACACTCCGAAAACGGAAGCGATATCGCCAACCCTTCCGGAACCGACGACGCAAGAGGAGACGCAGTACAGAAGCTCGAAAGATGATCTGCTACAGCAAATATCCAAAGTCGATCGGGAAATAGCAAAACGGGAATCAACAATTTCAAAGTTGCGAAAAAAGTTGATCGAATTAGAGGAGAACGCGAATAAGCCTTTAGAAGCAGGTGGCCTTAAACGTCAAGTCGAGGAACAGTTGCAGCCCAAACACCAGTCGCTGATGCAAAAAATTTATGCGGACAATAGGGTAACTCTCATCAGTTGGAAATTCAGTTTATTATTTTATTGTCATTTAAACAAACATTCATTAAAACAAATTTTGTCTCTGACAGAAAAAAGCGGAGGAAGCGCATCGATTACTTGATCGGTTAGGATTGAAAATTGATCTACCATTGTACAACCAACCTTCGGATACAAACGTGTATCAAGAGAATCGAATTCGACATCAGACCCACATCAAGACGAAGCTGATCGCGAGGTTACGCAAGGAACATGCTGAACGAGCGTCGCAGCAGCGTCAACAGTCGCAAACGTACGCGGTGCTCGTACAAGAGTGGCATCGCAAGGTTGAGCGCCTCGAGGCCGGTCAAAAGCGCAAAACCAAGGAGGCCAAGAACCGTGAATTCTTCGAGAAAGTCTTCCCCGAGCTTCGCAAGCAGCGCGAAGACAAAGAACGATTTAATCGAGTTGGCGCTCGCATAAAAAGCGAAGCGGATCTCGAAGAAATCATGGACGGACTGCAAGAGCAGGAGGTATTTGTTCCCTTTGGGATTGTCCATTTTATTCATTTATGTCAATGAAGTTCATGCTAAAGTTCTTATTATCAATGTTTTTTAAACTGCGTCAAAATATCATTTTATATACAGTATAAGAAACATTTTATTATGCGTCCGGATTAAAATATTCTTCTAATTTAATACTGTTACAACTTTGTAAATTAAATCCAAAACAATGAGAAAAAAGAACTTATGTATGACTTTAAAAAGGGTACATCACTTTTGAGAACAAGAAAATGTTATACTATTTATTTACTTGAATGTTTTTCATTTAGAAAAGTGAACGAATAAAACAAATATTTTGCAAAAATGCACATGTCTTATAATAAAAATGTTTAAACAAATTTGTAGACTAAACAGAAATGAAATGGAAAGAATCAAATTTATGTTGGATATAAATTTTTAAAAATGTCTGTTTTGCAATACTACTCTTCTTAGTAGCATTCAAGTTTTTTCGCTCTCAAAAGTAGTAGTACTCCTTAAGCTTTTATTATGTTAAATGTTTTTACGCTTGGATTGTAATTTTACTTTCTACGACGGTTTTGATGAAAAATAATAATTTGTTTGATTATGATGAAATTAAAATAGACAATCAAGCATTTTAATTCACTTTCACGCAAATTAACAAAAATGTCGCTTTTAAAACGTGAATTATTCTTTGGGGGTCAGAAATGCTTGTTGAGTCACAATTGCACCCAGTCGGTGGAAAATTGGATTTGAAATTATTGCCTGTCGGCAAAGTCTGGCTCTGTGCTCTAGATAGGTGAACCGTTGAGTTAAGTAACGTTATTGATTTTGATAACGCTATTTCCAAGGGTTGGTTAGGAAGGAATTCAGCGAGCTCGATTGATGCTGCGGGTAAAAGGACAGCCGATGATCAGACTCGCTGCTCGCGACTTTTTTTTATTTCAAAATGACACTATATTAATTTTTTTTTCTCAAAGCGAAATTCAACAAACTGAAATTGTTGTTATTATTATTATTATTACATGAATTGTCGCATGCATTTATTGTTAAACTGTAAATGTTTGAAAATGTTTATCGGAGTCTTCAATGGAAGATGTTGATTTACTGATTCCTCAGGAAGATTCAATGGCAGACATAAAAAAAATCATTAAATCACGTCAGGTTAGTACATAAGCAGTTTCTTATAGTTAAACAAAAAGACAAAAGTTCAAGTATCTGATTGCGACATTTTTGTTAAGACTAAACCGGGCAATGAAAAAAAAAAGGTTTTTTTTTTATTATTCGATATATATTACGCATTATTATTGTTATAATTAGTTTCGAGTCTTCAATTATATGTCATTTGATTATATACTTTAAACGATTGTCTGCGACTGGATGAATGTGATTAAAACAAAAATGATCAAATTTCTTTAAACAGATGGAGGACAAGAAGATGCGCTCGTACGCCGTAATCCCGCCTCTTCTCATTGATGTCAAACAGAGGAGGTTAGCGTTTCAGAACAAGAACGGGCTGCTGCAGCCGGAAGAACTCGAAACCCTGCACAACGAAAGAAAGCTGGTGAACGCGTGGAGCTCCCTCGAGCATGAGATATTCAAAGAAAAGTATCTGCAACATCCGAAGAATTTTGTCGCAATCGCTCAGTCGCTTGAACACAAGTCCGTTGCCGACTGTGTCCAACATTATTACCTTACCAAGAAAGCAGAAAATTACAAGGGATTGTTGAGGAAATCCAGAAGAACTAGACAGAGAAATAATACTAGCAATAAGGTAATTAATTATCATTTGTCATTTAATTTTTCTTCTTCATTCATACAATTTAAAATATATCTCATTCTAATTGAAAATAAATGTCTGTTTGTAGGTAAATAGCAGCAATTCGACCATCGGTTCCATCGACATCCTCACGACTGGTGTGACAACGAGACTGCAACGCGAGCAACAACAAAAGACCCAGGAAAATCCTCAGACTTCATCAGCTACTACGACAGCAAACAACTCAAGTTCGACATCAACAACGTCGTTAACGACAATGACGACAACAACATTGCTGTCATCGACCAGCACTGCATCGACAACAAATTCGAGTACTTTGACAACGAGTAGTAACTCTACGACGACGTCTTCCTTCAGCAACAGCGAGTCCAGCGAAAAGAACACCGCCACGACCACGGCAACGACCTCAAGCTCAACGACAAGTGTGCTTGCAAACACAACAACCACCACCAGCACCGTCACAACCACCAGCACTGCAACCACAACTTCTTTGTCGACTGCGAGCGCTTCGCCGTCCACATCACCACCTAACGTCAAAGACTCAAAAGACGCGAACAAAGAAAACAAGGAAGTCAAGGAAGAGGCCAAGGACAAAGACGCCAAGGACAAGGAGGATAATCAGACTGATGCAAGCTCTCGAAAGGATTCGAAAACGTAAGTTATCATATCAGGGTATTTTTCTTTTTTTTTGGAAATTTCCGTTGTTTTGCTTTTGATAAATTACTACAAAATATTAACATGATTGATTGAACAAACTTGACTGATGTGAGAACGGTAAATAATTATAGAGTCGGTGTAACGTTGAATGCGATTGATGTTGTTTTAAAAAAACTATTAGCTTCCGTTTGGTAGTTTGGTAAATTACATCAGACGAGTTTGCTCGCGAAGGGTTAAATCAATTGACTTGCACTTAATCTCGGTAAAGGCAAGGAACTCGCAGAATATGGTATGATATGATCGAGAGAGCCGAGAACGGAAAACGAAATGGGTTTTTCTTGAATTTGAAATTCCCCAATGTAAGCGGCGGCGCGCTCTTGCAATTCAATTTAATTTGAGTTTATTCAAATATTCTTTATGTTAATTTAAAATAACTTATGTTCGTCGACTGCGAGCGAATGAAAAATTAAACCAAACTTGTGTGCACATCAGAATGAGATGACAATTTTGTAAATTTTTCATCCGAAGGGAAATTATTCCATTTGACGTGGCGCAGAAATAGGGAGGCCAAATAAATGACGAGTTCAATTATTCAAAAGTCTCTAGGTAAAAACTATCGAATGCGAAAATTATTCGCGAATTCGATTTTGATGAGAAAGCGCGTTCCAATCAGGATAATGAACGTCGAGAGGCCGACGTGTAAACATCACTGGCTAATCAATAACCGGTGATTAACATTACAATATGCTAATAACCCTCGTAATAAAATTTGCCACGAGAAGGACGTCCCGCCGGAAATGCGATCGTATCTTGTAATGGCCAAGGGGCTGGTATTGTTTGCCCACCGATTACATTCCGCTGAATGCCTGCGATTCAATCAATCAAAACACACTTTTTGTTCGAAGCCTTATATTTGAACTGTACTTCGGATAAACAAACCAATTGTTCAATAATATTGGCTATAGCTGAGAGAGAAATTCATTAAATTCGAAATGTAATTATTCATTTAATTTTGATCGGAGCAATCGATAGACTCGGTTGGATAAAAAACCAATCGGGCTAATAAATAACAAACCGCGATCCCTGCGTAATATCTTGTAATAGGCAAGTGGTTGCCCGGCCGGTGATTGTTTGGACACGGAATATCTTCCGGTGAATGCGCGCAATTCATTCAATCAGAGAGAACACTTTTGTTTTATTGGAAATAGAACGCACACATTGTAAATTAAATTATGAATTCCTGGTATCGCGGTATCGAGTTTCAATCGCTGTCACGCGGCGCACTCTTTATTTGTTCCCATATCGTTGTTTTATCGCGAGAACACACGCGAGAAAACTTTTTTTTGTTTAACAGACGCCAATTTTCAACTTTGAATTATTCCAACGTTCATCATAAATTGTATCAATTCTTCTGCGATTTATTCAAACTCTGATTGTTCGATTGATGCATCCACATTTATGAGCAAATTAATTTTCATTATTATTATTATTATTATTATTTATTATTTATTATTTATTATTTATATATTGATTTTTTTTCCATTAGGTCCGAGGGAAAAAGTGCATTATCGTCATCGAGTATAGGCTCTACGAACGTGCAAATGGAAAAGGACAAAAAGAAATCAACCGTGAGTGCAAACGCGGCCAACAGCGGTCGGGCAAAGGACAAGAAGAAGGACAATCACGCGGTCATTTTTTTGCCCATGGAAACGAGCGACGAGGAGGCGCAAACGACAGACGGCGTTGGTAAGTTTAATATACATGTTTTTCATATTAAAATGAAAAAATGGATACATTTTATATTGCAGATTATTAGATAATTTGATTACATTTTCTGTTACGATAAGTACAGGATCTGAATATTTGATATTGGGTCGAATTAAAAATGTACACAAGAGCTCCAAAGACGCTGCTATATTTCATACACCTGTTTGTGCACCCTGTGCAAATAATTGTTACAGAACGGAAAATTGGATTAAAACAGCGGATCGGCAAACGTAATAAAGAGAAATATTGATGCTTGCGAGACGCGCCGTTACATGAGAGAGCGTTGTTGCCTTTACAGACGAAGGATAAACGTCGGGATTATTATTTTTACTTTCTTTTTTTAATTAAATTTTCAACGAATCTGAACATCGCGTTTTAACATCCAAATTGCAACCCCTGTTTTGTAAACCCTTTACTACAGTTTGATCATTTTGTTTAAGCGCCAATGAAAATTATTTAATTCGAAATCACTTAGAAATAATATTATTAAAGCAGGGATTGGTTCGCAAAAAATGAATTGTATCTACGTTGGTAATTGACATTTGATCGCACCATCGAACAATGATTGGACAAGTGAAATTCCATAATGCAATTTGCAAAAATGTTTTCCGTTCACTGAATGTTCTGAATATTTAATTTCGCAGAAAAATATTTTAGCAGTATTGAAAAAAACGAGATGAAAAACAGGAGTTTCTTTTTAATCGTTTTATTGAAATTAGTTGTTTTCGGGTAAAGGTGGAAATAAAATACAAGGGTTTTACTTATAATTAGAAACGTGTATTTAGGTGCACTGTTACATCCTTAATACGATTGGGAAGTCTTGCATTTATCATCGGGCTCATTTCGCTGCTGAGGTTCCTCACTCACACTTCCTCCGCTGGCCGAGTCGTCGACGTTCGAGTGACAGAGCTTACGGTGTTTATGAACAAAGTAGTAGCTTGGAAACTTGCTGCCACAAATCTTGCACGGATAGTATTGCACGTTGAGGTCCGAGAATCTGTCCTCTTTCTTACGGTCTTCAGTCCGCTCCACATCTGTCGAAAACAGGTGGCGCCTCGCGTGCTTCTTGTAACAGTATTGCGACTTGAACGTGTGTCTGCAATACTTGCACGTGTAGTTGCTGTTAGCTCTGTCAGGTTCGCCCTCCGGTCGGCCATTCTCGTCATTCTCACTGGACGTGTCCTCTTCCAAGCACGGCCTAGGTTTTGCCGGGGCTGCCGCACTAGACGGCGCTGCGTAGTTCTCGTTGAGCACTCGGTGAAACTTGATGGGTCCGTCGCAACAGGCCACGTCAAATATCACATCACCCCTGGTCTCTGAGCGCCGGCTGTTGGAGCGCGAACGTGGCTGACTACGGCCTGGCTGCTCTGTGTCCGTCACAGAGACGTGCTCACTCCCATCAGACGGACTCGGCGATCCACTTTTCACTTCACGTCGAGTATCTTCAGGATCATCTACGGTTTCACCAGAATGCATTGCATGGTGGGGTGAGGGTGATCTCGATCTGTGACTTTGTGGCGGGCAGAAAGATGAAGACGACGGCCTGCGAAGACTGTGGATTCAAACAATTGTAATTGTAAATCAATTGATAATGACCGGACATTAGAAGTTTACTGACTGTTATTTTTTTATATTCATTTAAACATTCGTTTATAAAAAACAACACAAATCATTTCAATTGAACATTCTTTAAGATATTTGTACATTTATACCTGTACGGTACGGCTGTATCATGTAGTAAAGGCTGCGACAAAACTGATAAAGGCGACAACTGTAAATGATTCAAGTGCGGTAGACCAATCGAGCCTGGATAAAGTGCAGGTTGTGGCCAACAGAAAGGGGCCAGTCGACTTGGCACTGGGCGCAAGATGCTGGCGCTCTGTGTTGACGGAGTTGACAGTGGCAGCGACGGGGCTCTCAGTCGCATTAGCGCTCGACGACACTCCTCAAGCGCGCCCGGCATGTGTAACAGATGAGTAGCCAATAGGATGCTATAGATGTTCTCGCTACTTAATTCCAATCGGCCTGTGTACATGTAGTTCAACAGGGGTGCAAATGCCTCGCCGTCTTAAAGCAAAATTTTGAATTTCAATGGAAGAAAACAATTCCAAAGTTATTGCTTAACGTGCTTTACAAGCAAAATTTTATTTGCAAGAGTACCCAAACTTTATTTTCATATCTGTTTTATAGAGAGTTCGACATTTTATTCCCTATGGAAAAGTAAAACACTGCCCATGGGAATAAAATCAGCCAAACTCCCGCTAAAACAGTGCTAAAGAATACGAACGCAACCTCGTGAGCATGTGCACGAGGTTGCACAAAATAACTATTATTCTATAAATTGTGACATAAAACAAGCTGGGGCACTATATCTGTAAGCAGTTATAAACCCTTCGGAAAGAAATTTAAGATATATAATAATCATGGAATAAAAAAATACAGTAATGTGCTATTGCTAAGGTTGTCTTAAAACAAAATATAATACAATCAAATTGGAATCATCAATGTAGAGAAACAAATTTTTGTTATTTTATGTATTAAAGTTTTGTATTTGGGTGTAATTTGCAAGACAAAGAATATTTGAAATTTAATTCAGGATATGTCACGGACCATACGGAAAATGGTTTGAAAATGAATATTTATTTATTTAATAACATATAAAAGTGAAATTAAAATATTGATGACAATCGTAATCGCGTGGAATTTTCATCAATTTGAAAAAAAAATCATTTTTCAATCCTCTTATGATGAAGGGAAAACTTGTTTGCATATTTTAATTTTCATTTTTACTGTTTAATTTGTCATAAGTTTCGTTTACCAACAGAGGACACCGAGACCGAGGTGACACCGCCAGTCGTACTGGAGCTTGCGACCCCGGACGAAGGAGTCGCTAGAAGAGCTTTCAAGTAACCGCTGTGAGTCGCAAGCACTTCCTTGTGTGCGACGAACTGGTGCTCGCCTTGGTTGCCCACTCGTACCACGATATCCGGTGGCGAGAGCCTGTCCAGTCGCGGATAACTCTCCTCGGCGCCAAACCACGCTCTATATAAACTGTACATCATCACTGCACAATTTTATCCGCACTTATCAAAATGTCTCTCTTGAAGAAAGAAGAAATGGCCCCCCGATCTTGGCATTGCCGCGACAAATGTTCAATTTTTAAATTTTGCAAGATGAAGACGAAGAGTGATGACAAGAAAGATAAAGAGAAAAAAAGATTTGATAAAAGTTGCGCTGATAGCCACGACGTTATTGCAACGTGTACGAATGTGATTTGAACGCCAGGAGCTGAACGTTGGTCGCTGCTTCGCGATGCCACCCCTCTCATGGCGGGACGGGTGCCGCCCCCGCGGCCTCCAGATTGGCTGCTGGAGTACTCGCATTTCTTTACCCGCGCACTATCAACTCGTTCGATTATCAATTTTTGTCTTATATAATTTCCTACTTTTCATTGTTTTCTCTTTTTCTACAATATTTGTTCATTACTTGTTGATTACTTGATCAAATTTTTAAGGGCAGCGTTCATGTTTTAAAACCCCTACAATTTCTTAACCAAAATTGGAATATTTCTTACTAATAATTAAACTACATCAGGTATTTTTGTCACGATCAAATTAAGGTGATTGCTCAGATACAGGTTGAATTTGAAAAACCATTTCCGGCAGAGCTCCAACAGTATTTTTATATTTGAATAATACCTAAATCAACCCATCAATAGATTAGTTGTCACTCAATTGGTGGGCCAATTTTTATATAAAAATATCGTGAACTGTTTTTGTTCTATTAGACATGGTTTTTCCAACTTAACATTTCAAAATTTTTAAATTGAACATTTGGCTTACTAATTAGAAGTTATTTTACAAATAACTTTGACCCTTCTCTTAGCATTTAAAAACATACATGTACTGCAATGAAATTATTTTTTCTAATTGAATAATTAGAAATAAAATTGGAGCCGTTTATTTTGCACAAAATATTTTAATGATGAAATTGTTTAATAATCAAATGAAACAAATGATCTATGGAATATATAGTTAAGTTGGGTTTGTATGAACAAAGATGATCTCGCAGCGGTGGAGGGATATAAATCGCGTATGCCTATTCGCGAGACTTGCTTGTTCGTGAGAGAACCTTTCGAGAGTTGGTAATCCCGCGTGCCGTTTCTCAGTCGTTGGCAATGTTTTTCATCAAATTAACCCCAACTCTTCTTTGCCGGCGTATTTGCACACCGGCGTTTATATAATTCAGGTTACGTTTAATTTTGCTTTATTTCGCCACCGACGGCCAAATTGAGCGATACTCTCCAGCTCAAAGCAAATACAAGAACATTTTTCCTTCTCTACTTTGCCTCCTGAAGTTTTATATATATCTTTTTTCCATCATTTTGAAATTTCAATGATTATCAAGGCGCATCCGAAATTCGATTATTTCGCTCTCATTCCAGCAACCGGAGAATGAAGTTGGGCTAATCATCGGACACAATCACAAGTGTGACGATATTTAAATAGCCGTTCCCTTGTGCATCTGTGGTAATTGTCGTGACATTCGCGCCGATAAACAAACGGAGCTTGGTGAATAGATGGCGATTACGCACATTTCCCTGGAGAACAAGAGAGCGAGAGAGAGAAGGAGAAAGAGAGAAAGAGAGGAGAGAGAGAGGGAAGTACAAAGTCCCCCTGAGCTAAAAGCTCACGTTGAAGATCCGCAGGTCCCTTTGCGATCGGACGTGACAGTTCAATCAAAACATCAGTCCTTTGTTTCCTCTTCCGTTAAAAACGAACAAAAAACTGGTACAACTGTGTTAATTAACTGTTTCTTAGCGCACGTTCTAATTAGTATTTTTTGGGCTGTGCGAGCAAATTATGGTGAAATGAAATGGAGGCTGATGCTGAGTTGGAAGCGACGGAGCTAATTAGCGTCTTGATTTACTTAATCCCAATTAATACTGCTGCGATCTGCAACCGACTTTGGCGTCTCTCGCGCGGTGGCTTAGTCAAACAACCGATTATTATGTACGTTACGCTTACAACCCAACTAATCTAACCATCGCATTCACGCGAATTGATCAAACCAGCTGTTACCAAGATTTTATTCTTTCTCTTTATTTGTACAATCTTAAACAAAATTATTTGAAGTCGCAATTTTGTTCTTCAAAAGGTTACAATTTTTTGAACGGAAAATCTCATTCAAGGGTTTTATGAGAATAAAAAAAAAAGATGATAGAAATCACGTTTTGAGGAAAATTGTGAGCGATTAATTAACGTTTGACGAACTTTGTTATTAATTCAACTATTTGTTGCTCTTCACTCGAATTAAATTGTGCACACGCGGATAATGTTGCCAGCAGTATTTACAGCCAATGAACATTCTCGCTGTGGCTAATTAATAACGCCCGCGCACTCTAATATCGGCAAGCATTTATTGGCAGTTAATTAATCTAATTATTAAGTCGCTTCGCTGATGCGAATTTTGCATTGACTAATCCGAGATAACAAGGGGGAGGGGGGTCGTTTTCATTTTTAAAAAGAGAATTCAAAAGAAATAGAATGTGCCAAACTGATGCGGTTTTTTCAGCATTTGGATTTGGGTTTGTGCAGCCCCTACATAGGCAAATGAGCCCTCTCCGGTTTTAATTGACATATGTGTTGTTTGCACAGTCAAACCGTAATACACCATAACGATCGTCTGTTTGCCCAGCGATATACGCTGCGTCATCAGAGTCTCCTCATTCGCAACCAAAAAACGTCCATTTTTTCTTCTGCCAATTACAGCAGTCAATTAATTTGATAATTAATTTATAGGGCATCGATGACTAATGAATAAAAAGGTCAAATAATCGAGGGTACGAATTTTGTTCGCAGCTTCCTCCATTTGGGAATCTTTCTTGCTCTTCAAATCTCATAAATACATAAATACAAAAACGAATGGCCCGGAGGCTCTTTGCTGTTCTCTCGGTGGACTCGATCATTCCGCAAGTTATTCTGCCAGAAAAGTTAAACAACTTCTCTTATTCCAACTTGTAGATTGAATTCAGAACGTCATATTGTATTCATTTGTACCAACCATCTCTTTTTCGTCTCGTTTGTTTATTACGTTTTGTTGTTTACAGTGCTGGCCACACCGGAGGGTCAACATTTCTTCGAGGGATCATCGCCGATTTGATTCCCCTTTTAAAGGATTCATCAAATATTCCCTTTGATTCAACAAACAAACGAATCAAACAGACAAACGAGACTTCAAAAACTAAACTTTAATTGCAAAAATTGAATTAATGTCAATTACGAATTTATTCAAACAATGTTATTGAATAAAATTATTATAATGCTTGAATTCAAAAACTCTTCAAGTAAAAGACATTGTTCGTTATATATATATATATATATATATATATATATATATATATATATATATATATATATGTATTTGGCATTTGTGAGAAATTTATAGAAATATTACTTTGGTGGTTTTAATTGGATGATACGTTTCCGGCCAGCAAGCAGACAATTTTGTACATAAATTTCTTGCTTTTCCAGTTCGTACGCTTTTTCTTCGTTTGGCGTTTTATTTGTAAAATAGCGAAAAACGAGCTGGACTGAACAAACGAATCAAATGGAGCAAATCATGATAATTAAGCGCAGTAACAAGAAGCGCATTGTTGCTGTTTCACGAAGGGGTGGACTTTTGTTTCACCTTTTTGGTCAAATGTGGGCCACTGAAATTGTCCTGGTCATTTTGTCACTTCTTTCACATCGCTTACGTATAATTACCAGCGCGATTTACATTTTATAGTCGGCGTTCCGCTGACTCGCTTGGGAAATCACGTCAATTTCCATTTCGTCCTCGAGTCGATTGACAAAATATGATTCCATGCTTTATAATTTAATTGAAAATAAGCCGATTCAATTAACCGAATTATTAATTGCAAAAAAAAAAAAAAATGATGGAGAAACGAAAATTTGTCTTCTGTTCTTTTTCATTTTCGCAAGCTCGTTTAAACATTTTGGTAATTTAACTCTTCTCTTTTTTTGTCGTCAATTCGTCTCGGTCGTTTTTGCACGCGCAAAGCAAATACCTTTTGAACAATTTCAACTGTGAATTTTGTAATATTTTATTGCATAGCAAAACGGAAACATTTTGAAGCGAGTATAAAATCGTCCGGCCTCTGGGATGAGCGGAAACTTTTTAATTGGCCATCCCTAATTAGTTAACGAGCAGTCTCTCTGTAATTATTCTGTTTCTCGCTTGCGCGCCATCTTTGCTTTTTTTCTCTCTCTTTATTTTATTATAAAACGTAACTCGGCGCTCATAATTATACGCCCATTAATCTTATTTATTATCACTTTGAAAAACTGCTTTGTGAATTTGTCCAAGGGCGATTTGATTAGAGGGTGCGGGCTGGGCTTTTCATCCCTTTGTTTTAACAATCATCTTTGAACCTCTCTTATATTATTGTTCTTATTTGATTGATGCCAAATTAAAGAAATCACAGTCGCTTAATAATAAATAACCATTAGATTATCCCTTTAATAAATAACATAACGAATAAAAGTACTCCCAATTATAACCGTTAATTTATTTTGATTAATTTATATCTAATTTTGCAAAACAATGAATAGAAAGAATATTTTTGAAAGATTCTCAATCAATGTTGATTAATTAGTCAACAATGAACTGGCGAGTAGTGGCAGCCTCGCGACATTGCACGATCGCGTGCTCGATCTAATGAATATTCAGTCAGATTGCTTTTTCGCGATAGCATATTTTTCCATTCGTCGAATGAGCGCATGAAAGATTCAGAGTTTCATAAGGCTAATGTGTTTGTTGCAGATCACTCAAAGCAGCAACAGCCGCAGCAGCAGAGCCAACAGAGCCAACAGAGCCAGCAGGGGCAACAGCAGGCCGTCGGTCCGCACACGTGCTCGGTCTGTCAAGGCTCGGTGGAGGGTGCGAACCAGAGCAGACCCTTGCTCAGAAGCCAGGCGACGCTCTATGGATTACGCGAGGACCAGGTCGCCGCGGGCGCGAGAGTCTGCAACACTTGTCGCTGCAAGGCCGTTCGCGGCAGATACACCAGCTGTCCCCTTCCGGGCTGCCCCAATCTCAACAATATCAACAGCAAAACTAGGGTTAAACGACTCCGTGCACTGCCGGCAAAGTGGCTCGAATTGCCTGCTGAGATTCGCGATCCTGTTATACAAGAATTTCGTAAGTCATCCAGTTGTTGAGGGACAATAATACTAACAAAAATTGCTTATGAAATTCATATAAAATTCTTTGAAAAAATTGTTTTTTTCTTTTGTGTGTAAATGTAATTTCTTTTTTTTTTTTTTTTTTAGAAATTCCAAGCAACACGACCAAGTGCTGTTCAGCATGCTTCAATCGGATCTCGCGTCGCCTAGCACCGCATCTGTCGGGAGCTGGTGAAACAGCAGACGATGCAGGTGGTGACCTCACAAAACAGTGGTCGGACGAGGAACTTGAATTGCTGAAAAGAGCACTTCGAGAAAACGGTACCAATTGGTCTAAGGTTTCCGAAGTGATTCCGGGCAAGTCAAATCACCAGTGTAAGAGCTACTACTTGACTTATCGTAAAAAGCTGGGTTTGGATCAGGTTGTAGCTGAATATTATCAGTCGCTTGGAGAGGAGCGCAGACCTTGCCTCACCGATGAAGAAGAGAGCGGAAGTAGCACCAGCAGCTGCGATGAAATGGTTGTGCGTATTTTCTTAAACTGAATATTATTCTTAACAAAAATTTTTTTTAATATTTTTTTAAACATGCTGTTTTTCTTAATGATGTAAACTAAATATATTTAGAATCTTAAATGTGTTATTGACTGATCGGATGAATTATAGGTGCACGATTCGAGCGATACAGCATCAGCTGGTAGTCCGGCGAATACACTTTCAAGTAGCACAATGAGCGCCTCGGTATCCTCATCAAATGCATCTGCGACGCCGGCTTCGTATCAGCAGTCAGCTGAAAGTAAGATAGAAAAGATTTCGGACATGGCGGTTGTGTCGTTGGTGCCACCTACGACAATTTCTTCCGTCTCGCAAGCTCCGTCCACTAGCGTACCCGCTGGCAGCAACAAGGAGGATTATGATAGTTCCGCCACGGTAAGAGTTATCAACGTAAAACATGTCTTTTTTATATTGTAAAATTGACAAGTTAAGGTAGATAAATGAAAAAAGGATAAACAAGCACATTTCTTACTTTTCTACTTAAAAATTTTATTTTACTGTAAAGTAAGAGATGCAGATTTGAGATTGTGCTAATTCAACGATAATTTTCCTGAATGATCCATCCTTTTATGATCCACAATTCCCATCCAAGTTCCTAAATTTGATTTGCCCGCCTCTCCAAGCATTTATTTTTATTTCTCTGACGTTTGGAATCCACGTAGCCTCTCCAAGCGTGAGAGGGCCGTCTGATAGAGGTCCGATGATTGTTTCCAGGAGACAGCGGACGAAGGTCAGGGAGGTACCGATATGGATTCTAATAGTGTTGTGGTCACCCTGACAACGACGAGTAGCAGTTCGAACAGTCAGCAGAGTTGCACACAACCGGTGCAGACAACAGCAGTTACAGCCGCGCCGCCAGTGCAGTCGCCTCCGTCGATGGGTGCCAACACGAATCCGCTCACCGTCAAGGATCTTATGCTCGGTTTCATTGAGATGCAGCTCAAGAAACACCCCAACAGCCCAGCCTCCAGTACTAACTCTTCCGTCACTGTCAATTCTGGCACCCCAACCATTTCGAGCATCCTGCAGGGAGATAACAACCCGATGGGTGATAAGTATACCCAGATGCTTAAGTCGGCTGCGAGCGTGTCCACAGCGACCATCCCACCCAGAGATTCAAATCTTGCCACCTTGTCTGTAGTCTCGGGACCTTTACACACTCATAGAGCGGCACATCCATCTGAATCACCTCAACAAATAAGTAAGTTAAACGGCAAAACCTTTTGCACAATTTTCGATTTGATACATTTTTTGCATCCGTTTGTGTATTTCTTTTTGACAAAATATTAAAAAAAAGGTAAAATGATAAAAGTGAAAAATTTTGATAAAATTGTTTTCATTTGATATTTTATATTTGCCTTGTAAATCAAATAAAAGTTTTACAAATATATTTCAAATGTTTTTTTTGGATAGGTGACAATCACATAGTGAATTCGTATCGGTACTGATACGTACATTGTATTGCAATGTTTATTTTTCAATTGGCATGCAGTTTTTATCCTTACATTTTGATTAAAAAAAGTAATTAAAAAATATTGAGTTACTGAATAGTGAATTTCATTAAGGGAAATTGTCGATTGTTATTATTTATTAAAAAGATTTTTTTTTCGAACATAATCTCATTTATTGATGTAGTTTTTTTTGCGAAAAAAACAGATCAGATGCAAGCAACGATCACGCCTTGTCCACCGTCACGTGCGGCGCCCTCGCAAAGCCAGTCGTCAGAGATGATGTCGAAGGAAGGTTTAGTAGTCATGCAAGTGCAACAGCAACAGTCCTCTCAGCAACAGCCGCCGCCGCAGCAACAGCAACAGCAACAGCAGCAGCAGCAACTTGTGAGAGAAACCGAAGGAACGCTTGATCTGAGCATCAAAAAACCACGGCAACAGGAATACAATCACTTGATCCAACAGCCAATCCACAAGTCGCCCTCGGTGACGATGTATCGACCAGAGCCTCCACCTGGCGCGTACTACCATCCTCACGCTGCGCACTCAGAACAGGGTCGTGGCGCCAAAAGTCCTCTGGTGTTCTCATCGTCACCCCGGCCTCAGACTCCGCTCACACCCAAACTGAACAAAGTTGTGCCACCACCGCCGCCGCCACATCCAAAAGTTTCGCCCAAGTTGTCGATTGTCGCGTCTCACAAAGGTGTTAAACCCAGCACAAAAAACCTTCGCGATTTGACCACCAGATTAAGAAATAATATCGAAAAGAATGAAACGTCACTTGGTATTAATTTTGTTTGTTTTTTTCTTTGTTCGTTGGTCCGTTGCATTTTGTCCAGATAAATGTCAAATTATTATTTACTACGGATTATCGTAACCGAGGTTTGACCGTTTGTTTGTTTTTTCAGGTGGTTCTATAACTCATGGCACACCTGTTTCGGGTGCACGATACGATGGTTTGCTCCGCATGACACCACCGAGCAGTGCGAGTTCCGGAGGAGGCGCATCGTCAGCGCCACCGGCACCTCCAAAGGAGTCTGGGGGTTCAATCACCCAGGGCACGCCTGTACATCTGTTCGACAAGCGTGCTCCGATCTATGACTATCATCGTTCAATGCGTCACTCGCCCGTGACAAGCGGTAACGTGGTTTCGCAGAGTCCTGGCATCGTTGTTTCTCACAGCGGCCAGTACAACTCGTACCCAAGTCGACCGCCACCAGTGGGCTATACAATGGAACAGCAGATGTCCTCGCGACAGATCATTATGAACGATTATATCACAAGCCAGCAGATGCATCCGCGAGGCCGGGCCAGCAGTGGTTCCTCTTCAGCTGGGGGCTCGTCTGGGACAGGTCCTAGCGACCCGGTTAAGACTGAAGCTCCATCTACGTTGTATTATGCGAGCACGCCTCCGCCACCGCAATCACATACTCAGCCGAGGCAAGGTGTAATACAACGACACAATACACAAAAGCCGATGCATTACCCGCCACCGCCTCCTGGTCTTGAAGCTTTCTCAAGTTTAGTTGACATCGCGGTGCAACAGCCGAGTCTGCCTGTTCCTCATTCGCATGCTGGACACCCTACGCCCAGCAGTGGTAGTCATGAGGGATTGGGAAAGACAATGGCTGATCGACTCATGGCTGACCGGTACGACCATACCGATTATTTTGTATTATTTTATTTTTAAATTAGCAACATTTGTTGTAATTGATTTTTAAATTGGTTTTAGATACGTTGACAACAACCGAGCATTTCGTGAACAAGAAATGCGCATGCAAGAACAACACCGAATTGCTCTACAACAAGCCGAGCATCGAATGGCCGTTGCACATCAGCGAGAAAGAGATTTTGCACACATTAGGGAGAAGGAAGAACATAGACTCCAGAGAGAGAAAGAGCTCCAACAGTTGGAACACCGTATCGCAGTACAGCAGCAGCAGCAGCAACAGCAACAACAGCAGCAACAGCAGCATCACCATCAACGGGAGAAGGAAATACAGGAGCATCGGCTGCAACAGCGGGAAAAAGAATTACATAGTGAACATCGACTTGCAGCGCATCAGCAAAGAGAAAAGGAGATGCAGCAGCAAATGGCTGCAGCCGCAGCGGCTGCGGCTGTGCAACGCGAGAAGGAACACCAAGAGAGACTCGCACAGCAAAGAGAAAAGGAGATGCAACAGCAGAGGGAGAAAGATATGCAACATCAGCACATGGAGAACCGAATGGCTCAGCATCAGCGCGATTTTGCCCACTTGAGACAACAGCAGCAGCTCCAACAGCATATACAACAAGTTTGTTCATTTATATACGTTTAATAAGTTATAGAAAATTTTGATCGAGTCATCAACAAGTTATATAACATTGAATTATTTATTTTTGACCATCTATTCCTTGTCTTTCAACACAAATTTTGTTCATCAGTTGATTAAAAAAAAAGATATGTAAAACTAATTTAAAATAGAATTACTTGCAGCAGCGCATGGAAGCTGAGCGTCGGCACATGGCACAGATATATCGGGACCAGCAACAGATGGAACGTGACGCTTCAAGGATGATGAGTGCAAGTTTCGCGTCATCTTCTCGTATCCATCAGATGGCGCAACAGGCACCGCCCCAGTCAAGCTCACGTGGCTCTTCGAGTTCGAATCAACATGCAGCGGACTCGGCAACAATGACTGCTGCAAGTTTGATCGATGCGATAATTACACATCAGATTAATCAGAGTGCTGAGAGCATCAACAGCAATGCGGATGAGGAGCCGAAAAAAGACATCAGTGAGCGACTGTTTCAGGTATTTTGATTACTTTTACCTTAATACAACAGCTGCATTTGTAACATTTTATAATACAGGATGTTCTGTTTTTTCAGGGATTAGAAGCAAATGGTGTTGCACACAGTCCTGTAGGAGAAAATAACGTTTCAAATCGAGATTCAGGCAGTGCCAGCAGCGCAAGCTCCAAGGGCATCACATTAGGCGAGCATGTTGACCATATTGTGACTAAAGATTTTGCGCCTCCTCTTTCTTCTTACAGACCGTATCAAGGGTGAGTTACTATTTCAATGAATAATTGATAATAACTCAATAAGAGATGTATCAATTGCTTCCATTTAGGTCTGATAAATATGTTGATACGTTGGAAATGATAACAGTTTGATTTGCGGTTGCTCGTTTACAGGTATGACGAGCAGTGGAAGCGGCGCAAGGCCGCAGCGGATGCAGAATCGTCAAAGTCCGCGGACGAGAGGCAGATAATTCGCGTGGCACAGCAGCAGCAGCCAACATCAGCTCAGCAGCTATCAGGATCGTCAAAACCGTCATTCCATTCAATCGAGCCAGTTTCGCCGCCGGACGCAAGCGCTAATCATTATGCCCGTCGCTTTTACGAAACCACGAGCACTGCCAGTACGACATCCGCCGCGGCTGCAAGCAAGTCGCACTTGTCGCCACTCGATTATGTGAAAAATAAGATTGTCGAAGTGATGCGTACCTCCGAGGACGACAAGGGCGGATCTAGTGAGCGCAACGGTAGCGGTGCTTCCTCTGCCAAAGAATCTGATAAAGACGACAAATCCAATTTGGCTGAGAATCCGACGGAGAATGCTGATGACGCGGGAGCGCCACCGGGGCAGAGTTCTCAACCACCTCCGCCGGCACCAACCACATTCTATCCGTTCAGCGCGCTTGGCGTACACACCGGACCGCCACCTGCACCACCGCCTCAGAGCACTGGTGCAGTCGCAGTTAAACCTGAACAGATGCAGGCTGAGCCCGCGCCCCTCCTCTCTGCGCAGTACGAACCCCTCTCAGACGAGGACTGATGATCCCGTCTCGATCATAAACAGCGCCATCTATCACAAAAGCCTGTCTTACCATATAGTTAAGCTCATCTCTGACGGTTCTCAGTAGAGCAATATTCTCGCCGGTATTTTTTCTCTAATTTTTTTTTTCTGTACATTACGTTATACATTGTAGGATTAAGTGTTTCAATTACGTTTTAGTGCAAATTGAACATTGTTTTTAATTGAACGAGTAAAAGGTTTAATTTACGTTGAATTGTGTATTAGATTATATGATTGTCTTTGGTTTGAATTGGAAGCGCGAATGATACGTGGTAATTGGAAAAGCGATTGAGTCTGACTTTTTGAAATTATAATTCAAATTCGATTGAATGACAAACTTGTGTTGAAATTTCAGTTTTCTTTTCTGTTCAAAATTCAGTTTAAGGAATTGTGTAAATTGCAGTTTTGGGACTTAGCATCCGTTTGACGAATGAGCGATGCTATACTAGTGTAATCGATGATGAAGTAAGCAAACAAACATTTTCTTCCCGCAGAGTAATTGATGTCTTTGTGAATCTTGAGATGTAAAAATTATTTTTATTGAAATAATGTAACGAATTTGAAGGAAACTATTGTATTTCTTTTGAGACCTATTCTTTTCAATTTGAAAAAAAACAAACAAAAAACAAATGTATACCTAAAAATCAAGTGATTTTGAAATTTTTAGATGGCGCTGTAGTGCTGAATAATTTTACACTGCAAGTTTAATGGAGGGTGACAAACTGAAAACGACTGAATGTAGACATTGCTGTCGACACTGCGATTGATTGTTCATTGCTTCTTTCTTTTTGAATACCCTTGCAGTTTTAGAGCTATGCGTTTTCCAGTTTTGTAAGTTTTAAAACTTTGTTTTTAATTCAATGATGTTCAACAAAAGGTCTGTGAATTTATTCAATAATTGTATTCTTTTATATAGTAAATTTTTATAAAAATGATTTTATTCGAAAAATAATTTTTATTTACCAAAACTTGTCAGCATTTGTCGAACAGTTGATAAAGAAGGTAAACTGTTCGTTTTTAACAATTTCTGGCTTCTTTACTGTAATCAACGATAGCAAAACACACTTTTAACCGAATGTAATTTTGTTTCTTGTCAGATGAGACAACGTTCATTCCGCTGGTAATTATACACTTATCAAAAATTGACTTTATGATAAAGAAAGCAACTGCGATTCTAAAGAAGTCGCAACAAAATAACGTGTAAATTCAATTTCACTTGAACTTGACTTTTCGTTTTTGCATAAACATGAATTCAATTAAAAAACAACTACACTAGGTTTACTTTTGTATATATATCTATCGTAAGTTCGATTGATGTAAGCGCGACTTTTTGTACAAAACTGCGAATGAAACGACAAACTGCCGTCGCATGATTTTGCGTAACTCTCGTTTATTTTGTAAGACGTCGTAATCCCGAGGCTCTCGAGCACCCTGCGACCCCGATATTTGATCGTAATATTTTTGTGGAAGTTGAGTTATGCGCAATGCTCCGTTTGCGAATTGTGATATTTTTTACCCTTCGACGATGTAGAACTTAATTCTTGTTTTTTTTTCTTTCTTTCGCGGTCGCATTTTTAAGTTGACTTTCAGTCCGATTGACGATCACTCTTGTTTGCACGCTGTGCTCGACTGTTTCTGGGATGTTCATTGAATTTTCGGGTTGTAAATACGATGTCTCGGTTTGCGGGATTCTCCATTGCAACTTGTTCACGCTTGATTGTACATATTATATCGTAATAATTGATATGAAAAAAGAAAAGACAGAAATACTGAGGTATGGAGGTAAAAGGAAGTCAAGGAAATTAACATGAAATGTTGAAAGTGTGCATGTTTTTAATTGTGAACCCGTGTGCGTGAGATGCAAACTAAAATTCCACGGGACGATGCAAAATTGTGCGTATATTTTTGGTTCGAGTCTGGTTTACTGTTTTTTACCTTTCTTTTTTGTCTTCTTTGGTAACATGGTTCAAGAAGAATATATATAAATATACATATAAATATTATAAATATATAAGCATTGTATATAGTAAATAATAATAACTTCTAAGAGCAAGTAATTATGCGATTAATGAATTTAATATGTATAGAATGTAAGGAAAAAAAGTTAGGCTCAGTGTAAGTATTGTAGTTAGCGTCTAGCGGTAGGAATCACGAACTGACTAGGGAATATCGTTCCCGAGACGAAGTTCTCATGAAAAAGAAAAAAAAATGTTTTCACGATAATTGAAATTAAATAATTCACTAAAATTTATGAATAAACAAAAATCGGATTAAAAGTTTTCGGATGTAGATTTTTTTTTGTAAGCTGACAAGTCTGTGCATTGAGAGTAAATCGTCGTGCACTGTACGAATTTAATATAACATGTGTTCGGTATTTCAAATTTTTTGAAATTAAAAAGTTTGAACTTGAAATTCAGATTTTGATGTAAAATCTTCTGTATTGGACTTTGGATGGCGAATATTGAAAGAGAAACAATTTTCAAGGGGAGATTGGGACATTCTCTCATTCTTTTTAGTGTGATAGAGAAAAAAAAATTTTCTGATAATAAATATTTTCTATAGCTAGGCGAATCTATTATAAATACGAAATTATTATGTCTAAAGTGATTCTATCCACGTGTAAAAATTGTAATTTTACAGAAAGGATTTGTTTTTAATGCGATTTTATAATAAAAGACATTTCTGCAGCATATTTCTATCTTGTTTTTCGTTGCTTGGTTAACGCTAGCTGCCCTGATCTCCCCTTCGACTGTAACCGACAAAATTGTCATCTTTCTTCAACATGGAAAAATACCTCTTTGTTATTATCATTCGATAATAGATAATTTCAGGAAAATTAATTTTTAAAATTCCTTTCAATAATGAGAATAGTGAATATTAATTTTCCACGGGTGATTTGAAGACTGTTAGTAACTACGCTGCACTAGGCTAAATGTCTGTTGAAAAAGAAAAACTGTGCTCAAGCGAGTTTGTACCCGAAAAGCCCAGAAACGGAGCTGAATTTTTCCACAGAGAAGATTGTTTAAACGACGCTTTTCATTCGTTTGCGTCTATGTAAAAAAGTTTCAATCTGCAAACCAAATATTTTTCTCTAAAGCTCGTCGATAGTAAATTTTCATCAAATTTTCAATCAGCAAAAAATAAATAAAGAAGAAGTAATATTCAAGTCACGTGTGATACAATACTTTGCCTTCGACATTGAACACTTGATGTTAAAATCTGTGAATGTTTTTTGTTCAACGGTGAAGATGATAATATTTAAATGTCGGGACATTTTGTACTTGAATCTGGTATCGTTTTAATGTAAATTGTATAGATGGAAAATGGAGAAAAAAAATAAAAAAACTGATATGATAAAGTCTTGTGTACTGATAAATAGGTCTTTGATTGAAAAAAAGGCTGCATTATGCTGACGCCAAGCTGCTCATTTCCATGATGCTACGAATACTATGAATAATTAATTTGAAACGCCACTAATGGAAAAAAATAGCGAGCGCATAACATGCCCACAGATAACTAAAGGTGTAGCATACACGATAATATTACTATCAAAACAATTCAATGTAAATTGTTATTTTTGTTGAAATAAAAATCACCTCCGTTATGAGCCTTGATCGTTTTACCTTAATTTTAACCCACGAAATAAAATTTCATGATTCGTTTCAGCAAAAACAAGTTATTTATTTCACTTGAATACTCTTAAACAGTGGTAATATTAAAAGTCTATCGTAAATAAAATATCAAAGTATAATAAATTTTTCTTTGCTCGCACTGGATTTTACCGGTTTGTATTATCACACACAAGTTCCAAAAAATATAACAACAATAAGCGTAAATTTTGATCTTAAATAAAATCTTTAGAAACTCAACAATTTTGCCAACATTCATCATTCATAAATACAAAAGCTATGTACAATAATCTGAATACTAATTTCAAGTTACATCTCAGTCTGCCATTTATTCACTTGTCCAGACAGCTGCTGCAGTCGCAGACTGTTTCTTGGACTGTTGTCCTCCTCGAAGGCCGGGTTCACGTGCCCACTGTGGTTATCTTGGTTGAACACATCCTTTACTGATATTTGGCTACTCTGTCGAGGACGAGTACTTTGAATTCCCAGGGGGTTTCCAGGAGCTCCGTAGATATTGTTTGCTCCCAGGGTTTGCATCTGGGACTTTTTTCTTTGAGCCATTATACTATTTCTCCTGCCTTCAAACGCCTTGAAGGCTTTTGTTGATCTCCTCATAGAAATATTACGCGGAAGACCTGAATAAAATTAATTCATTTTAATGAGCAGCTTTCAATGATGAAAAATAAAATTAAAAAATGATTTTTCATCACACCTTGATCGTCAGCCAAGCTGAAAAATCTTTGTTTGAAAGCGACATCCAACGTATTGATGGCTTGAGTTTTCCTTCGACTCTTCTCAAGATTTCTAATGGTCTTACGTCTTCCAGGACCTTTGCCACTACCTTCATCATAATCACCTTCCATCCCATCCAAACGCTGCAGATCTCTGACTATTTCCACTGCATGTTTCGACAGCAGTGCTTCTTCAGACAAATCTTTAGGCTGAAAAGAAGATAGAACAAAAAAAAAAAACAATTTGTTAATGCATGATTGTAGCAGTAATAATTTTTTGTTTCAGATTAAAATGGATTACCTTCTTGCAGCAATACCAGTCAAGAGTGATACTGGCAAGGATGTGAGCAAAGGTTCCGAATCGGTGAAACAGCATGGCAGTAAATTGAATCACCAAGATGAGCGCAAAAAAGAAGACGAACACGAGCCCAATTGGTTCCAGTTGTAAATATTCCTTGGAGATGTGTACCTGAAAGACGTCAAACTTTCTTTTTATTATCGTTCGCGGATGCCTGTCTGAGATTAATTGTCAATTAATGACACTCACTTTGAATATCGTTATTTACATATGGTATACACAGAAGATCTAATCATTAAATTAGTTTGATTACGTATAGTAAGCAACATTCGCAGTTGTAGATGAGCAATATGAAACTTTTTCTTAACAGGAAAGAATATTTGAAACTAAGTAAGAAATTTAAATGAAAAACTAACTATAAGTAAATTATTATTATTATCTATTTAAGAAATGAGGAAGAAAAAAAGTTTCGTATTGTACAATTATTATTCATTGTTCTAACACTGAAGAGACAGTACAAACTGGACTATAGTTGGGACGTTATAGACACTGTGAACTGATCAACGTTAAGGTGCCGAGTCCGTTGGCTGTGCGTCCTAAACATAAGTCGATTAGTATTGTCCATTCAATAAACCTCCCATGTAAAAATGAACGTATATCACATGAGTGTGAACGATGAACGAGTTTTCTATTATAACAAAACTCATACCATTGCTAAGACGACGATTAGTGTTTAATTTTCAACTACTAGTGATTTGAATATTCTACAATCTAGTGTATAATAATCAGTTTGAATCTATATTCAATTTAAATTCTATATTTTTAAACTATTTATGAATGAAAGAGTAAAAATTAAAACAAGAAGCCAAGTAGTATTAGGTGTAGTTGAAAATTAATCTTTGAAACGAGACAAAAGTTAATGTTTAAACCGTCGCATTCACAAGATTAATTCAACTGACAGATCTGGACCGACAGAACTAGAAGATAGAACCAGGTCCCCCGTATCTCGTTTGATTAATGGTTTTGATTAGTGCCCTAAAAATGAAATCCAAGACTGTTAGTCGTGCGACAGGCTGGATCTGAGCAGCCAATACCTCCGCGGTTTCTTCGATGTAGGTAATGTTGGTTTTGACCCCAAGAGGCCACACAACGTGCAGCTGATCTTTGTTTAACTGTAGTAAGAATACAATCAGTACGAATAACGCATTGAACATCAAAAATGCAAAAACACCCTTGTTCCTCAACTCGATCAAGTCGGCAGCAATCCTAGCCTGTCAAAGTGAAGCAAAAAAAAACAATTAGTTATCTGTTTTAAGGCTCCGCTGGCGACCTTTTCACCTGTCCAAAATTTCTCATCTGTTGAACACAAATTTGTCAATTGGATAAGTGATGTCATCACCAGCGGAGCGATTTTTACCTCTTGGGAATTTTCGTCATAGGTGATGTTCGTCCTGATACCGAAGGGCCACTTAACGTGCAGGGAGTCTTTGTTTAGTTGCATTAGAAACACTATCAGCACGAAGAGAGCGTTTATCATGAAAAACGCAAACACACTCTGGTCACGAAGGTCCTTTAGATCGTTTGCGATTCGGGCCTAATTGGTCAGGGTGGATCAGAAAATGTTAATTAATCAAATTCATCTTCATTTTCTCTTTATGTTTTACGTATTGTAACTATTGGGTTTTAAGATTTTTCGTTTAATAAAAAGATTTTTTATTTTTATCTCACAGTCTCCCTCGTGGCTTTTCCTCCAAACTACCTTTTCGGCCTTGTCCTCGTCGATGGGATAGAGATACTTCTCAATCAAATCGTTCCAAAACATTTCTTCTTGTTGAGAGAGGTGTTCGATCTCTCCTCGTTTCAAAGCGTCATCGTGAATCCAGAGAGGTGACATGTAGTCTCTCGGCTGGTTACCGGTTGTGTTGTTGCTGGCTATAGTTTCGGTCTCGCTGTCGTCATCCTGAGCGCCTTCCTCTCCTATAGCTCCGAGATGATCGGCGGTTTTTGAACCCACCGAAGAGGCGCGTTTCCTATGCGAGTGTCCATGTGGATCGACATGTCTACAAGTTTTGTTTTAATATTCATTAATTATTTCAGATATATCGCATAATTTTTTTTTCAACCGAATAATATACTTCTCTATGTTATCCAGTCGCCTGCCAAGGTGATCTAAGGACTCCGCTATCGCAACCAACTGTTGTTTCTCGTCAGACGGTTTGCCGTGTGTGCAAAACATACACTTGAAGAGCCCTGCTAGCGAGAGCTCAATGGACCCTTGGTCATCATCGTTGTAGCCTGCCCCGTTTTGCAAGAAACCAAGCAAAGACTTTTGTTTTGCCTTTCGTTTTGCTTCCTCAGCTTCTCGTTTTTCTTGTTCCAACTCCTACAAAAAATTAAAACATGTAAAAAAAAGAGCATTTATATGACGAATATTATAAGTAATAATTATTATGTTCGTATTATATATGTCAGTCTTTTTTTTTTTCATGGAAGAGTAACTTTAAACAAAACCTTCAGAAGAAATGGATTAGCAGTTGTACATAATATGGATTCATTGACTAACAACGTTTAAGATGGGACAAACCTTTTTCGTTTTTTTAACTTGGACCTCGCGTGTGCCCCAGGTGACAATATTTAAATTGATGATAGAGTAAAGGATCAAGAGAAGATACATCGAGGGAATCGAGAGCAAGTATATTATACCCGGTACGATGCACCAAAATTCTTGTGGATGGAGACACGCTGCTATGAAAAACGAGCTTGACAAAGATATCAAGAATATTGCCGAAGGTGAGCCGATACCGTCTTCTCCTAGCTGGAGAGCTGTACCAACAATCACTGCCATCATGATCATTGCATATGCTGTCGATAATATCTGGGCACAGAGTAACTGAAAATGCAAAGAAACAAATTTCAAAATGATCTTTATGGAAATAAAACAGTATTAAACTTTATTTTTGGTTTTTTTACCTGTAGATTACTTTTACAAGTGAAACAAACAAACATAAATAGCAAGATAGGAATGATGTTATAGTAGAAACTAGTCCAGTTGTCAATTTTGAATGCTGCCACGAAAGCTCCCACCAACATAAGAAAAATAGTCCCAGGACCGAGAATTGTACCCCCTGTAAGCAAAAAAATTGTTTTTATCTGATTGTATATTTTTATCGAAATTGTGTTGAATCTTTTTTTTTACCCATTAAAAGACTTTGGTAGAAAATGTAAGGCATTGATATATTGTCATTTATTTTGATAGTTTGTTTGGCATCTGAGAGCAAGTCCAAGATATTCGCGATTGTCGAAGGTACCCATCTTCGCCTCTGGTTGTAAAATTCGTTGAAACCTTCCGGGGCATGTGTGTAAGCGTCACTCGCTGCCGAATATTCAACCTAAATGAAAACCAAAAATCATTGACGTATTTCAATTTGATTATATGTATTGTTACATATAAATATTTAAAGGGATCTTTCACGCAAAAATTTTGCAAAATCATAGTTTATTTGTGCATAAAATGATTTCTCAAATCCTGACCTGTGCAAAGCAGAGGGACAAAGGTTCAAAAAGTATATTATATTATATTATATATAATATACTTTTTATATAAAATACTTTTATAATGACATTATTTCAAAATATTAATTTTAATTTTTACAAACAAAATGTAAATGAACTTGAAATCCGTACTAGAATTCCAAATGTAGAAAATAAGAAAATATGGAAAAGTAAATAGGAAAACACTGTCTGTCTGTCACACCATGATTTTGAGTGAAATTTGAGAATGATTGATAGGGAACTTTTGATTTGTTTGATAAATTGTTCAACCAACTCGATATCCTCGTTGCAGCAACAAAGTACAGAGCCATCTATCCTCACCCTGGTCGTATTGTACATAATGTCTAGCTTCGTCAGACCTAGTTGTATACTTTTTCATAACATTATCATCCATGAGAGCCTTTCCTCGGAAGAGAGAGAAGCAGCCTGGACTGCAAAGTACACAACCGATCATGTGCTCCGTAGCTTTTTGCAGCCAATGGCCAATAGCATATTCGAACATCTGGTACCATACCATCGGGCCTAAACATTTTAATAGAAATATGTTAAAAATGAATCATTCTTGTTTTGTATTCAAAATAAAAACTTGAAATACAAGGTACCTGATCCAACTGGATGGATTCGTCCACAGGCAGCCCCAAGGTTTTTATTTTTCTTCATCAAATCGATAAGCAACTTTACAGCCGATGGTTGAAAATCGATATCCCCATCAAGAGTCAATAAAAATGTATTCTCAGCGATGACTTCTTTTCTATCTACACTAATTGGTGAATCCATCAAACGGTGTCCCAGAAGATAGTACATGTACATCACCTGGCTCCATCGTTTCCTGTGACGAATTTTACTCTTGTCCTTTAGATGGGCGATCATCTTAGTCTTTCCGGGAAGGATCCACACCAGACGCCCTCCGTAGGGAGTGAGAATTTTTTTCGGAGCTCGCACGTACATCCTGGTTTGGTGGACATCAGAAGCTGCCTCGTCTAATGTGCCAATTAAGAGCTTCACAAATCTGTTGATCTGGGACTCGTTCTCGTCAATATCTGACAACTCGAATGCATCATCGAAAAAGATGTGAGCTGGAAACAAAAAAAAAAACGTAGTTAACAACATCGCAATTCAAACTTGATGTTTTAATTCTGAAGCAACCCTACTTTCGAATTCGTAATAATCTGGGTCGACAACTTTCAGATATTTCTGAGCGACTCGTCTTGCACACTGGTC
Source organism: Trissolcus brochymenae (assembly GCA_030523145.1). NCBI lineage: Eukaryota > Metazoa > Arthropoda > Insecta > Hymenoptera > Scelionidae > Trissolcus > Trissolcus brochymenae. The sequence goes on along the minus strand of JAQQRF010000255.1, from coordinate 15,555 downwards.
TTCATCCAGCCTCAAGATACTCTTCAAGAATTCCATCATCTCTTCCTTGTTCTCGTGCCACATAGTTGCACATGCAAAGATCCTTGTTACGTGATCGCAACTTTTAACGGAAGAGGGTGGGGTACTGCTCCCATCCGTTTGTTCGTAAATTGTTTCATAGTCGCCATCGCCTTTTTCTTTCTCCATATCTGCCAAGTCCTGAAATTTAATTATGTAATTTAGTATGTTATAATTTTGTGTGATGATGAACAAAAAAGAAGAAGAAGAAAATCATAAAACCTCCACTTTGACTTCCGGCTGATCATCTCTCTTTCTGTTTAATCCCAGTGACTGGTCGATAAGCAGAGAATCATACATTGGGACCACGAACAACTTTTCAGTGGAAGCCAATCTTTCGCATTTTGGTGTCCAGATGTGCAAAGTGATCCACGTTTGCGACAAAAGCCAGAGCAACCAAATCCAGGCGTACTGTTTGAACACATAATCGTTGAGGAAATTTGCAGGTGGCGATTCAAAGAATAGATAATCCGGGATGGTATCGTGAAAGAAACAGGGATCTCCGCTCCTAAGGCCACATGCAGCTATAAGAAGCGAGATGGAAAGTGGAATAGTCAGATTCACTGGAAAAGCAAAGCTAAAACCCTGGATAAGAATCTTGCAGGCAAATTTTCCTGAAAAATGAAATTTGATTGTAAATCAAACAGGCACTCGTTTGATTCAAGGTCGTATTTTCTCTTACATCTGCACACAATGCTTTGCGGAGGAGTCTTACCAAACACATATGCCATGTAGGCGCCGAAGATTTGCAAAAGTAGCACATAGAACGGACTGTTGACATCAGCAAATACTGTCTCGGTCTCGCCGTTCGGAAGAATCTCAGCTAGGTCTGTAATTGTCCCACTGGCCGTTGGTCGTACACCCTGAACGGTGATCTTGTGATCGCCGAAAGCACTACCAAACAGGCTGAAAAGGTGGCCGACATTTTCACCCCTGGCATGCAGGATTATCAGAGCGGAGATAAAGAAAGCGATGATCTTCCAGACGGAGATGAACATGTAAGTGAAGTACCTTGTTAGCCGGAGGTCCTTTTTCACTCTTCCTAACATTTTTACTAATTCTGTAAATTTTTTTATTTTAATTTTATTTGAAGAAAAATTTGTTGGTGCAATTGCATGCATATTGATGGGCATTTGTGGCTTACTAATGGGACTTTGAATGGAGACATAGTTTTCCCACCAGCCACAGGACACTAAAGTCAAGGCCACAGGGATGAGCCAGAGTACTGGTTTGTTAGTTTCCAAAAGGGGAAAAAGAACGAAACCTGTCCCTTGTGCTATCAGAGCCGCCAGGTCTACCAGTACCAAGACAAACCTTTTGGACTGATCCTTGTTCTTATTTCTGGACAGTAGACCTGAAAGTAGATTGAATACAATAAATTTGTTACGAGTTGAAACAAAATTGTGAGTCAATAAAATTGGATCAAACTATTTTACTTAAGAGGCAGGGTACAAAGCAGACACAGTTGGTCAACATGGCCCCCTTTACGACATCCAACTCAGGAAGAATCGCCAGGAACATTAAAGCCAGGCCAAGTACATGAAATGTCTCCATGGCAAAAACGAGGAAAAAGTGCGAGGACAGGGGCTTTTTCCAGGACTTGAACACGCACATTCGAATACTGCGAAAAAGCGTGCCGAACTCTGGTACCGCAAAGGCTATCAGAATACACCAGATCCAGGCGATCCGCTCCTCCTCCGGCAACGAAACGACGAATTGTCTATCGCGTCCTAAATGAATGAAAGCCTCTTTTAGTTGAGCTAATTGATAAGAGTGCAATGACCTAAGAGTTCTCACCCAATTGCCTGTTGCAATACGGTATTGTTCTATCAGACTTGAGCTGTGATGTCATGAACAGTATCGTTCCTTTGGCGACTGCACCGCTTCCAAGGACGATGATAAAGACTAGCAGGTACACGAATACTTTTGTTATTTGAACGGTCACTTCCAGGCAGCGTTGGTTCGCCATCGACCCAGAGTCGACCTTCCGCGGAGGATTTCGAAACACGTCCCATCCTTTTGTCTCCACGATCTGACGTTGGCGACTTTCTCTGAAAAACAAAGTTTTGAAAATATAAGCTGACAAAATGATAAATTATTTATTTGTTTTTTATAAATACGACAAGAAATTGAAAGACATTTCACAATATGCACAGAATCGTGCTAAGTTTGCTTTATTGAGTCAATATCCAACATTAACCTTTGCTAAATTATTTCTCTAATAATCGCAAGTTAAATTGAAATCCGTCCTGTAAATCGGTCCTTTATCGGTTTGAACTTTTAACGATATAATAATACAACTAATTTGCACCGTATTTTGACAGTTATTCACAAGTAAAAAATTTATTTATGACTTTATACATGAATGTCAAGTATGCGCCATGATATTTAGGTATTTATACCTAATTTATACAGCCATGAAGAATAAATGTTTGTAATTGCACATTTACATAGACAGTTTAGGTATTTTTTATTCATACAAAATAATTATGAAATGTTTTGATGTGAAATGTTGAATAAATGAACCTGTTTGTTTGTATGGTACATTTAGATCTATTGATGAAACTGATGAATTCATGATAGGCTACTTTATTTAAAAACGGACTCAACAGTTAAAATCAAATTCGGATTTGATTTGAGGTTTCGGAACTCAATGCCAATTATCTCATTATCATAATTAGATTATTGTTCGTGAGGAATTCGCGAAACCGTAAAAATGACGCTTATAATGAGACAATGTGCGTTGATATAAAGAGGTCGGTTGCGCAAGGAAAATGAAAGCTCGACCATGTGTAACATGTGGCATGTGCGCTATTCACGTAAACATTTGACCTAAACTTATGAAAAATGAAACAAAATGAGACAATCAACATTTAAAATTTATTTAACAAGTTTTTTGTTTGTTATAATTAGAAATAACAAACAAACTGATATGCATGAGTTGTTCGATTGAACGTTCGACAAAAGTATTACACTTTCTTTGCAATCTGGGGCAGCTGAATAATATAATTTTGTTTGCTAGCAAAATATTTGTTTGGAAAGCTGATAGAAAAACGCGAGTCTTACCTTCCCTCATAGTCGAGAGGATGTGGAGAACTCCCATCGTCTGAGCACTCGTCGAGTCCTCCGTTGGCTCCCGGTACCAATCCATTTGGCTGACCTTTTGACATTGTGCACTACGGCCCTGCATAGAAATAAGTAGCTGCAGTTATTTCACATTTCCCATTGAATTATGATACATGAGCGTTTTTTCAAATGCCTTTCCTCGTTGCAAAACATTTTATCATCGCTAGAAAAATACTGCGGTCTGCTATAGAAAAACACACATTCCTTACGGATTAAAATTTCATCTCACCACACTTGTAATTTAAATTTCACGATTTGCAAATTAACTTTTTTATTCTCAAATATATACAATGTTTTTTTTTCAACGAATTTAATAAGTTCAACATTATTAAGATTAATTAGTTTTAATTAGTTTTCGATAGAATGTTTGTTTAATTTGAAAAAAAAAAACATTCTCAATCATATTGATAAAAACTTATCGAGAAATTGCAAGGGATTCTCACGCCAGGTTCAATGGTGATTAAAAAAATAATCGTACAATCTGAGCATGTAATTTGATCAATGACAAGCAATCGATTGTATAAGCGTGATTTTCTTGCACACACAGCGCGCATCAATTATTATTTATTTATTCAGGCGCTTCTGTCTTTCTTCCTCTTTTTTTTTCTCGCGGCTCGTTTTATGTAATCGCAATGCGAAGCCTCCTGTTCATGTCACCGTGTGTGGATATACAATTGTGGCTACTCTTGGTACCGTTATTACGAATTATCTTTTTCTGCTTGTGAATCACCGTGTAATGTAAACAATCCCGCTTGCTCAACCTATCCTCGCGTCTTCATTCTCATTTTTTTTCTCTCCCTTTCTTTGCCACTTTTCTATTCTAATTAGTTTTCCGCATCTTGCAATCCGCATACATTATCATCTCATTTGATTTCATTTTTTTTTTTCATTTTATTGACCTAGAAAATTTTCACTGACGATCAACCAATTTTATGACAATTGATAGCGTTTTTTTTTAATTACAAATATTTTATTTCTACCACTTTTAATTGTCAAATGTTGAACGAAAATTATTTATATTTATATAGATTAAAGATATAGATGAATAGATCTTTATGTATATATACTCGGATCAGATTTCTACGTGATAAAAATCTCATTTCCGACATGCAAATAAGCTATGTGTATACAATAGCATGTCCGACAGCGTGAATCTGCCTTCGGAATCAGTAATGCAGGATGAAGTGGTAATTAAATTATAAAATCGCTCGGATCGGCATTTTCTCTGTTTCACTTTCTGCCATGGACGAACGAGCAAATTCGCGACAGTGTCTCTGCAAATCTAGGTGCGGTACGGAACTTTTTTGTTGTTTCATCTCACTGTACAACTGTCTTTATTGTTTGGAGAAAGTGAAGTAGTCGCTGGGAAACAGCCGACAGGTGTTTCAATTTGTGTTAATTTATTTGACATCATATCAAGAATCGATCATCTTTTGATAAGAATAGGAAATTGCAGCCATCAACATTTTTCTTATTCTTATTTTGTGTAACCATTCAAATTATATACTAAATTGAGTAATAATAAACAAAATTGTTTCAGACATTTTAAACGAAAATTTTGTTGATACAAAAAAGTATTTTTAGTTGAATCAATTATCATCAACTGATCTAATTGATTTCACCTGTTAATGACCTACGTTAACTGAATTTTACTGTTATTCCACATTTTTCTCGGTGTACTATTTAACTCTGTTGAAATTTCTTTCTTTCTTCAGACAAAATGCGCGTAACTTGAAAATTCTTATAAAAATTGAGATAATAAGTTTAGAGGTCAGTGACATTTTCATAATGATTGGACATTTTTTATCTGCAAATTTATTACAGATCCGGAGTTTTGTTTCCTGTACTCCTCAGAAAGTGAAAGGAGTTCATGTCAAATCGAGATAACACAGCAAGGTCGTCCACTGTTGGTTGCCGCCCTCACTGCGCTCTTTCATTCTTCTCTTTTTGCATCACTTAAATTGCATTCTTATTACCAAGATGTACATAAAGTGCAATTTGGCTGCACCTTATACAATCAGCTATTGCTATTACGATTTGGATTTAAAACTTACGTCGTACACAGATTTAATACAACAAGTCATCAACATTATTTGTTCACAAAACAATAATAATAATGATAACCACAATGATCAATGTTAGATTTAAAATTGGGTTATATATTTTTATAGAAACTGAGCCTACTCCTGTCTTTGCTTTTCATATTCAATTTTTAAAACTACCTCTCCAATCAAAACGTCTTGAAACAAACTTTTTCTACTTTTAGCAGATGATGCTGTCACCCTGTGAGAGGTGAGAGAGATAATATTGTGAATCCAAATCAGACTTCAAGACACGCGACGATTGCCAAAGTACAATTTTTTTATAAATAAAGTGAGTTTATACGTAGCTGGGAGTGAATTTCTCTTGCTCTTCATTAGGACTGCAGGCAGTGACACCAGCAATGTGTAACGCCCGTATGACTATTGGCGTACCACTTCAACCGATCGGAAACTCTCGTGTGGACTCAATGGCGGGTAAGATGAAATTGCTAAACAACCTTATGGCACCTACGCATTTTTATGCCTCCCATATTTGGGGATTTCGATACATTGATAAAGTGGAAGTTGTCTAAATTGAATGTTTTAAATGCATACTAGCAACGCAGCGTTTTACTCCTTGAACTAAAACTACTCTTAACATTGTCAAGTTGGCCTGGAATTGCATCGATCAAATACTTGAGATGAATGAAGAAAGGCTTTCAAAAATTTTTTTTCAACGAAAATTACAATGATAATTTTGAAAATATTTTCTAAAAATAATTCATTGTAGTCAGGGTTACAGAAAATATTTTTCTGCCTTTCTACACAACCAACATATAAAATTTCACATGTAGAGGACTGTCATTTTAACAGCGACTTTTTACGTTTTTTTACTTGTATAATTGAATTTGATATATATAATCAAAATAAGAGTTCGTGGAACTTTAGTCGCACTTGTAAAACTCGGCAGAATATTAAATGAGTTTCAAAAAATGCTTGTCCTATTTATCATTCAAAATCTTCTTTGTAAACGTGCAGGAAATACTTAAAAATAACTTTCTTACTGTACGGCAAGAAACAATATTTTCATCTAAAATAAAAAAATTCAATTCAAATTAAAACAATCTATAACATTTAACTTTCAAGTGAAGAGAATTTAAGTTTAAATATTAAATAATTAAAGTTGAATTGTTTTCCTCAATAGAACAATCTCTATAATATGTGTGTATATATAATATACATATGTTATACGGTTTGTCCCATTGGGGTTTAAGTAATTATTAGGATGAAAGTGATAAAAAAATAATTCTTACTGCCCTACTTATTGATCGATATTAAACAGACAGAAAAAATTGTTAAAAACTTGTGTATCTTGTATTTAATGAACGGATGCGTAATCTCATCAACCTGTCTTTTACGTATGTGCGACATATTTTGTGAAATGTGCTACAGTATTGCCAACAATTACTAAGATAGAAACTATTAAAAAAATGTTCGCACAATATTTTTACACAGAATGCGGATGTTCACATAACACAAATGAAACGATTAAAAATATGAGCAACCTTGCAAAAATTGAATCAGAAATTTCCTAATAGACTCCCATTCAAAGAAAGTATTATTGAAAATTTTAATAAGTCAAGTTGAATATATTTTTGTCATTTTTCAAAGAAATTATCAGAAAAAATCTTGAAATATTGAAATGAAAAAATAACTTGAACTTAAGCTAAATTTTTGCTTTCAAAAATTGCATGGAGAAATTATGAATTAATTGTGCGAAAGTTATTCGATTTGAATTGGATGCGATATGTTAATGAGTTCTTGGCATTTCCATGTCTTGATTGATTTCCGGATCGGATATGACTTGTCCTTTGATGTGTGAGCTTGTCTTGTTACATATTTAATGGACTTCTTGTACGGAAAGAGAAACAAGACGCGTGCGACCTCGTCTATGAAAACTTTCACAAGTTCATTCAATGACGCTGAAGCAAGGAAACGTGAACATCAAAACGTTCTTACTGCACTCATGTATAGAAAATTGCGCACATTTTAAACTATTTGTTGCTACTCCTTTATTCGCAACTTTTCATTGTTCAAAATGGGGCTTATTTTTTTAGAGCACATGAAAATATACATATACTCTCTTTGAATAAGTGAACATTTCAATATGTACCACAATTGGACCATTAAACGTATGTTTGACTAAATTTTCACTTACTTCGAGTAACTAGAGAATATGAACAAACGTTGAGACATATATCTGTAGTGAATTAACGTTATAACAAAGTAGATATATGCATTTCCTATACGATTAACTCGTTATTGCTATTTGCCATATATATAATATGTATATTTGATATAAATGATGTTGAAAACTTAATATTTGTTACAAAAATGATGAATATTGTGCCAGTTTTTTGTTCTGTTAAAAAATTGCATAGGAATAAGAAATTCTTAAGAGGATAAAGAATTTTGGAGTCGGGGTATGAATATGAATGGTTCGTATAACTCCAAGCGAAAGTAGTATGATTCGTGTCGATTCATTAATATCAAGGTTGAAGATAATTATGTTTTACGATTTCAAAAATGTGATACATTTACGCAAACTAAGATCAAACAATTAACGCTTGAGTAATTACGACCGATTTTATTATATTCCTCGACTCCCTGGAATAATTTTACATTTACTAATTTGTTTGGAATTATTATTTTGATAGAATGTGTTGATAATGATAAATAACTCTAGAAGAAATTTGACAGGCACGTCCACGCCAGCTGATCTATATCTGCATTTGATATAATGGTCCAATGATTATGCTATACGTAACACTTGTCTTTAATGTGCTCCTTATGAAGATAATAATTTGAGAATTCAACGATTTAATTTTTTTAACTTCAACAATAATTTGATTTTCAGATAAGTAGAGTTATTATAAAATAATTGATAAATTATTGACTTTTCCTCATTGATGAAAATTTTTTTTTGAAGATATAAATTAATATATTTTTGACAATAAGGGATCCGTGTGAATTGTGCTATGGTTTCCTAGCCAGGTCCACAATTCAATCAGACCAGAGTTCCTACTAAGGAATAAATATCCGGTTTTTATTTATGTCTAGAAAGTATTAACATATTTTGTTTGACGTTTCATTCTAATTTATTTAAACATTGATTTCGCGAGGCATGACGTAATGTGTAATTAAGCGAGTGCATTTGATTTTAATAAACTTGTTTAAATATTTTTCAACCTCATCAAAACTAATCTGGAAAAAGCAAAAATATAGAGTAAGATAACTTCTTAATTTGCATGCAATTTTTAAATTTGATGCTCAGAATTGCAGAATTATTTTTTATATCTATCCTATCCTATATCTTGAATTAAAAATTTCAAATTATGTGCAAACATTTTCTTTATCCCAGTTCATCAATTTTGTTTGATGTATTTTTTTTTGTTTCTTTCGTTTATTTTGCAATGAGCTTATTTCATAAAATTATATCAATTCGCATAAATCTCAAATTATGTAAGAATAATAAAAAAAAATGAAATATGAACTTTCTAAAATATAATCATGTTTTTAAGACGTTTATTGTCTAAAAATAAACGATTGTAAGTTCAGTGTCTTTATTCAGAAATATGGATGCAGCGAAATTGTCATACAAATTCACATCATTTCAAAAATATATGTCAGGTACTCAACGTGCTTTTTGTGCCATTTTAATCATTCAGTTAGTGAGTTCTGAATTGGATCATAAACTTTCAAGTTCTGAAAATGGAATGACAAAAAATTTTACAAACATTCCGAACAAAACATTGTTGTAACAATTTTGTTAACAACTAATTAAATGTGCAAAACTTCAATAGACCACAAATTTTGAAAACCAAATAGAAGTGACAATTTTTGCAGATGTTACAGTGATTTCAATGGAGGCACGGACGGTGTTCACGCTGAAAGAAACATAACTACACTGGTGAACTTCTTAGTAGTTCTGTAAAACGTTTTGAAACTAGTTTGAAAACCTGAAAAATGTTTCGGACAATGGACGTATTGAAATAAAAAAAAAACTTTTGCACTATTATACAAATATATATATATTATACACTATACAAAATCATATTGCAAATAAGATATGCCCGAAAATTTTTCTTCGTAAGATGTGTATTTTTCTATTTCTTTATAATCCATCCCCAAAGAAATAGCAATAGAAAAATAAGGACAAAAGTAAAACATTCACACCCCCTAACGAAGTATTTCTTCTTTTTGATTGATCAGTGTACATATGTTGTTTTAATAAAAGCTTTTAAACACAAAAAAAGAAATGAATTTACTTTGAGTGATGGGACATAATGTGACCACTGTTTCTCAAAAGCAACAAATAATTGTTAAATAATGATAATAATAAAAAGATCTGTTTCAAACGGCAGATGTTCTGTCTTCGCAGGCAAATCGTGGCTTTATTATTTTCTTACTTTCGCAACGGCGATCTAACATTTCGCAACGCTCACTTTTTGTGAATTTTTCACATTGCGATGATTCTCACCAGCTAGTATTCAGCGCACTACCGGACTAGGACCCTTAAATCGCCGTCAGTCGACATTTGGCCTCAGCACCTTGAATCACAAATTCGCAGTCGCGTCGCGTCGCACAATTTAAATCTCAAGACAGATGACTTTCTGGAGAACAGTCGGCGAGGTGAAAGCCGCGGAGACTGGCTAGGTGGGTTGCAAGAGCGATCCGCACCAGCCGGGGCATGTAACATCCCCCCCTGTTCATTTCGTTTCCACCGACTCTTTATTCGTTACTTTCACGGCAACGGTCTTACCAAACCGTGTACTGCAGATGCGAGAATCATACATTACTAGTCTTTCTAGGTGTCTAAGCTCTATGTCTTCAGAAATTTCACAAAATGATGAATAGTACCAACGAAAAGTACCACCTAATGTATTAAGTTCAAATTTTCCGTCATCATATTTTTATGATGTTATCATATTTTATGAAATGTCATGACTTGAGAAACAAGCTAAATTGAATTTTACTTTTTCTGCTACGTAACTCGAAAGTGCTACCGTTAGTAGCTGTTTTGCGGTTTGAAAGTGCGGTATGACCCTTAAGTTTTTGTTTCATTGTAAGGAAAAGTCCTCTATTCTTATCTTTTTTAGTACAAAATTGATCGGGTGGTTTCTGTCAATAACATAGGCCCGATTTGGTTTCTGTTTCATGATGTTCTATCAGAATGGACCTGGAAAAAAATAATTCTGTATTCACCATAAAAATAAATCAAGACGCCAACTACTGAGACACCTACCTATATTTTCTAGTACGCAGATTTTGCATTTTTCATATCTTGTTAACTAATTTACATTTAGTTGTAAAAACATTTTGTAAATATTATTTGATAAAAAACATTGAAACGATGAAATACGATTTTAAAGTAAACAAATACAACGAAACTAAGCAAAGTTATAGCCTAATGAAAATAGGTGTTTTCTCACCTTTGGCTCAGGATGTTAACTTCCACCTGTAACAGAAAGAATCATTTTCGTGACTATAGTGTAACAATTTAGTGTAACAATGTGTAATGTAACTACGGTATTATACATATATATGATTACCTATATTGCTTTCAGCTTATACAATCAAAGAGAAAGGATGAGGTATCAATTTCACCGTTGACAAGTCAATTAATTTTGCTCACCGAACAAATGATTTAGTATTACTGCTGCGCTACGGCTAAACGTCAACTTATTATCGAAATAACACATCGTTGTTTTGATTCGCCTCTCGCAATGAACATTTAATTTCACCTTCATCTTTTAATTCTTTTAAAATTCATTATCGTAATATTAAATTTTTTCTTTTGTTTGTGCCATAAAGTTTCGACGCTAAAATTCTTTGTCTTGAGTACTGATATATCCTGATTATATATCGATATAAATTCGCAGTGTTTGATATCACAAATATTAGTTGTTTTTGATATATTTTTATTTCAATTGATTTTTTTTTTTTTTTTAAATAAAAGAGTTACATGTGTATTGATTTTATATCAATGCTTTGCATAATCATCAGTTTTGATTAGAAGTTTCCAGCTAGTCTGAAAATATTAAAAAACATTTTGTACGATTGAATATAAATTAGTATGAAATACAAAGTATAAAAAATGCAAAATTTGCATACTGGAAAATATAGGTAAAGTCTTATTTATTAGTTGGCGCGAGACACTAACGTGTATTTTGATTAAAAAGAAGGTGAACTACACTGCACAAAATTCAATTTGAAATTAAGAGTATTTTTGTCTCGACAAAATTTTAACATCTCATTTTGCGAGTTTAATGAGTTAATGATAAATTGACTTGTACATAACCAACTTTTTGAAAATTTTTTTAGTTTTTGAATTGAAAAATTGAAAATTATCTTACAAGCATTAATCTCTTTGAATCCATGTCAAATTTGGGTTTTATTTGAGAAAAAAAATACAAAATTGACGTGATGACAAGTAAATTTTAATAAACTATTCTATTAATATTTGAGATGAGCACTGTAAATTTTACATTGGTTCGCCGCTATATTTACATGCCATGTAAGCATTACTGTTATTTATTAAAAAAATATTATTTATGAAAGTATTTATCCTAAAAGTGCAAATTTCTTTTTTAAATTATTTTCACTCTGAATTAGATATAAAGTGAACCTTTTTTACATTACTTTTTTTACATTAATACATATTAATATGAAGAAATGATTTGACGGGGTATCGAACACAAATGGCAGATTTACAAAGTCGGTACGCAGTCCCTCTTTTTTAAATAATTTTTTATTCAGTAAGTATACACATATACTCCGCAACAAAACAAATAAAACGCTTTTTTTCTTACATAATTTTTAGAATGCTGTGGTTCAGGTCTTGAACCTTTGAGTAGATCGACTTGTACACAGTTCCTGAGTTGTTGGAGGACTTAAAGTTTTACAAACAATTTTGAATTGTAAGCTTGAAAAAACTAACAGAGGCTAATAAAATTATAAAAATGAGAATGAAAAAATGGTAATAAAAAAAATTTTTTTAAATTAAAAAATAATTTTATCTATAATCATTTAAAAGGAGGTGCAAACAAATTGAGATAGCTGACCGTCCAGGAACTTTTTTTAAGCACGCCCTGACACCCTGTTTAAGCAATATATAAATAAACTATACATAAGTAATATATATAATTTAGTCCCTTTGCTTGAAATGTTTTTACTACGTTGAAGTAGGAGGGTTTCAACATGGATTTATTTGTAATAAAATTATTTGGGTGTTATTCCATAAGGAATTATTCTTTTGTATTTTGTTACCTTTAAAGGATTGCAATTAAACGTACTCAACGAGTTTCATTTCAGTTATTTCTGATGTTTTTTCTGGATCGATTAACATTGAAGTCGTGCCTGTACATTTACAATTCAGCAGTATTTAAATTCAAAATTTAAAATTCATTCCAGAAACAAAAAATAACTTATCTGTCACATCTTGGTTACCCATGTAACAAACTATCTTCGTACGTTTAAGGTAGATACAAATCCTCTGTTATCCGTCTGCGGGTTGGATATATATTTCCTGCTTTCTTTGGGGTGAGAGATTCATCGACGAGACATCGGTTAAACACTGTACATTGAAAAAAAAAATCCTACTGTTAAATATATTATAATTGAATGACATATTTAAATCGATTATATTTCACTTATCAACTTAATAATTTTTTGATTATTTCACTTAAACTCCACTGTAAAAACAAGTTGATTTTTAGAAGTCCTTATTGAAGTTCCATTCTTTGTGTAAATTTTATGTTATTTTTCCATTAATTTCACATAAATATCGTGAACAATAATAATATATAATGCAAAACAAATTTCTTAATGATTTGTTATTTTTAATTTATTTTAAATTTAGTAAAAGTATATTGCTGAATCAAATTGTTTTACAAATGATACAAATCTCAATGTTAATTAATTTCTACAGTTTATTTTTTCGATTGGTTAATAATAGGTTTCGTTTTGTGACTTTTTAAATATGCTTTTGTTCGTCAGTATTTGAAACCTAAAATAACTTGTTATATTAAACAAAATTCAATTACATTTCAGTCGAAATAGTAGGATGAATCAACAAATTTAATATTTTCAAAGGTTTTTTTTATTGTCAAACAATCATGATTTAAATTCAAAGGCGTCAAAATTTGATTACTTGATGCTGATTGCCGCAAATTAGTTCATGTCACTTTACGCTTAATCATGCTGTCAATTTTGAATTTGCAAAGATTTCCACAACTTCAAAATATCTTCATACAAACTTGCTTTTGTATTGCGTGGGCACTTCATCTGAAAAATACATTACATTTTTGACGTGTTTTTGATAATTTCTCTTAATTTTAGTTGAAAGATTTAATGAACTATTGCCTTGACTCATGCAGTCGTTGACGATACAAAAATATGTACATAATATACCGCGGCATGATGAAGAGAAGCTTGGATGTTACTAAAATGTACTTTATGTGTTTCTTATGGGGAAATTTTTTTATGCTTGTGTCGGGTGTTAAAAATTTTGTTTCTCTTGCACAGGTGATGACTTTCAAACTCGATTTGTCCTTCGGTGATAGTTGCTAGACTAACTTGGATTTTCCAACTATTGGCGACATTTTCATGTTCGTATTGAATCAGGACTGTTCAAGAATGTTTGAACTTTACCTACCTATAACAAACTAATATATTGCATCAATAAATGAATAATTTCTTCTTTTCAACTAAATGAATTTATAAATAGAAGAAATCAAAAGTACAACTTATAAGAATGATGTACAAAGTGCATTTTTATTTTGGCCAGTAAAAAGTGAATATCTGTGAACACGATTAATCTACCAATTGCACTTATCCGGCATCTAATAAGCATCTTTATAGGCAGAAGCATCGTTTCGGTACTGCCCAAACGATGTCGCCCCGAAAAAAAATTACAATTAAGCTCTTATTAAAAAATATATTTTATGCACTCATATTTCTCTAAGTAAAATTAGAAACTTCTTTTTTTATAGTGTTACTCTCGTAATAAAATAAGATAAAATTTGCAGATTCTTGCGCTTATGACATTCATTTTTCAAGACAATTTTTGATAGAAATAGTGTTATTACACGGAGAAAAAGGAATAGTAAAATATACTATGTTATCAGTATTTTTAATTGACCGTGTTGAGTTAAATTTCGACGGACTAAAGATTCAGTTAAATTAAATTAAATAAATACTAAGCTATCGTTTAGTAATACTAAACAGTCAGTAATAGACGATAGCCCGCATTTCATAGGATTACTAAACGGTCAGTAGAATTCACTACTATGGCTGGGTGAGAATTACTAAACGCTCAGTAGAATACACAACTACGACAGAGTGAGAATTACTAAACGGGCAGTAGAAAATACTATTACGGCATTGTAATAATTACTCAATGGTCAATATAATTTGTATTCAGATTTTTGAGAATAATAATATACATTTTTTTTTACATCTTTATATTTCATGATGGGAAATATACATTTTTTCTTAATATATTAAAACTATATTCATCATATATATTCAGTTTTCTAATAATAAAAATGCATAATGTGGTAATATATTTCTACACATATATACATATAACAATGAAAGAGGTTTAAACAACGAATTATTAATATATCAGTGCCCTTAAAAAAACGAACTCTTTTAATGTTATATGAAAAATAAATCAATTTGAAACATTTCAGCTAGTTCCTTAATTAATGTAAATATTTTAATAGTTCAAACAAAATAATATGTTTCACATAAAGGATTGCTAGTTAAAGTTTCTTTAATTTTTAACTTATTGTTGCAACTTTAATTTATCTTTTATTTTTGCATACTACATTTAATTCTTTTAACAAAAATATAATAACCAAACATACAGAAACCATCTGGATGTTTTTTCAAAGATAAAAAAAAAATATCTTAAAATTTTTTCATCTCAAAATATTTTAACCTACAAAATAACCAACCTAATTTATTTATTTTACGTTATTTTTTTACGTTTTGTTAGTTACCTTTTTATATGTAGTTACAAAGCTAAAAACTACTAAATAACTAAAATCTCACTAAAGCGTCATTAAAACAGTCTTATAAATCTTGCTTAAGAGCTATGATTTCTTTGCCACATTCTAACTTATGATAAATAACAATAAATGGACTAAGTAATTGTTGCAACAAACAACAATACTTTTCTTCACTTGTAGACACTTCGTACGCATTGATATCTTCTTCATAACGAACCGTATTCATCATTTGTAAAAAAAAGCAGACTTTTTTTTCTTCATTTACAAATATTTT
This sequence comes from Trissolcus brochymenae, assembly GCA_030523145.1. Taxonomy (NCBI): domain Eukaryota; kingdom Metazoa; phylum Arthropoda; class Insecta; order Hymenoptera; family Scelionidae; genus Trissolcus; species Trissolcus brochymenae. The sequence goes on along the minus strand of JAQQRF010000255.1, from coordinate 1 downwards.
A
>JAQQRF010000254.1:0-13648 GCA_030523145.1 Trissolcus brochymenae | reverse complement strand
TTTTTTTTTTTTTTTTTTTTTTTTTTTTCATTCGAACGTTCATTTTTTAAATGAATTGTTGAATGTGCACTCAAAAATATATATATTTAACAACATTTCAACGATTTATCATCACAAAAATATTCCTCCTTCTGTATTTTTGTTTATTAAGGGTTGGGATTTTTTTTTTTTTTTTTTTTTTTTGTTTTTTTTTTTTTTTTTTTTTTTTTTTTTTCATTTGAACGTTCATTTTTTAAATGAATTGTTGAATGTGCACTCAAAAATATATATATTTAACAACATTTCAACGATTTATCATCACAAAAATATTCCTCCAACTGTAATATTTTTTAAAAATGCATGTAGAGTCGAGCTAACGGGGATTTAATTTATTCTCGAGATATAAAGGGCTTGAAAATTACTTGGACATTTCATCGAAATTATATGTGCTCATCCTTCAATGGTGTGATAAAAAATGAATAAAATCCGCCAACACTCTGCGATTATGCAGCCGGCTGATAAAAATAATCGATCGTTCTCCAGGGTAAATCTCACGTTTCAGATTGCGATTTCTAACCAATAATATCCCGCAACTACTCCTTTCATTTGCGTGATTTACATAATCCCAGAAAATCATACCCAACTCGTGCGGGCGAAATTAACAAAGCAGAATGAACAAATGGCTGGTAAATCTATCATCGCTTTGTTATCGCCATATTGCACCAACCACCTCGCGTTCAGAGTGCAAGGGACTGCATTACAAACAGAGAACATGGCAAACCAATTGGTGATCTAAAAACATTTTATACGCTGTTTAAAATATTTTGCTCGTAAATATATCGTTTAATCGCGCGTTCTCTTAAAACGGTTTCATTAAGACTAATAATATTATCATTTTAAATGTAATTAATTATATTTTCAAATCGTGACAGAAGAGCAGCTTTTGTTGCCTTATAAATATACGTACGTAGACATAAACATTTTAGCCCCGCAAGCCCTTACAAACGCTGTCCTGGAACGGTAATTCTTGCACATAAATTTGTCGAGCTGTAATTATGCCGGGGATACTATTTCACTGCCCGCTGGAAATTACACACATCGAAGCGAATGCAAAGCGACGAATGCCAACGAAGAAATGAATCCGCACGTAACGTCGCAAAAATGGGTTGTAACAATGAATGGAAACTCACAACAAAATGTACTAATCACGAATCAGTAATGAAAATTTCGAGATGCTGAGATTTGCGAAGAGGAGTTTAACCTGTTTTATCAACTCTGTCAGTTTGTAAACAACTCTTCCGACTAAGAAATGAAAATGTTCAAAGTGATTTGTAATTGTGTTTACGTGGACAAATGCTGGTGAGACAAAATTCGTCATAGTTCGAAAAATTGAATTTTGTCCCGAAAATTTGACAAATAGGATAAACTGCACAGACTTGACGTAAATAATAACTCGCCGTGATTATTACATTTTTGCGAGTATAATTTCAATAAATCAATTAGCCTGATTGTATTTTAAAAAAGATTGAATAAATGGTGCGAATGAAAATGCTGGTCGATGAAGCACATCAGATAAAAGTGCCAAACGGATTAGCTCTTAGATTTTCAGGCGAATAAATGTAACGAAAATTCATTCGACCTATCGGGCTAAAGAACCAAATGAATAAAGTGGTAGCAAAAAAAAAAGAAAGAAAAAAAAGTGAGAAAAAGAAAGGAAAAAATCAAATTGGCGTTAATTCGTTTTCAAGTACCAACTTGAATCACCTTTGCTTTGTCCCTGCTAAGTGATTTAGGAGTTCCAATAAACTTTCTTTTCAATGGCCAAAGACAAAGGTGCTGGACAAGTATACCTTGGCAGATAACTATTAGGATGTGGTCAGACACGTAAATCGACTGACGTCTCGGGCAAGACGAGTAATGGGCAAAGTTCGAACGGAAATCCCTTTCCATCTCTGCTTACACCCTACGTGACTGATGCCGTAAGCCAAGGGAGTGTACCGCGTCATTGTCTCTGAGCCTCAGGTGTTCTAATCTAGAATTATGATTGTATACGCTGCACGGAGTATCATTTCATGTTACACGTTTGAGTGGTCTACACGAAATTGAAGTGCATGACAACAACCACGCAACGACGTCATAATTAATAATAGTATTAGATTTATTCAATTATGACGAATATAATATCCATTATGAACTATTTATTACCACTGTTGTCATCTCAAGAGATGACAAGATACAACAGCAAAAAAAAACACGGTACAAGCAAATACGCAAATGTTGGTTTATGTTGTGTATAGCAGTGCATTGAGAACGGTGTGTAGGTTTAATAAAATAACTGGATTTTCTGACACCAAAAATCGAAAATCCAAAACTGATACCAAATAATTGTCATCATTAACTGCATTTAAATCCAGGTTGTAATCAAATTTAAACCCTATCGATGTGATTTATAAAATACCCGTCTCACCGACTATTGGAATGCATCACATATAATATCGATTCAGAACTAAACTTTAAATTCATTGCAACAGAACAAACATGGAAATAAATAAATTGATAAGTAAATGAGAAACATAAATATGCGTTGGTTTGCATAAATATGCATAAATTTGAAATAATTTGAACAGAAACAAATAAATCAACAGATGATCCCGATGGTATAAATAAACTGAATGTGTAATTTATTTGTTATTATTCGCTGAAATCTTATGAAGGATTCACTAGCATCGGCTTTTGAGTCGGCTATTGCTGCTCTGTTAGCACTTGAAAATCGTGTCCGAAATCTTTAAAGTGTTCCGAGACGAGTCATCCGGAACTGTTCGCAATCCAGTCGAAATCTTTCGCCCAATCTGATCAAAACTCATTGAAAGTGCAGCAACTGATTCGGGGTAAAGTTTAAATCGCAGCGAGTGGTGGAAATACACAAAAGCACACGTACCGTTATAAAATATGACCGGTGAAGAATATCTCGCGAACGTGCTGAATAAAAAATGAGACTCAAATGAAAACCTTTAGAATTCTGTTTTGTCAACACACCTTTATGCATATTCTGAAATTGTACCGAATAGTGCTAATGAAATAGTAAATAGCATAAACGCAGACACAGGGGAAAAAAGTTTCTTTGCTGTCATTGTATTTCCGTTGCAATTTGCGAGCGATATCTTGCATGCAATCAAAAAGAATTGAAAGCAAGTGAAAGATAAGAGATTAAAAAGTCAATGAAAATAGAATGTACAAGTTTCGATGATCATGAAGTATTTGAGAATGGTTGGGAGAATTTACCGCAAAATTTCAGACTGAATCTGATCTATAAATAAGTTAGTAGAAAATGGTTATATCTTACTTGCTGTGCGTTGACATCGTAAAGGGTCTCTTGAAGACGATCGAAGCCGAAGTTAAAAGCTTTATCTAGACGGACAAACGAGGCGGCGCAAAAAGACGGTGCTCAACAATAAGATATCGAAAAGCAGCTTGGATGAGATAATTTGGTAATCTAAAACAGAACAAAAAGATGAACTTTAAATGAATATCACTACGGGAGTTCGGATGCACCATTCAGACGTTAATTTACACCCAACGTAAAACCGTTGTTGCATGTAATAATAAGATATCACGATTTTTTGCTCGGCGTAGAACAGTTAGGAAGTACGGAGAACGGTTACGTGCGGACACCGGGGAATAAAAAAAGCGTCAAATTAGGAAACCCAAGGAGGCTAAAATGGCGAAGAAAATTGTAGTGTTAATAGAAAAACTAGGCGGAAAAAAAAGAAAATTAGATCAATGAATTTATTTGCTCGAATATGAAGTAAGGAAAACGAGAATCATGACAAAATAGGGCGAAGCAAAAAAATTTGAAAAAATATAAAAAAACAAACGCCGTCCTAGTTTGTTTTGTTCAAATAGTGCTCTTAATGAAAAAAGAGAATAACGTGAACTGTTAAAAAAACTAGATGAAGTAGGAAATATAGAGTAGAAAATGAAAAAGAGACAGTGGAAAAGAAATAATAAAAATAGGTAACTATTCCATAGAAATGAGGTAGAAAATGAGTTATAGTTGTGCACACAACGTGTGTAAAAAGTAAAGCACCTGAAGTAAAGAATAGCTATTTAAAAAATTATGAAACAGTTCTTGGGAATACAAATCTTAGTCACTGAATAAGCATCCTAACAAACGAAAAACTTAATTTTACTATCAAAGCACCTGAGAAATGATTTATTTTAGTCACGCAGTATTCTACATCAATAAACAAAATTAGATAAATTTTTCAAAGAAACATTTGTCACGACGAATTTGCATAATAAAGTTTTCTTACTCGTTGACAGTTGAAACGTTTTTCTAGAGCCATTTATACAGCTTGACACTGCGATACCATATCCATAGGTAATACGTGCATTTTTGCATGATAAATCTAGCAACGCAGTTTTTCGCGAATCAAGAAATGTATTTGAGTACGTGCTTTTCAGAAATGAGCACAAACACCAGTGAAGTATCCCGATTTGATGCATCACGTTTGACTCGTGGTTTCAACAGCTTTTGATTTTGCGACAATTACTGTGAGTCGTCGAATGAGCCATCCGAGGGAAAAGCAGCATCTGCCACATTGTGAAGATTTTATCTCCTTACCAATGCCAAAACGGTCGTGACATGCACCCGCTCGTTATCGGGTTATAACGAACGTGCAAATTGATAGGACCGTTCTATTTCGTCAGCATATCGTTATACAGAAGCACATGACGAACGTCACGATTCAGCCAATAGTTTTAATTTGAATAAAAATAAGCGTGGATTAAAATTAATCGTATGGCGATAGCAAAAAAGTTCTTATGAATTGGAGCCATCGTTGATGGGAATATTTTCTTTTTCATTCTTGAATGTGTACTTTTGTGAAAAATTTGTGTCAAAAATACGTGAAATTTATATAGCTTGCATTGCACTAAAATCCTCAACAACAATAATCAATAAGAAATCAATATTGAATTCTAATTTTTAATAACAAACAACAACAACCATTCATTTTAGCTGAACATCATGCTCAAGTTACAAAGTTTATATCATTAACTAATTTACAATTTATCGATATGTTGGGGTTGTTTGATGCACAAAGAGAACACAAAAATGTACTTTCAGAGTTCAATTGGAAAACCAATACATTACAATCTTGCTATAACGCGGCTAGAGAATAATCGAAATAATCGTGCATATGATCGTAATGGAGATTTGTTTGTAAATTGAAATTCAAAAAATCTTCATCCAACTAAATGCTATCGATGCAAATCTCGTATACCAACACCAAAAACGATATAAATGAAACGGCTAACGAAACATTTAATTCTCGGAGAAATCAATTGGATTTGAAAACTAAATCATTTTTGTTTGCACCCACAATTATCAATTAAGATGTAAGTGGAGAAATAATCGACGATCAGATTAAATACATAAGACGGGTTATCGTACTTGCAACCGTAGCTCTTGCATCGATCAACAAATAATCTAATTGCAATGTAAATCCAGAGCCAGAGTGGCAAAGTTCCCGACCTTCACCACCAAGCTCACAGATTATCCTTCAAGTTACGACTAATTCATGTCTATTGAGAGCCGAAGCGACGGTCAAAATGTGGAGCCTGCAGGCAGATCAGAATTTCTATACGATCTATCCACAGGGAGCACGTTTCCAGCAAGCTCCCTCGAGTGCTCGTATTTTCCTTCCGATTGCGAATCGTGTCGATAACCGCCTCGAATATCCGTAACCTTTTAGCAGCCACCCACTCTCGACTTTCTTCTCACAGCTATCGGAATGAGCTGAGACTCTGAACGCTGCTGTACTAAGATTGTCATATATATATATATATATTATATATATATATATGTGTGTTTTTTTCTAAATGCTCGATAAATTCGAATCTTTAGCGCCTTCCAACATATTCTCAGATTTTTAACGCTAAATTGAGTTTTTGAAATTTTTCTTACACTCACCGAACAATTGTTTGAAAGCCACTTTTGTGACATCAGTAAATATAAAAATAATGCAAATAAATTCATTCTCCTTCCATTCTTCAGATGTAACAATCTATACAGATAGTCATTTTTGTGAGTGAGCTGTATGGCAATTGATTAATTTTATATTTATTATTTATTTTATTTATTTATTTTTTTTATTCTTTAAAATCGACTTAAGTTAATTTAGTATTAAAAAAAAGAAGAAAAAACAATGCTGTCAAGTATTAATAATCAATAATTATCATGAATAAATTATGAAACAAAAAAACAGAAAAGTGCAAACTGGAACAACAAGATGTCAGATAATCAATAATTCAAACCTAAAAAGCCTTCTTGAGGCGTATTCGCATTCAACTGCCAAAGCAAATGAAGCAAAGCGACAAGGTACTGACATAGAGAAGCTTAAATCGATTTTAGCTACCCAGGCACGTAATTTCAATTTTCATGTACTTTTTTATGTAAACATTCATTAAATTCGGTTTCTCACATTGATGTTCTTTTAGTAAATGTATTTTAGATTGCGTATTTCATTGTTAAGATTGCCCTGAAATAATTAAATCCGTTTCAAACAAGGAACGTTGATGTTTCAAGCTCCATGTTACTCAAATAAATCAATTACGTTTAGGAAATTGATATGATAAAGGGTCTATTTCACTGTTATTAAGGTAAATTTTCTTGTCAAAGAGAACTTATGCAAGCACATTGTACAAAAAAAAAAACATGGCCTCGCGACCAAATAAATGTTGATAAAGTGCCAGGCCTTGGTGAGAAAGCGGTGGTTTCATTAAGGAACTAGTGAGACCGAGAGAGTTGAAACTGCGTCCATATATAAGATGAGTTCTACCTCATATAGAACATTTATATTCATTATATGCCCGTTACCTGTCTACGATAGATCTTGTCCTTAGCGCCTGTGGTAACTGGTTTTTTCATAGAAAATGTTTATTCAACATTTAATCCCAAATTGAAACTCAACTTAAGTAAAAAAAATCAATTAGCCTATGAAAATAAATTGAATTTCAATATTTTATCATAACAACCAATATGTCATTTTACATGTTAATCTCAACCTCCCATACAGAAACTGAAATTGATTGTCGATAATACATATGAATCGAAATAAACGCTTTAATTTTAATTAAAAACAAATGTTTTGATTCATTTAATTCAGAATCCGAATTATTGCACATGATTAAATATTGGATGTATAATTCAGAAAGTTCAATAGGAAAATTGCATGAAAATTGCAAACCAGTATAATTTCCCAGTATAATACTAATAAAGTCTATTATACTAATTTACAACCAAATAAAAACTCTATCAAAATTCCTTTCAGGAATTTGAAATGTTTCATAGAAAAAAAACATTCATTCATGAAAAAAAAAAAAAAAAAAAAAAAAAATTAAAATCATACAAATCGAACCCACGCCACGGATCACTAAATATATCGTAGTTAAATTTTGCTGATTATGAAGCCTAGATATAAGCAGTTATTTATGTTTTTGACATATATATAACTACACTGAATGTTACATAAATGCATAATTTATGTTCAGTTAAACATATGTATATAGTATCTATGTAGTATATATGTTTTGTTTTGCTTTGGAAAACATTCAATTAATGAAAATCAGCATAATATACAAGCCTTGATTAACCAATTAATTGTGACGTTCAGAGTTAGGTTAGAATATTAATACATAGAATATATTGCTAAAATCAACAAATTGGTTGAGAATATTTCCTATATTTTTATATTTGTATTTTCATATATGGGTGATTCCAAATGAAAAATTCACTGAGCTCACCCCGAAAATGTAAATGTTTTATTTTTAGGTAATAAATAAGGGTCGACGTTTACGAAAAACGCGATAATATAATGATTAAAATATTAAACAAAATATACCCAACGATTTATATAATTGCAAAGAAGTTGGATATATTTTGTTTAATTTTGTAATCATCATATTTTGCAAAGAACCTTATCGCGTTTTTCGTAAACGCCGACCCTCATTTATCGCCTTAATGGTAACATATACTTATTTAGGCGAATTCCTGTAATTGTAAATAAAATGAGGACTTTATGAAAAGAGCTTATTTTAAATCATTGAAACTTTCAGATATTTCATTTAATTTCGAACATGAAAAATTGTTCATTTTTGTACAATTTTGTACTATTTTGGAATGTGGTATATATATTTTAAAAATCTACTATCAGAAATATAAATTGATAGCACTTTGATTGATTAAAACAATTTTACCACAGACAATTTAATAAAAAAAAATGAACAAAAATGTTTGCTGAAATTTGCAAGATTTTTTACAAAATTATATTGTTCATCCGCTAAACAAAGTTTACTTTTCGTCGTATTTGCAGACACGGAACGCGAAGAACAAACATCTTTGTTTAATTTGTTTAATTAATTTTTTTATAGTAAAATTGTACAAAAATTTACTAGGATGTTCCATTAAAATAAAACATTTACATTTTTGGAGTCGGCTGAATGGATGTTTCATTTGAAATCACCCATATACTTAACTTGTTGTTGCAATTCTCCAATAAATTATTCAGTAAGAATAAAAGTTTTCATCAAAAGAAATTGGGTTTCTGTCGCAAAGTAACGATTAACTACATTTTCACTGAAAATCGATTTCAGATTTCAATTTAATATCATAAAGATATCTCTTAGACATAATCTCTTCGAAACCAATTTTCTGTTATCAGCTATTACAACAACCTTACGTGTGCACTAGCTCACTGTGCCAAAATCAGGTGGAATCATCGCAATTAATATTACTATAAATTACAAACTTTTTGTTACAGTTCCGCCCAAAAAAGTATTAATTCTGAACGAGACTGGTAAAGTACAAAGTTCTAAAGTCGGATCTTACAAGGAAGGCAGCACGGTGCGTTTGTTTTGCGACGTTTATGGTGGTGAGTATTTTTTTACATTTTTTGATTAATATTTCCTAAGCTTTATTTTTTTTCTCAATTAAATGGTAGGGAAAATATTAACAGAGGGTTTAATTACCTTCCTTCTTTCTAAATTAAAATTTCAGGATCTACAAATTACAACGTAACGTGTACGTTTCAATTTCTACGTTACACACTAAACATCCAAGAAGTAATTTCTTGCGTTGAAACTCCACACTGCCCAATCGTGAAGCATCGATTACACGGAACTATTAGCATCATATTTCTGTTATTGTTATCAAGAAAAGTATAAAATTAAACTTCCACTAAAAATTTTAAAACTTATCGAATTAGCAGACTTTATAGGAACAACTTCTAAATTTGACATAGAAAGCTGTGATCTCAACATCTCTCTAATTATTGCGGACATGTAAAGTCTTAGACGGCCGAAAATCCAATTAATACACTATAACTATAAACTGACCAAACTCCAATAGCTTGACGTAACTGCATCAAACGTAATTGGTTTTAAGTCAAATGATTTCTAACAATTGAGAAGAACTCAAAACCAGTAAAAAAAAAACAATTTTAATCAACAAATTTTCCCAAAAATTATGTTTTTGATTTACAGGGTTTTCTGCATCCAATTCAAAATAATGCAACTTATATTTCCTAAAAAGAATTACGATATTATCAAAACGTACTACAAAACTTATTATTCGATTCTTCTTCTAACGTAGTATCAAAGTTTTACTTTCTATTGAATCTACCTAGACTTCTTGAAACAACTGTTGAGAATACAGCGATTTAAAAGTGACGCTATCAATATATTCGTATACGATGTTGCGAATTTAAAACATTCAAGATCAGTATATTTTATTTTCAATATCAGAGAAAATGAACTACTACTTTATTTTTACATGTAAAAAATAATGAGCCAATGTTTCGCTCATCATCATTATGTTTGTATCACGCTCTTTTGAAAAAATTATAATCAAAAACGTTAATCAAAACATTCTCATTCATTTTGTTATTTTTGCAGTAAAGTCAGAGAATTAAGTTCAAAGTTATCAATATTCCCTTGTTTTCGTAACGTGCCTGAGATACTTTGAGATGAAATTGATCCTTGTTTTTGCGCAGGTAAACCATCGCCAACAGTAATTTGGTACCGTGACAACAAATTCCTCACCGATGAAAGCGTGATGGTGCGCGAAGGAGTACTACGAAGTAGCATCGAGATAAAAAATTTGATACGAGCCGACGTCCAATCACAACTGACATGTAATGCAACGAACAACAATCGGTCGACACCAGTGTCTACGTCTGTGCGGCTGGAAATGAATCGTGAGTATACTTCCCTAATAATTTTAATTCCCATCACATCATATTTTCCAATATTTAAATTGAGATAAATCCAGTAGAACATGTTTTTACGTCCATGTTTTTCCATTCACCCTAACTCTGTATAAGAAACTCTCAAAAGATAAGAATTTATTTTGAAATTCACGATAACTATAAAAATAACAATGTGAGATGAATAAATTGAAAGTACAACTAATAGCTCGAAAAGAACGATTAAAAGATAACTCAGCAACTGAAATAGTTGTTTGATACCGGTTATTATTGAATAACGAATTTAATTAAAAATATTCGTGTATAAAATTTACTGAGGAAACTTTAATAATTAATATGTTTAATTTTTGTTTGCTAATTCTTATTTCAGCAGCACAGAGAACGTTACAGTTCACCTACAAAAAAGTATGCCTAGAAATTTTTATTAAATATACTTTCCCGAATACAATGTGCGAAAAAATGTAAAAATTAATATTGATAAAAGCGCGAGAAGATTGTAATGATAATTTTGAGATCATAAGAGAAAATCCGGAAATAAGGGCCACTTAGTTAAGCAAAATAGTGCAACATTTCAAATCAAGGTAGGACACCTGTAGAAGAATTTTTTTAGAGGGTCTTGTATTGTGAGACAATAAGTACGTTAAATAATGATAATAGAATTCAGAATGCACGTTTTGTGTATACAATGTCGTCACAAATTTATATTTCCTTTTTTTGTCATTTTGCAAAATAAAATAACATAAGCATATGGATCTAAAATGAACATTGCGATATATATTATATTGAAGCCGTCGCTCGGTGAATAGTAGTAACTTATTACGTCTTCTTTTACTACACGACTTCTGATGGTTGTTGTAGCATAGAAATCGTAAAGGTCTTGGGATTATGGCACACAATATCGGAAGATGTAACGTTATATAAGAGAAGTCTTGTGTACAATACGATTTTTGATTAATAAACCCTGCTCGGAATAAGATTATTCGAGATGATGAAGTTGAACGAAATACTTTCTTCAAGGATAGAATATTTTAAGAGAACCGCCAAGTTATCCGTGAAATGCACCACATCTTGAACATCCTTTGATGGAAACTGTTGAATTTTTATTCATTGGCAAAAAAAAAAAAGTTTACGAGAGAGATCTTCTTGCTCGGTTACTCCACAATTTTAACCCTTTAATGGTTGAAACTTGGAATTTACTTTCACCTACTTTGAAAACCCTCCAATACTTTTGACATAAGTTAAAAATAATATTCTCAACACAATCGGTTCAATTATACAGCATCGACATGAACCGACTACAAAATGAACTTAGATATAGTTGATAGAAACAAATTTAAATAAAACGCTTCGCATTTGTCACTTCAAATAAAAAAAAATAACAGCTTTATATCGAAACGTTTTTTTGAATAAACAACAAATGGACGATATTTCTATTTTAATGATCATAACATTTCTCTTCATATGAAGTTGACAAAATATTTTAATAAATTATTGTATAATGATGTTTTTTGATTTACCATGCACTATGAAATATATTTGTTTTAATGAGAAGAACGAATATTTTAAATATTTCATCAAGACACAAATAGTGTTCATTCAAGCAATCGAATAATGAGAGATTGTTTTGTAAAAATAATTAATTCTAGCATTAGAAGAAAACATGGTTAAAAAAACGTCATTTTAACAAGGAAAGTTTCATTATTAGGCGCCATGTAAAAATAGCTTCGATAACCTAGTTGGTTGTTGTAGATTTTCATTAAAAAATCGCATCATTACGTAAAGAAAAACTTTATAATTTATAGTTTTGTAAACCATACTTTATGATATTAATGTATTTATTTTCAGTGAAAGCTGTTGACGTCGTAATGTACCAGAATTTACTTTACCTGCTGCACATAGTTTGGCATCGTGTTTAAATAATTAAAGAAGATTCTAACACTGAAAACAATTTAGCTTTCACTTAGGAACTTGCAAAGTAAAACAAGCGAAGAAATCGTAAATTCTATTTACACTTCCTTGATCATGAATCGATTATACATTCAATGTTTAGTTTATATACATAAAATATTCCATTAAGCATAAGTGTATAGATGTATCAGTGTCACGAATGATTTTATATGAAAAGTGAAACTAATACAAGTTAATGCATTTGAAGCAAAACATCGTGTCAATTTCATTGAATGAACTAAAAAAAATTTTTTTACTAATTGCGTCAACAAAAGTATTCATGTCATATCAGATAAATGAAAATATATATACATTCATACGTTGCTGGATAATTATGAAACATTTTCAAAAAAGGTCTTGTTAAGGGATAGTACAAGTTGAAGTGCTAGGCGATCTAAACCAATAAATCCAGTGCGCAACGCGGGATACTCGAGTATCGCATATCTCTCCTGGTAAACGAACTTTAATCAACCTCTTTTTAACGAGAACACAAAGTGTTACGGTCATCGCTGTTGGACACCGTGCAAAATAACATGAAACCAAATAAATTGAACGTATTCCGTACATTTGTTTTAATTTTGACGTGTTAACCAAAATCAAAAAAAAAAAAAAAAAAAAAACTTTCATTAGATGTGTGAAAAAATGTGTCATTGAGCCGAAATTAATTCAAGTAATTTTACTAATAAAGAGGAATCTAAATTTGAATAATTAAAAGTCAAACATTTTTTCAAATTCAGAAATCCAATTACAGGATCCTTTCTAAAAGTGAAAACTTTTATCCTTGTAAAGCGGTATGAAATTAAATTTTCACGTCGCGTTTAACTTGCGATGATTCGTACGTCGTTTAACTTCACCTTTTTCTTATGAGATATAATTTTTGAATAATGATAAAATTTGTTAAATAGAGCAACACCTCCTGAAGAAAAAGAATCAAAAACACTGATGATTCGTCGTCTACTTAATCTCTCCGTCAAATTTCATTCTCTGACGAAAATGGGATTTAAAAAATCCGCACCGATCAATTACGTTTGTAGTTGCATTCGATTAACGGGGCAGAAAAAAATCAAAACAGCGTTTCAGCGAACTTGAACATTTTGATTTGTAGATAGTGCGCTTTCATTGTGTACGCGCATAAGCTTGATTTTCATTCACTTTGCAATTCAAAACTGATCCAAATGCGCTCCCCGCGCTTGTCGCACCGAGTGTCACTTAGCTCGAAGCGTTTCCCTGCCTCCGCGGCCAAACGTGTGCATACACCCCGGATTCGAAAGCTAGCGCATGGAAAGATGCGGCAGTGCATGGCATCGTTATTTCGCGCTCGGATTACTGCGCAATTCATTCGCAAAAATGTGTACAATAGTGAAAAGTAGACAACCATTATGGAAACAACGAGGCGTATGAGTGTGCGCCAGATGAGCCGCACAAGTAGAACCAGCCGTTTGGTACTGAGATTAAAA
>JAQQRF010000253.1:0-453505 GCA_030523145.1 Trissolcus brochymenae | reverse complement strand
TCGCCAAAAAGTGATTATCTTGTTAACCCTTGTCATACATTTGATACCTAGCACTTTGAAACGTTAGATTACAAGTTAGAGTGAGCAACATCTGTAGAGAATGTTTTTTCTTTTTTTTTTTCAAAGTAGAATAAAGCATTATTTAAAATTAGGTTTTTGAAAATTCATATTAATAATGTTCCAGTTATCCAATTTATAAATCAACGAATATGTATCATATGGACGATAAATATACAATATTTTAGACATATGGAATCGAAGGAATATCAAATTAAGTGACGGTACTTCGGTAAATCATTAGTTGATTACGTATCTACTATTGTCTGCCTTTCGCAAACCAAATTGCATTTCCCGCAATATTGCAAGGAACGTAAAATGTCGCGACCATATTCTGAATTGGATAGAAATTCGCTCGCATTTACATTATCCAATCGTGATAATCTTATTTGTAAACAATCATAGGCACTACAAATTCGGATTATCAGTAATATTACTGATAGTTTGGTTCGAAGTTTCATTTTGCACATCAATCAATCCTTCATCAAATATGTATCAGAATTCCATCAAGTTACAACACAAATTTTATGTAACATTCCTTAGTGACTGAATTACTCGTGCAAAACGTACTGACATAATACATTTTCTCAAAAAGCTTCTCCAACCCGTCAGCAATTAAGGATTACATTTGAAAATATCTAGTCTAGAGTTAAAAGAGGAATTAAATTATCAATGAACCTTCAGTGGGAAAATCAACCGTTTTACAAAAAATAATACGAAATAATCCGTATATAAATAAACATTTAATAAAAGTTTGATAAAAAAAATGACTCTACTTTTTGTCGGCTTTTTCAAACAAAAATTAAAAACTATTGTGACAGCTATTGAGCATTTAAAATGCTACTACTGTACAATAATAAAAAAAATTAAATGACTTGATGACAACTAAGATTAAAAAAAAAGTGAGTAACTTCTTGTAAAGAAAATCTTGTAGATGAAAACGAAACGCAAGTGCATGAATCGCAGGAATAACATTTTAATAACAAAAGTTGCTTATTCAAGACATCATATCTAAACTTTCGAACAGTAATATAACTTTCATTTATCATTTCATCCTCATTTTGTAAAGTATATAAAAAGGTTTTATTGGAAGATGGTGACGCTATCCCAGTGAATCAATGTAACGTAAACACTGAAAGACGAAATATAGCAAAGCAATAAATTTCCTGTTTATAGCAACACCGTTCAGTATATTCTGTCATCATCAACTTCAACAACTATGCTTTCAATATTACTATGTTATTATATAGAACTAAAATTATTCGAACTTTCTATCTATTATGTATCTTTTTTTATTTGATATATAATCAAACCAAATTTGATTTGATTCTAACATTTATTTCATTTGAGTTGAAATTGAAGTTTATATTAAAAAGGAAACAATTCTTGTCTCAGTTCTGGATATTTTGTAGCATTCATTAAAATGCAGAATAATAAACTATTGACGAAATTGTAAGTGGAAAGGTAATTAGTTGACGAAAGTGGAAACATAATTGGTTCAGAAGTTATAATTCATTTATCATAGAGCCACCAGGCACTGCGGTATCGTGACATCTCCTACATGCTAGATACGCACGATTATGATAAATAAATCATAAGTTACGAGCGATGAATAATTGCAATTCGTCATTCGTTAAGTTTTAGTTAATTTTACTGATACTCAAAAAGATTTCAATGAAATTTTAAATCGTTTATTAATGAGAAAATTTCTGTAATGATAAAACGATTTTGAATCAACGTGAAATGTTCATTTATAGTATTTATCAATGCCCATACGACATAAAAAAATCCAAAAGTGACACGTAATCCTATTTTATGGTACAATAAATGAAGAGAAATGAAAAATGATCCCTGTTCATAAACCATATACTTAGTATGTACGACTGATATAAAAAGATCGAATCATTGTGCAAACAACATAATATTTTAATGCTGTAATTGCGTAATTTATATCTTACACAAAAATAAAAAGTACTAGAGTTAATAGTCGAATAATTTTTATATGACAATATGAAATTACATTTTTTTATTGTCCGATATGCACGTTAAAATAATAAATAAATATTTTTGTTCTATCTTTTATTACAAAAACCGACATGAATACCACACTTAATTTTATTAAACATTTCATTTCGTGAATATATATATATATATATATATATATATATATATATCTATACTATGTTTCATCTATGCTAAAATTATCAAAATATTATAATATGCTGTGAATGAAGCCTAGACGATTCGAAATAATTTCATTCACATTATGATACTAATACTAATAATCAACCATTACCTATGGAATTATTGTTAGTGCACATACGAAGTTAATGCGTATATACCTTGTGTGATTATGGATGTTACGGCTTTGTTGTTCAATAAAAAGTACAAAGCGAGATAACCAACAACAATATAATTTTATGAATCATAAGAATGTTCTTTGATGCCACATTATAGATAGAATAGCTTTCGGTTATGATGATTTATATTAACGACTGATAAAAGTTACCGCACACCCATTTTGCCATCATAGTTATTATTGTATTGACACGATGGCGATATTGATATAAAATTTTTTAATAAAACCTTTAGTAGTTGATTCAAATGAACTTTTTTATATTGCAATAAAAATTCATATGATTATTAAGCCCTTTCAACGAGAATAAGAAAATGTTCGAAACTTAGTGGTTCGATGTAAGTGATAATGCGACACGATCCGTAGAATTAGACTTCATGGAATAAAAAATGTATAATTTATTCACGAAAAGGTCAATTCGCAAAAATAAATGCTAACCTAACTGAAAACAATGGTACACAGAAAATGCGATTAAGCGTACTTGTCAACATAATCACAATAGTTGGATTGCGTCCCCTGTTCACGCAGGTCGCAATAAATTGCTGACATCGCAAATTAATGAAATCCCTTGTTACGAAATTCATGTTTAATTGTGAAATTTTAAATGCGGAAATCTGGTTAACGTGTTCTCTTTTTTCTTCACAATCATTAAAATAAGAATTACTTAGATAAAAATGAGTATCAAAAAGGGTACCGTACAAATTCAATTTTGCTAAATTTAATATCTCTTTTGATGTCTACGAGATCAGTCTGATTGAAGAAGATTGATTCTTATAACTCATAACATACGTGGAACGATAATAAATTTAATCAGTGCTCCGGTTGGTTTGAAGCTTGAAGAATACTTTATTCGAAAAAAATGTTATCATACCCAATGTCAATCCGAGATAAAAAATATATGATCACTTTATGATTATAAAATGATCATCTAGTTTTGAATCACAATATCATCCCAAAGTTAGAAATGCAATCTTATTGCATATTCACAGACTGACAACTATCATTTTCTAAAACTAATTTTTAAAATGAAAATAATAATAATATGAAAATAATAATAATCAATCAGTGTGCAGCAAAATTTTGCTCTCAATTTTTTGATAATATAGTGATCTCAAAGTAATCATACTAGATCATTTTACGAAGTGATCAAATATTTTCCATTTTGAAGATCGAAAACTCATTTCCGTATTATATTTGCAAGCTTGAAGGAACACGCTCGTTATTGCCAGACAAATAAACAGAAAACTCTTGTTTTTAAAAGTCGAACGTATTTGATTTTCACCCATAAAACATCAGGTCATTTGCCAATTTTTAAATCGGGTAAAAGTACGAGATATTGCACAATAATGTGTATCGAGATGAAAAAAAGTAATTTCTTATTCAATACGAATATTTTGTGTGTAAATTATCTAAAGAATCAAGGGCTTTATTTCTGGTTTGATAAAATTCTCGATGTAAATAGGTCAACTTGGTTTCCTATCCATAATAATATTGCGTTTAAAGAATATAATGACCGAGAAAAGTTTTAAAAGAGACTTTTACCTACGGAAATTAGGACAATAGCAAGTTTTTGACACAGTTTTCAACGCAAATCGGAGATCTTCAAATCAGTATACCAAGTTGTAACAATAATAGTAATTATTCGTCAAGATTGCAAGTAACACCCGTGTGATAAAAACTCATTAAATTGAGTTAGCTCACGTGAGAAGTGCATGTTAGATATTTTGCATTGACGACGCACACAGTTTTAACCTGACAACACGCGATGCAACGAAATAAATGTCGTCTCTGACCATCACAAAAAATTAAAGCTAATTTAAAAAAATGATCATATTTTAGTTATGCAAAAACAAAACAAATGAATCTGTGACAAACTATTTGAATGATTATTATTAAGATAATATATTTTAGTTAAATTTATATATCTACCCATTATCCTTACTGCTACGAACGGCCCCGAAATGGCTCAAATATGTATCAAATTAAATACTTTTTGCAGCCATAATGTTAGATTAAAATAAATAATCTAACTAATTCAATTTTCCGAAAAATTTAAAAGCGTATACAAAAATTTAAATTTTATTTATTAAACAATGAAAGGTTTACTTTGAGTATAGTTCAGATGCATGACAATCGATGTTTCCTCTGTTAGCAGAACGATAAAGCTTTTCATTCAATTTTCTTTTGTCTCCAAAACTTTGCTTCCCAACTCGAAAGGAAAAATAAAACAAAAGCGCTTTTCGTAGTTAAACGTCAACACTGCCTATTTCAAATTTAATTTCAAAGCATATTTCTTTCATCGGTACAAGTTTTGTTTAATAGGGCTTATTAATATTTCTTATTAATTTGACAGCTTTGATGAAGTGGCTTATGTCTGTGTATTACTATAACATAGAGATAATAATAACACAATTCAATGGTAAAAACAATTTTCATATCCACTTAATTAAGACGTATTGCATTTCTCTAGAAGCGTGAACAAAGTTTCGTGACAAATCATAGTTCTTGTAACAATGCTTGGCATGCGCGTGGAAAGACGACGTAATACCAAAAATGTCTAAAATCATCCTTGATTTTGCCACCATTAAAATGAATGCTAGCATATAAATTCAGTACTCACCAGAAAATTAATTCTAATCAATTTAAGCTCCGCTTTAAACCTCTCCCTTTAACCATGTATGCCATATTTCTTATAGTCTTTCATTCGAAGCCATCTTGTATATGTCCTTCTTTATGTCTGGCAGAAACTGAAATTAAAAATGAACAATTTTTTTAGAACGTCATAAATAAGAAGTGTGAGAATAATTAATTTAATGGTTGTTCAAATTATTTAGTTAGTAATTTTGAAATAACTTTAGATACCGCCTTTTAGGAAATCACATCTTTGACGAAATTCAGTCAATCATCATCAAGGACTAAACTCGAATGAGAAATTCCTGATGTTACGAACAGTCACTAGAATATCGAGAGTGTCACATATTACGAGTTAGTGAAATCTGGTCAGACTGTTGATTCAAAGCATAACCAACAGCAATTCAATCTTTTGAAAGATGAAATAGAGCGGAAAAGGCCATTTACAGACATCCAAATTATGCTACATGCAGGGAAGTGAACAAAGGACTTTATTTATTTTTGGGCGAGAAAATTCTACTATTCTGTTCTGGGTGAGGTTCGTCATTGATAGATCCGCGTACTTCAGATAACAATTTATGTTATTATTTACAATTAATAATTATTATATACAATTATATTATATTGTATGTTGAAGAACTTTATTAAAAAGACATTTTTAAAATTCCCTGACCAAAGAAAATTCATACTACTTAAAATATTAAAATCGTTAGATAAAATTTAAAATCTATTTTATTGAAATGGCAAGTTTATTAATAACATGTAAAAAGTACATGAATAAATATTCAACAGTTAAAATTTTCATGTGAAAGAATCTATGTTTTCAATTCAACGTCTGTAATTTGATGCACTGAATCTTCTAATTTTGGTAGAACCTAAATAGTTTGAGAGTTCCGATTCGTTATCTGAGCAAAAGTTCGTTCTCTTAGTTTTCCATTCATTAATGTAAATTATAATATAATTTAAAAAACACTTCAACCTCCAAGATCTACTTATAAAATCCTTCAGGATCAAAACTTCCGATTGGTAACAAAACCCTTATAACAAAAACTTTTCAAACTGTAGAATTAATTTATGGCCAAGTAAATCACGATAACGTTTTTCTGATTATTTTTTCAGCAGTTATGTTTTCATTCAAATCATAATTTTAAAATATGTTTCAAATTTATTCTTATTTTTCATTTGCATTTTCATTTCCATTTTCAAGTCCAATAATTAAATTTCAATTAAATTGTAACTGAACTACGGTTTTACACAATAGACAAATTTTAGTTATATGAATGACTACCATAAATTGAGAAATCATACATGAACGTCCACATCTGGTTTGCATTAAGGCCCAATGCTGTTGAAATGTGAGCGTATCCGGGTTTCTTATTCAGTTTAACAATGAGCTGCTCGAGCACTCAATTTCACAATAATAATAATAATAATAATAATAATAATAATAATAATAATGCAAAATTTACAAAATTAATTGCATTTCAAACTAATGATATTGTATTCCCAAACGCCTTATCAAGTATTACTGCAATTATATCCTGTAGAATGTTGAATCATTTCATGCGATCCATCATTCAATGTGCTTGTTTGACTACGTCTCACCACTACTTGTTGCATAAAAGCACAGTAGTCACTGCCCCGATCCTTTTACCGCCACAACTTCAAAAGATTCTTTATCATAGTATACTGCGTATTCAAGAATCATAAGAGATATGAAATGAACAGTAATCAAGTGGTAAAACAAAATGCACCGTGAAGAGTCGTTGAAATTTTAAATCAACAACAAAACAGATGAGCATATAAATCTTATTCACACAAAAATTCACAACTACAAACTAGAATGAACGATTAAATATTATTTTAACTTTGTTGAATGTTTCTTCTTTTTAAACTTCGATTAAAAATTATGAATGAAATTTTTACTACTCTCATATTAGAGGTTCATTCGTAAGCCAGTCGTGTCTTCCAAGAATTGGTTCTTATTATATAGTCAACTTCAGTCAAAATCAGTGTATTTCATTTCTCAGTGTTATCGTTTTTGCACTTTTCCACCAAACTATTTAAATTGAAAACTCCAAAATATGATTTTCGATCAAACGGTTGAACATTGTTTACATATTAATTATTTATGAACATCACACATGCTTTTGTAATATGTACAGTATAACTTTTTTGTTTTAATAAAAATGACCTACATGTTTATTATAGTTTACTAGAGAGGTATCTATCGAGAAGTTTTGATTAGTTTGAGCTATGTGAAGTTGGATTTGAAACTCGATTGAGTATGTATGCTTTGAGAATAATCTACGAATTATTTTATTTGTAGATTATTATTCTCTCAACTATCTCTGGTTCATTTGTGTGGACACACACATCATATGAATATAAAAAACATTTTATTATACTTTCCATTAAAAACCTTGTGTGAGTAAAAATATTATGATTTTTCAAGTGTAGCTAAAGAAAAGACTACATATAAATTTGTAAATTAACAGTTAACATAATTGAAAACATTACATAATGAACATAGTGATAACGCTGACATATACTCTTAGATTCATAAGTACTTGAAGATTTCAAAACTGATGAGAACAATATCTTCTTTTATATTCATCTTTCATTTATCAAGAACTTGGAAACGATGTCGACAGCAACTTTCTTTCATATTCTAAGCCATTTCAAGGCTTAAGGTCATTTTTAAAATACTCTCCGTCAGATAATTTCAATTTAGCTAAGCACTTAATATATTGCAGTCAGGAAGTCAGAAAATTGGCCTTTTAATAACAACTATCGATATTGGATTATCTGAAGAGGAAAAATAAGTTAAATGTTGACTCTCGTGTTGATCAAATCAACAATTTAATGCAGTAAACCTTCAATACCTGTCCACTGAAGAGATAGACGGCTTCATTACCTGTCCTTGTTTTCATAAAAACATAACGGCCAATCGTGTTCATTTCAATTTGATATTCGCGTTAATTATTGTAATTGGCAGCTTTACTGAAATTCCAACCTTTTTATAAAGTGAACATACGTCATGACATCAAAGAAAAATGAAAAATTTAAGTCTTGGAGAAAAATGGGCGGTTCGTTGGCGTTCAAATGACATTCAAAAATAATATGAGGGTGAAAAAATTATGAGTCTTTTTACATGACAGATTGCAGGATCGGGTAGTTTGCGAATAAACAGGTATTGAAGACCTACATTACATCCAAATAACCTGGAAATTATAAAAATATCTCAATCAACTAAATAACAGATACCGAGTTGACTTAATAATATTGGCATACTTCACAATCAATAACTGGAAATGAACAAATTTATTCGAAAATGTAATTTCTTTGAATAACGCATAAACAAATTTATTTTATTTCGTACTTGAATATCAACGAACCATTAGTTAATTGTAAATTGGAAACATAATAACCGTTGTTGAACAATTTGCACGGCATGCTATCGTTTATTTAAGGGTTAAGTGCTGAATCCTTGAATGACAAACAAGACCAGTTATAAATTGACCAGTCATATTGAATCTTCTGGTTGAAAAGAAGAAACAAATTGTGAGAAAATGAGTCAACAATGAAAATATTGAAATTAAAATTTTTGTTTGATAAACTTTTAAAAGAAAGTAAATTTTGAAAATAATGAAAACAAAAACGACACTTTCACTGCAATTCTATCACTGCAAATGACAACTTTCACAAAAAGGAATATTATTCGTATCAAAACTATTTTGACGCATATAAATGAATTTGTGGCTTTAAACACCCTGTTATAGAATTAAGACCATAATAATTATACCAGGAAGATAAAGTTACACATTTTACAATAAATTAAATGAACTAATTCATTCAAAATTACAAAACTTTGAAATTAACGTTACCAAACGTGCTAATCAATGTTCCAGTTTTTGACAGATGTCTTACGAACAAATTAGTTTATAATACCCGACGAAACGATTCGTTAAGTAAAAAAATTTTTCAGGCACGCTGTATAATTGACGATAAACGATGATCAAATGTAGTGGCTCCAATGGTGTGTTTGAACAAAAGTTATTATAACTCGTTCAACTTTACAACGAATCACCTCTCCAGTATCGTAAAAAATATTCACACCTTTTTTCAATTATTCCAAACGTGGTTCTGACACAGAGTCATAAAATTGCATAAATTTTTCTTTCAATTTTAAACATTGAGGATTAGTTGTTGATGGTTAATGGCAATGACGCACATGATCATGATCTCTTTTTTAAGCCAAAATTGTGATTTTTTATAAGGATTCATAACGATGTATTTTAAATATGAATCACGAATTAGTCGTATAAACTTACCGATTTGAAACAAGGCCAGTTTAGCAAAACATGCAAATGAACCACACTATCTGGCGTACAAAGTGCGGAGCGTCTGTATGAAATACCACAGTTACGTGAAATACACACTTGAATAGGAAAACTGTTAGAGATCTCTTCGCGTTATGAAAGTTGTTGGATATGCGGCTGAAAAGCTATAGTAAATATGTGCACGATCGAAGGAGTGCAAGGTCTCGCACTCGGATGGTTTAACTTTTAGCCAAATATTCTGCGTTTTCGTTCAATATAAATGTTGCGAACGATGAAACACGGAAACCCTTTGACTTTTCGAGCAGAAAAGGAACATTCCTCAGCCGTTCGCATCATCAATTCTTTATCTTGCACACTCGGTATACACTATTCGGTATCTTAAAAGGTATCATATTTCATAAAGAAGTGTATACATATGAAAGATCTATGTGGATCAATAAATATGTATTCATTGGCTTTAATAAAAAAAAAAAAAAAACGGCGTGATAAATGATTTACAGATTGATGTGAAATTTAATAACGACAGTTTAAAGATATAGTTTTTTGTAAACTGAACGGACTTAAGAATTTAATTTGTATTACAAATTGGATCTTTTTGATTAAAAATAAATTTTACTCAAAGTTTTCTTTCTTAAAAGTCGCCGATATGATCGATCTCCGACTTATGAAAGTGAAAGGTTAATACACGTTTGAAAGGTAACATCGTAAATGAATTTTGCAAAATCCTATTGAAATTTAAATTATCTCGAGCTGATTATTTGTGGAGCTCAAACAAATTTCTTATAAAACAGGCGAGGGTTCAAAAAAGGACTGAAATTAGACAAATTCAAATTAATTTGATGTTCGAAATTGAGGTGGAGGCGAATTTAATTTATCTGAGTGATGAGTGAAAGAATATATGTACATTAATTATCCACTCTGAGAAGATTACTTTTGACCCGTTAAAATTTCACCGCGTATATGATGAAATCGATTGCTTGATTGCAATAGATTTCAACGAGTAAAACAGAATTCTATACACTGCAAAAAAATATACCTTGAATCAAGTATTTTGTTTTACAGTGTAAAGTTTTGAACAAAATTCTGAATGAATATTTAGACAAATACATTAGCTACAAAAGGTTTAAAACTATTGAACATTATTTTATGTAAAGCCTACTTCAATTATTCTACGTAAAGTGTATTGCAGAAAGTATATTTTCAAGAAATTTTCAAAAGTCTATGTATGTATAATTATATTAGTAAAACAACTTTTGATATCTTTTCCAGGTTGATTGAATAAGACGAATGTTTGATTTACGAAAATTCCACGTTTCAAAGTGCCGATCTATAAAGTTATCTTTCTACTTCGAAGCTTGTAAAAAGAATTCGAAATTTGTTTGAGTTTATTTTATAGTTTATTTTGATAATTAAGACAATAAATTAGAAGATCCACTGAAGCAAAGTTAAATTTTGACGTTTTTTTTTGTTTTAAAAAATGTTTAAATTTTATTTAGCCGGACTCACACCACTTTGTTTACTCTTTTGTTTAAAATAATTTCATGATACAAAAGATTTATCCTGTTAATTCTTACATAAAAAAAAAGTTTAAAGTATTTTGCTTTGTCCAAAATCTCCTTTTGTAATGTGAGAAAAGTAGAGAGTACAATTATGTATTCTAAAATTGTTACATTTGATTGTTTGAAATTCACAAAATTCAATTCAATTACACCCGTTTATACACTTTCTGCGAGTACAGGGGACATGTCTAATTATTTTGTATGTCAGATTTTTTATTTTTCATTACAGTGTTTTTTTTGTCAGAATTAGAGAGCCTGTCAATATTGCGAGTCGTGGCTCGGCTTTCAGACACCCCACTCTATCATTTGCCTTAACGTCCAGGGAACCACGATAAAACCTGGACAAAATAGTCGATCGTGGAGATTGAACCCCCAACCTTCCGAATGCAAACCTGGCAGCCTGAGTCAATAAGCCAGCACGCTCGGTGATTTTTTGAAATTGTAAATAGAATCAATTAAAAAAAAGAAAATGTATGTACAGACGTCTCAAGCATAAAAAATACTGCACAAACCATAATTTTAAACACATGTTAAGAAATCACGTGTTTTAATGAACACGCAACTTATGTAAACAATTAAATTCAATTGATGCATTTTTGAGAGCCTTATAACTTGTACGGCTAAGTTTTAAAGCGAAACTTTTCTGTAAATCATGAGGGCCCTTGAAAATTTTAGGTCTAGCTTTGGCTTAGGCGAGTTGGGTATACTTCGGATTGAAAATTGTGAGAGAAAAAAAGTTAAGTTCTAAATTGAAGTGAAAGTCGTTTTATAACAGAATAAATGCTTCGAGAATGTTTTCACTATGCATCTCAGAACTTTTTCAACGTTTGAATTATAGTTGAAATTTGATTTAAAAACATTTGATTTATATATAGACAATATATTGATTAAAATATTTATAGACTGTGATTCCATATATGTTGGCGTATTATTTATCAATAGGGTTTTCATCTTATACAAATTAACAAACTCGTACGATTTTGTTACCACGAAAAATTATGAGTCTTTTTACATGACAGATTGCAAGAACGGACAAGTTGCGAATGACCAGGTATTGAAGACCTACATTACATTCAAATAATCTAGAAATTATAAAAATATCTCAATCAACTAAATAACAGTTACCGAGTTGACTTAATAATATTGGCTGAATGACTTAATATTTAAGTGCTGAATCCTTGAATGACAAACAAGACCAGTTATAAATTGACCAATCGTATTGAATCTTCTGATTAAAAAGAAGAAGCAAATTGTGAGAAAATGAATTAACAATGAAAATATTCATAAATATTATAAAAATAGTGAAATATTCGAAAATGTTCAAAAATAGTGAAAAATTGAGAAATAGGTGCGGACCAATTTATATAGAAGCGAGATGCAAATCTTATTTGAAAAAGCTATTTTCGTGACACCGTTACATATTGTATCAATGTTTTAACGCTGAAAAGGCCGGACAATGTCCATACATTGTCGTTTTAGGAATAACAAAAAGGTACGGGCTCAAATTTGTTTCGAAATTGTGTTATCTATAAATTATGCAGAAATTGTTGCATGTTGTTCAATTAATTATTCTGATCAATAATTTCAATTCAAGTTATGGTTTGTTAAATATTATTTTACTTTTACATACCAAACATTTCCATAAGTCTGACACTATTTGTCAGAAAAAAATGTGTCAGAAAGTTAAACATTTGAGAACATCACGAGTTCTTTTTACTTCATTTAACCCGTTCGAGAATTTCTAGCTCTAACGCAATCAAGAATAAATGAAATGAATAATTACAAACAAAAACTGTGCAGGGCGTCAGTCAGGTACATTTTATTATTTAGTCAAGTCATTGCTCTTGACTCGAATGCAAGTTGAATAAATTATTTTTGTGTTTGTAATGTAAGCTTGTTCGAATGAGTTATCTAGATTCCCTTTTGACAGTCACGCAGTGCTAAACCAACTAAAAATTTTCAATAAACCATGTGTCATGAATAAAGGATCTTCTTCAAGCCCACTTATCAAAAGTGCTTAATCATTACACGCGCAGTAACGCGTGCATTTATTTTGTATTTTGAGACGATCCTTGTCTTTCCTGACAAATGACAGACACGCAAAACAAATTTCTTACGCGTAACTACTCTTTAAAAGCTTTTAACCGACATAAATATTTTAGACGCTCGAAGTGTCGACGAGACTCGACGCTTCGGCGTGGCGCTCGGCATTTTGAAATAACTCGATTTTGCGTGAGACTTGTGAGCGCTGCAAAAGGACGACGATGCATCACTGCGCAGCGAAAGGGAATTAATCAATGTCAATTTCACAAGCGGTCGCACTTACGCAGATACAATCTACCTTTGCAGTGGAGCCGCTGCTCGTGAATATCGTTGGCGATAATCAGCCGTTGTCCGCTGGCAAGAGGTACGACTTGGTGTGCGAGACGTCCGGTTCGCGACCGCCTGCACGCATTACTTGGTGGAAAGATGGCCAGCGACTATTTCATTCGAGCAACACGGTAAGTACAAACTGTCATTGATCATGCCAATAATTCTATAGCTAATTATTCTCGCTGGCCATATCACATTCCTCGTTGTGCAATTAGATACCAAACTGCCCAGAGCAGATATTCAGAATTGGCAGCGTATTGGCTCGGTATGGATTTTCCTAGAAATTACATACACCCTGACAAGGTGATTCATCACCGATATTCGATTCAAAAGTTATCTCTGCTATCCATTACTGAGCTGCCATTATTTATGTTCCATTTTTTACCGAGAGAAGAATTTTTGAGACAAAAAAGAAACACTAACGCTACAATTATTTATTTGTTCTAAATGTACTTCGAACATTTATGTTACATCGCGATAACATTTTACAGAAACTGATCTTGAAAAATAGTGGCCACAGAGCAACGGCAGAGTTTGCGCGAATACTTTGGCTAAATTATTCAAGCATTATAAAATGTTTACACGTGTACAGTGATTAGTTACACCATTCAGTTAACTTGCGTATGTATGGAATTTTGCAAGCTCCTCTTGGAGCATTCTTGCAAAAATAGTTTCAAAGCCGATTAAGGCACGAATATTTAATAATATTTAGATTCACATTTTGAATAATGGGTAACTTTTTATAAGAAAAATCGTTGTGTCAGTAAAAGTGGACTAATGAGTTGTCATTTTTCTGTTCTTTTTCTGTCAACTTTATAACTATTTTTTTAAATATCAAATCGAATGTAAAATAAAGCTATACATTTTATACAAATTTACTTCATCACGTTGACCTGCACACACACTACCACACTGATTGCAACTCCGTCTAATAAACTTCAAAAAAATTTTAACCATGAATAACTTGCATTTACTTTCAAAAGTAACGTACCGTAAAACACCTTGTTTTACGCAAATATAAACGCATGTCTGTTAATCTAGCTTAGTAACAGCTACATAAACATACACAAAAACGGGAGTATAGAATTTTCGACCGAGCTTCAATTGTGTTCATAAACAAAGCAAGCATATGGAACTTGCTGGTACAAAAACGAAATTATACGGCTTACTAAAAAATGCGCACCCTATAACTTAAAAATGATAAAAAAAAAAAGCTGTTGCGCTGTTCTCTACCAAAACTATACTTTTGAACGTGAACTGCATATTAAATCTACCAAAACAAGCCTACGAAAAAATACGGACTTCAAATTTATATGCATTTAGATATTTTTACACATAAAATATAGATAGAAGTACTGCAATTTGTTAACATAACAAAATGTTATATAGCATAATTATTTTTAGAGAAAGTATATAACTTCTTTTTCTGCTATGGTTTATCGCTAGAGTGTTTTCAACGTGCTTGAACAGTTGAAATCTTGAAAATGAACTATATGCTCATACACGAGAGCTATCATACTATTATTTTCTAATTAGCGGTGTATTTTAATGCTTCACATTCCTAGGTATAACTATCTCGCACAAAAGCAAAGATAATTCGTTGTTCAGGAATATTATTTAACATGATTTTTTACTTTTTAAATTTTGTCCTATTCATTACATTCTTTCTTTGCTACGACTTTGCTAATCATAATTTTGTTTTGTTTTAATTAATTTAAATTTTGTTTCCGAAATACCGAAAAGCTCGGAACAAAAACAAATTTTTGCGACAAATGTTGTTGTGTTAGACACAAAATTTTTGTTGCATATAGTTTTTTGACTGATGCATAAAATGGAATGTGTAAAAGCCAAAGCTCTTTTCTATGACTACGTTACACAAAATTATGGCGCATAAAATATTTTGCATTAATTTTATGACTTTGGAAATCGTTGTGGGATAAAATCAATGTTTTTATGTATAGTCGTATTTTATTAACTGTATAGTTCAGCTGTGTAGTTTAAATGCAGTTCATTATTTTTCCTAAGTGAAAATAAAAAAAAATATATTCGTATGTTAGTATGTTTCATAAAAAGCAATCAAGGTTCAGAATTAAATCTCCATGACTTTGTACGTTTCACAAACATCAAAGTAATTCATTTGCGCGCATACTGAGCCTTATGTATTTTTAAAAGTACAAAATAGGTGCGTTTACGATAGTTTACAGAATGAACGTTGAAATTAATTTAAAACATAAATCTGTTAGCAAAACGTTGCAATTTGAAAAATTTACAAAGGAAACAGTCTGAATGAAAACAAGACAAAAGCTATATTTATTTATTTATTCTCCAATTCGATGAGTAAGATGAAATATCGTTGAGAAAAAAGCAATATTTGCTTTCATTGCATTCTTACCATCACATTTTTCTTATGCAACGAGGTTTTATAACATTTACTATCAAATACACTCTAAATCTCTCACTTTTAGTTTAACTTTCAACATTCGACTTTGTTTCGATTGTTCACAAGTCCTGCAACTTCAACATAGTCTTCAAACATATTGTTACAACATATGATTAGAAAATCGGCTTTTTTAAATCACGTGTACATAAAAAATGTTGTATTAAAATGTAAGAGTAAAAATTATCAAGTTAATGAAATTTTTTCTTGAATGCACAGTTTATAACTTCAGAAAAAAATCCACGAGCTGAGAGAAAATATAAAAATATTTCACAAAAAGGAAAAAGTCTTTATGACTGCTTTTGAAAAAACCATGATGAAATTACATCTTTTACGACACAAAGAACGCATTTCACGCATTACAGTCATAGAAAATGTATGTTATTTTTGTAATTTTTCTTCAGGCATTTTTGAAATTAATCTATTCATAACAAATATTTCAGTTTACAATTATAGCTTTTTCATGTTGTACTGTTTTAAATGACACCAAAAATGTCTGATATACGAAACTGTAAAAAATTGTTTTCTTTCTCTCAGTCATAGTTATCTTCGACATGTTATGAAATGATGTATTGGATCGTCACTGAAAGATTTGTCGCTTCACTTCATGAATTACGATGTTGCTATATCCAACGATGTATGTCGGGAAACAGTACATGTCAAATTGATATTCCATTTTTTGTCATGCATATTGACCCATTTTATAATTACGAATATAAATAATACATATTTCGATTATTTATACTGAACAATAATGTCTTACAATCAATATTCTAATTCTTCTATGCGCTTAAAAGATATAGAAAATTGATTGAATAATTGCATTAGTTTTTCATAGTTTTTTCAATGCTTGAACTGAAATTTTCATCGAAGCAATCTAACTGAAATCATAAGAAAAAAGTTAATCGTTAACTAATTCGTTTTTTTTTTTCACACAATCATTTAACTTTTTACCTGCTGCTGCTGAACCGCGAATAGAATACTTGTGACCGTTCAAATCCCATTGATCATGCGGTTCACCACTTCCATTAATTCTATCTTACATTCAATAAATATTGTATAAGCATGAAGTTGTTAAAAGAAAGTAATCAATATTGCACTGTCTTACTCATCAAATAAAATTTTCCGACAAAATTTAACGTTTTTTTTTCAGATTTTGAAAAAAGATTGAAAAATGAAAATATATCTTTTCATTGAGAGTAATAATTAGTTTTTAAAGAGTAGTTTCAGGGTTATTGAGTTTTTAAGTAAGCTTCATGATTACTTTTAAAACTTTATTAGCGGAGTCAAAATGTGTCTTAATCAGCAAGATATAATCATTCAAAATTCGCAACAGCTTTTTAATGCAATAACTCTATTATTACAAAATTAGAATAACGCTTATTACTATAAGTGTCATGATTGCTACAATATATTTTTGTTATAACCGATGATTAAGGAGAGATAGAAGGCTATGCACACGCAAAGAACGTAATAGTATAATTTACATTATTCACTATCTAACACGAACTGCAGGTATTATTTTAGCTGTCCTCGTTACATCTAATCTGAATTTCAAACAACATTTGTAGTTTCGTCTTACAATCACATCTTAAAAACAATTTTCCAAATTGAGCGTATCATAACCACATAAATCAACAAAATTTTGATAAATGTTGCTTCAAAGTTAGATAGAACACTGAATCATATCACGGATTATCTTGATTTCACTATCGTTATTACATAATTATCAATTTTTTTCCAACTACTTAAATTACAAATTAAGGCAGATTATGCTATCACTGTGTTGAGCTAACTGCAGAAAAAGCAGCAATCCTTTCTTGTATTACTCACTCTGTGCAATATATCAAAGTTTGGTGAAAATCAGTTACTTCGAGGGGAACCTTTCGTTATAAGAAAATGATTCATAGTAATATCATAATCCCTAAGTTATTTCAAATTAGTTCACGCCATCGCAGCGTAGATTTATTCAAACTAAATTCGACCATTATTCCACGAGAATCAATAATCTAGCTGCACCTAATAAACAAACAATAAATCGATAACTGTTCGTAATTTTCATAAAATGGCTCGCGTGGATAAACAAACTATGTATCATTCAGACGACCGACCATTCGCCGAGCTTAACTACTGAAAAATGAGCCAGTCGAAATTTAGTACCCTCTCTTAATTATTAAATTGAAATAACTCTCGATCTGAGTGAAATGTTGCTATTACAATTGAAGTGTTCAGCCGTTACTGTTAATGTATTATAATCCTGCTGTCGCCAAATCGTGGCATTTCTTTATTTTCTGAAAGTGTCAACTACTCTCCACACGTTACATTAATTATAAATGAGTGTGTGTAGCTTCTATCTTCTGTCGTTTCAACGTTTCAACTTGAAATTATAAATTAATTAGGGGCAAATCAATATCATCATCTACTCGCTGCATTCACCAGAATTATATATAGATTAAATTCCAATTATTAAAAAATATTAGTTTTTTTATACTAAGTATCCAAATAATGACTCAAAATAAATTAGTTATATAATTATATTTCCACAAATGGAGGGACATGAGCAAAGAACTGATTAGTTGACGCAAACCAACACTCATTTAAAACTTTTGAAGATCAATATTTTTGCATTAAAGACAATCACTTAGTCAAACATCTGAAAGCAGATTCGTGAAATATATTCTTTCATTTCGGCGTCATCGTCGGGAAATTTTCAATGTACTTACGATGTTCTCGTTTCCTAAGTAAATGTAAACTTGCAGTCATAATTTTAAGCAAACATTTTTCATCACCGATGCATCTGCTTTAAATAATTAGAACTAAATTTCAGCCTTTTTTATACTGTCGAAAATTTATCGTACGTTATATCTTTATTTGCTTTATGTTTTCGTTTACTTTTTCATTTGGCTTTTTATACCGGTATTGAAAAAGAAATTTCCAATCAAAAATGGTTTTCAATAATGTGCCGTGAAAAAAGCAGTCACGAATTTTGAACAACAAATGGCCAGAGTATTTCTTCAAAAATATCAATCATTGTGTGTTACATAAAGAAAAACCAATTCCTCCGATCAATTGAATAATCTCGCCTTTTGCATCATACGTTGTTCGGAATTTGTTCAACGAATGCAAGCACTTTACAAACAAGTTAAAGCTCTTTTATTGCTGTATAATTTTCCAACAAAGCCTACATGCGTGTTTGCGTTTGTCGTTTGTACACCAAACACATTGTGTTCAATCAATAGAACGGAAAAGTACACCACAAAATTCTCAGAATGGCGTCATAAGAATTCTAAAACAATCTTACACAATATCATCTATATCAAGTCAAATATAGCTAAACCATAATTAACAATCAAAGTAACTGAAAACAAATTAATGAATTCCATCAATTCATGCTATATTCTTATATTCAACTTTGTCGGTATGTAATTTGAAATTGAAACGAAATCAAAAGATACAACGAACGATAGGAAAGAATGATGTCAAAGTGTAACTCAGATTCACATTAATATCATTACAGACTTCCAGTGATGGGAACACAACGAGAAGCGTCTTATCTTTTAAAGCAACCAAAGAAGATGCCGGTAGACGTTTATTGTGTCAAGCTGAAAATCCAATAATGAATACCTCGCCCATTGAAGACAATTGGATCCTCACGATACGATGTAAGCGCGCATGAATTGCGGCATTCATTCGCATTTTTTCCCCGATGCTTGTATATATACGACTTCCATTCGGAGAATTCGTTATAACCGCCCCGGGGGCAGATCATGTTTCAACTTTTAACGATTACTGTTATAGACACTCCAGAGACGCGGATCCGACTAGGCACCTCGTTAAATCCTAACGCCATCCAGGAGGGGGCAGACGTTTACTTTGACTGCTTGATACGAGCGGAGCCGTCCGTACATAAAGTCGAATGGAGACACCAGGTACGAAAAATACAAATTTCAAATAATAATCGCCAGTACAAATCAATTGACTTCGACCGCGAAGTCTCACTTTTAACCGCCAATCCAATTCTTTTTTTTCGCCCGATTGAACGAGCGCTTCAAAGACTCCGACCTCGGCGCCGACACTGTTTGTCCAATCGATGCACGAAATTGTGTGTAATAGATTTCGCGTTATGAAATTTAATGCACCGCGATCGTTCATCCGATGCTTGTGTTATTATTGGGATGATAAATCGATCTAACGTGCTGATTCTATCAAAAATTCATTTATTAATGTTCGTCCGCAGTATTTGTTTAATTACAGTGAGAGAATAAATTATTCATACGACTTGTCGACACGTCATTTCGAACAGATGGCAATATTTATTGTCGTGCCAAATGTATCAGACATAAAAAAATCAAAGGAACTTATTGTTATTCATCAAACATCCTTTCGTTTAGTAATTTACTAAACTAAACGTTTGACACACTGTTCAATTTAAACAAATAGATTCTCCCATAAAAGCTTGATAGAAACATTAGTAAATATTTCAAAATAAGTTTAAAAAAGGGGTCTTCATCTATTTGAATGTTTCATTCCAGTCGAAGTTTCATCGAAGTGTCATTCCAACGAAGTTTCATTTAATATTCATAAATAATTTTTGTTTGTTTTTTTTTTTTTTTTTCATTAAAAATGCAATCTCATTTGCGAACGCTATTATATTTCGAATTTCAGGGAGCCACATTAAACCACAATGTCACCCTCGGTATCATAATAAGCAATCATAGTCTGGTGCTGCAAGGTGTGAGCAGGAAAAGTGCGGGAAATTACACCTGCATAGGGAGCAATACAGAAGGAGAGGGCGAGAGTAATCCTTTGTACCTTAATGTTAAATGTAAGTATGTCTGATGGTGGCTGAAATGAAAGTATAGTTGAAAAGTTCATTGCAACCAATACAAATGTTTCGATCGTGAGGATTATTTAAACAAAGATATGACACGCTCGCTGAATAGAAATTGAATTGCGTTTGAATGCATTAAATCAGGAAGCGAAATTCTCTAGCTGAACGTGCGCTAAAACCACGCTGTTCTCTCGTGGGCGGTGAAAGAAAATTAAGAGCATCTGACTTTGATTCGACGTTCAGTCGTTTATTTTCTTTCTCATTTATTGGCAAAAGAAGAAAAATTGAAAAATTATTCAGCTTGCTTAAAAAAAAAGAAAAGAAGAGAAAGAACTCGAGCATTCTTGAAGCGGTACGGAAAATTTGTTCGAACGCGCAGTCTTTACAAATATATACAAATCCATTATCGTATTATAAGCACGTCGCGGAATTTAGTTTGACGCGTCATTGGCAAAAGCGACAACTCACAGTCTTATTGTATCAATCTTATTATCAATGCACGTTTCCTTTTCCATGCAAAACTGGGCTGAAGTAAACACTGAAATCGATAATTGTTGACGTTGTAATACAGTTTATTCAACATCAATCGACAGTTTAATGGTCTCGTAATAAAAATCGATATTCAAAGCATTCAAAGTAATTTCAAACGCCAAACATTTCCTCCTTCGCTCGGTTTACCTAATTACAAGAGTGCAACTCAGTTACAAGTTACATTATTCAACTTGAAATGTAACCGAGTTATATGAAACAAGTTGAGAGCGAAGAATTCTCTTGAGATCACATGAGTGTTTAAAAGTTTGCCAACATTTTTTAAATCGATTATCAGAGCTCGGCAATAATTCACACGCCATTGACACAGCCGATATTAAATTAACATCCCTCACTAATGTTGTTGTTATTTTTTTCTTCTTTTGTTTTTCATCCTGAGCGTAAAATTTTTTTTCTTACTTCGCGTCCTCTTACCTTCCACTTGACTACTTTAATTCATTTTCCCTTCGCGTGTCTATGGACTTTTAATTCGAAATACGCGGAGGCCAAAATAACAAACCCGGACTGTGCAATTTAAATTTTTGGTCTACGGAAGTAGAAGGTCTAAACAGCCGATGACTGGAATGATTTATTGCAATCCAGATAAGTACCGGGCAAAAATTTTTGGATTAAATTAGGCTCTTTGATTCAAATTGACCGAAATGGTAAAAAAATACATTCGTAATTCAATATCCTCTCTGATGTTGGCGCCGTTTTGGCTCCCATCAATTGATGGATACAATTTTTTTTTTCGTATCAAAAAATAAATATAAAAAAGAAAATAGTCGTTAAACCATCTCGAGCAATACTTTGAATAATTCATCTGACTGCAAAAACCGTTTGACGATTCTAATGTCGGGGCAAAAAGTGGCAATCGAATAAAAAGCTTTGATCCGAGTCCAAACGAAATCGGCTCATGGGGGAAAAAAAAGTCGCACAGAACCGATTCCGTGGAGCGTATAGATGTGTGCAATTTATTTACACGCGTCATTCGCACGCCGCAAACGTAAACCTATAATCGATAATGCCTTTGCCTAGTTTCACCGACCTGCAAGCCGAATCAGAAGTTGCTCCACGGGGTGGCGAAACAAGAGAAGACGAATATATCGTGCGAGGTGGAGGCGAACCCTCCGAACGTTGAATTTCGTTGGACATTCAACAATTCTGCCGAGAGCATAGACGTGGACGCGGGACACATCGCTGGCATGGGCACCACCTCCATGGTTTCTTACACACCAATCACCGAGCTGGATTATGGCACGCTGCTGTGCTGGGCAACCAACATCATAGGCGAACAACAAGTGCCCTGCGTCTACCACATCACCCCGGCTGGTATAAATTCAATTACATTTACATCTGTCAACTTCACTTGCACGATTTGTTTTTATTTGTTTTGCCACTGGTCAAATAAACAGTGCCCAAAAATTTTTGTGCCCACTAAGCTTTCTCGTGACCACAGCCGACCGCCAATTAATCGAACTGCCACAAATTTTTTTTTTTTTTTTTTTTTTTTCATTCGAGTTTATTTTACGTTATGGAAATTCGTATGAAATTTCAATGACTTTCTTTTTCTCTTTTTTTTTTTTTTTTTTTCAAAGGTAATTTCGGGTATCAGTTTTATCGCGTGAGAATAAAACACAAATTGGTACGTACAATTTTACGGTAGAGAGTGAAGAATTCCGCGGGATTCAACACAAAACTTTATATCGAAATTCCGCGAGTCTCTCGCGGAGAGCATCGTCAAAACAGTTCCGCCAAGTTTAATTTCCCGCATGACATAACTTTGAAAATATTTAGGCAATCGATTCGAATTTCGGTACCCCGTCCGACACGCGCATTCCTAAGATAGGGGAAATAACTCCCAATTGTTTTACTGACGTTACGTCAAATGAAATAACATCACGTTATATAACGTATAGCGAAACAACGAGCGGAATGCCTCACGATCTGCATCACAAAGATCTCGGTCAATTCTGTGCTGATGAAGACAGAGGTGTTTGAATGAAAACGTTTGGTTTTGCAGGCCGACCGGATATGGTGCACAATTGCACAATTTCCAACACCTCGTCCAACTCGTTTGCCGTGCGGTGCATGGAGGGATTTAATGGCGGCGTGACTCAGAGCTTCCTCCTAGAGGTCCGAGAGAGTAACAGCCAGGAACTACAAGTAAACATGACCGCCGCCTCGGCGCACTTCAACGTAACCCAACTCGAGCCCGGGGTACTCTATCACGCGTATGTTTACGCTTACAACGAAAAAGGTCGCAGCGAACCCATTGTCGTGCAAGCGGGCACGCTCAGGCTCCCGGAAAAACAGTTGACATCGGAATCTTTTTTTTCCCCCCCCCCCTTTTTTTTTTTTTTTTTTTTTTTTTTCGTTTCCTCCAACAAAACATTCTGCTCGTTAATCGCGTCCGGTGTTCATTAGCTGACTTCGAAGAATTTATTGTCCCTGCATTTTGTTTCAATTTGAAATAAGCCTGATTTGATTTTAAAATGAATGGAAGTAGTTAAGTTTAGAACAATCATAGGTCATATTTTTTCATTTTAATGAATAAGATTAGAATTAGAATCAAATTCCACTTCGAGGTGAAAATATAATATTTTCAATCTGATTGGATCAATTGGAGCTTGATTGAATCTAATCCGATATAGACTAAATCCATGTTTAATTACGTCTAGTCAGGTGTGATTATAATTGACATCAACTATTATATATTGAGATTCTAATCCACGGGACGTTTTGATTTTGACTACTTTTGTTTTTTATTCAAAATTCGTTTCAACTTAATTAATGGCGTGATTAATTATAATTTTGACTGAATGATGAGAAAATTTCCCGAGCTCGTGTAGAAGATGATTATAGAAGCGTTTCTAAACGTGCAACGTAACTTATTGATACAGCTCAATTAATATGCATATAATTTTGTTAATGAAAATATCGATCGTATCTGAAAATTTTTTTCATTAACATTTCAATCTCACTAAAATGAGCACACTCCAGCGTTTACCATAGCAAACGATCCGGCCGGATAAGAACTAACAATTTCGCTGCCTAGAATCTGAAATTCAGATCAAAACGTCTGCAGATTACTTTGATTGGTTGCCCGGTAAATGCAGCATAATCCGTACAACATTATTTTACGTGTTGAATATTCAGCTTTCACCAAGCGAAAAAAGAATTAAGCTCTGAAGCATATGAGTTTTCGCGTGGAGACATTTATTTCCCGCCTTTCGTTGCATAACTTTTGAACCTGGGCAAAATATGACTTTTCTTGACAACACAAGCGTGTCGCACATTTTTCAGTGTCTCATCACATGAATAGTAATCGTTTTCCGCGGAATAAATAAATGTTGAATTTGCATCGATTCATTTGTGACTCTCCAACAACGACATCTGAGATGCAAAATGAGAATTCACATTTGGTTGAAAGATTCTGTGCCAGACATATATTTCATGCGTTACAAATTTGATTTGTCAAAAACAAAAAAAAAAAAAAAAATAATTTTTTTTCTCACTTCCTCAGTCAAGAACATTTTGTATTCTTGAATGTCACATTATGAAATATCAAATTGATTGAAATTTATAGCTGAGTAATTTTAAGCGACATTGTTGCGCCCCAAATGAAACGGATTGTTGTTCAAGAATAATTGAATAAGTTTGTGGGTTGATTTTATTACAGAACGACCGCGACATAATGTCAAACTGACACCGGTGTTGAGCGTTATGATTGGCGTTGTGGCTGCTCTGGTAATTGTGGCGGTAATTGTAATGGTAGTACTAAAAATCCAAAATTCAAACATCGACGAGGAAGGCAAATCGCATACCGAGGATCCCACGAAAGCAACCAAAACCGCACCCATCCAGAGAGAGTTGCGGTTTCGTGAAGGCGGAAGCTTGATAATTGACGAAAAACATCCCAGCAGTCCATTTCGTAAATTAGACACCAATGGAGACATCAGTGAGAACGATGAAAAGAATCCGGATATCATTCCTCAACAAATCACAGGTATTTCACAAGGTCAATTATTTTGAACAATTTTTGTATGTATGAAATCTAACTCTCTTAAGAAACCACTTTTTCAAATTTCCTCAAACACACCCCATGAATCTAACAAACCCAGAATGTCTTTGTAGGCTTGTAAAATAAAAATTCGACTTTCGAATTAAAAATGAAATAATAGAGTAATAAGATAATAAGGGTCTCCCAGAGCCGTATGATTTGTTAAGGATTGATAAGTATAGCAATATTGTGGAAAATATTGTTACTATCGAATTAACCGAATGTGACATTTTCTTTTGTTAAAGGGGATGAACCGTCGGAATATTTGCGGAAGAGACGTTTGGTATCAACAATAGAGACGTCGCCGACACGAAATGTGCTGGAACGCACAACAGCGACTGCTGTAGGTTCACATGGCAATTACGTCGGTTACTGCACCATTCGAAACGGGATGCCACTTCGCGAGCTATCTAATTTATCGTCGAAGCAGAAGAGCGTAAGTGTTGATTGAAATTTACACGTTCGATCGGGAATTAACGACTTCAGACAAATTAATACAGATTATGGTTTAACAGATTTTGTGTGCCGCGCGCCGCCGACATCTTCATCCGAACAGGCAGTACCAATTTATTGGCATTCGCCGGAACCAAAACAGTCGAAAGATTTTTTACCCGCGCTCTCTAATCAAGCCAAGTTTCCTAGATATCGGAATTCAATTAATTTATTCTCAACGACTGTTAAATTTAATTATATTCCACTGAAAAATATCGCCTGCCGGTGTTTCTGCATCGGCGGCATATTTCGTTTGCAGTCAGATAGAGATTTTCGATTTTCAATATTAATTTCGGCTAATTGGAAAACCTTTTGTATATTATGAGCAAAGAGAAAACGAAAACCACGCACCAGAACATCGCGGAAATTGCAATTCAAGCTTCCACCATAATTGAATATCGATAAATAATCAAATAGTGATTCTAAAATTTACGATAACAACAAAAATTTATTTTCTTTTTATATATATTCCAAATCCAATACAGCGCGTTATTGTTCATACATTTTTTGATAGAGAACTGGATGGAAATAATTTCTGCCAGACAACTGAGTCCGGGATTGTTATATAAGAACTGTCAGTCTAAAATTTTCAATTAACAGAGTTTCTGACATTCGTGTTAATGGACTGCAATATTCGATGTGACAGTTTATTACTAACCAACTGTGCACTACATAAGATGTTTGGTCCTTTTGTTTGCAGTTTCAACCGGTGGTTAGTGAAGTCTATGAAAGCGGGGTTTGTACATTACCAAGACAGCACTGGCCAAATCAGAGCGTTCAAACGATGACTATGGCAGTGAGCCCTCCGGTTCTGTACACTGGAATATTGAGCAGGACTTGTCAAAGTAGCATGCTTGTACCGAAAGAAGTGGAGAGCCGAATCCAAGGACAATGTTGCATCCAGTCGCCAAAAGATGCTGCTATTGGTACACCGGTAGTTGTGATGAAAAGAGAAAGTTCCGTGTGACGGTCAATACCTGACAGAGACCACAATACCGCCTCTTCATCGAAATCTGAGAAACATGTTAAGTTTGTATAAGTTTAATGAAAAGCTACGCCAAAATAACCGAGGATCCTGAAACAAATTAAACTTTGCCTTTAAAAATTACTCCAACGAAAGTTTGGAAATGGGAACCAAAAGTTTCTGGTCTTCAAAAAAAAAAAAAAACAACTGAAATTACTTTCAAAAGATTGCTCAATGATTCATTTAAGATTGAGAAGGTTAAATTTCTTTCAGGAAATCACGGTCGGACACTAAGAGGAGAAAAATCTATGAATGTTAGAAACCAGCTGAAAAATTTAGTCAGACACCTTAAAATCTAACAACTCTGACTGACGCGCATGACTTAAATATCTTAGCTCAAAAACGTCTGGCTAAATTTATCAGCGTTTTTATCCTGCTAAAATTATCTCAGTGACTTGTTGAACTATTTTCATCCCCCTTGGCGATAAATGAAAAGGCGAAAAGTTTCTACAAATTGTGCTGTCAGGACACACACACACACACCCACATCACATTCGAATGCCGACTCAGAAAGCATGGATGTTGCATCACCCCTTCTACCATTTTTTGTTCGACGTATAATTTATACCCAACAATAAAATGATACATCTTTATAAGTTCAATCAAGTGCCCTTTTACATTGAAGGAAGAATTTAAAGTCTACTTTAACATCACGAATGCTATATAAATTGATATGAATCCGATGAGAGTGCACGATCGCTGTGATTTCGTGGATGTTCTTGTAAATATCTTGAATATGAAAAAAAAACATTTTATACAGATCGCTAGTGTGATACTTACATTTCACTCATTGTATTGTACAATTATAAATAAGCGAAACGAATATAAAAATAATGCGTGCGACCGTGTCTGTACGAGAATGTATAATTGTGTACGTGAACATTACGTCAGAGTGGTGTGAAATAAAAGTGCTCCCAATGAAAACGGAGCGAATCATCAACATTCATTCACTCAAGTAATAAATCAATCGTGAGAATGAACGCAGCAGTATACGAGTCATAAAGCTTTTGACAACCGCAAAATGAACAGCCTTTTTTAAATGCTACGTTCGATCCTGATTTCGCAAGTGTAAATATGAAAAATAATTGAACGCAAAATTACAAAAACTTTGAGTCGCTTTTATTGGGTCTATTTATACACCAGTTTTATCGGTGCAACTACTTTTATTCGCAATTTAATATTTTTTTTCCTGCATCAACTCAGTGTAAACGTGAAAGGTAAAATAAAAAAAGCTTCAGTCACTGGTTTGAAAAACATATCTAAGATTAACCGAACAATCGTCGTTAAAATAAACGAGCGCTTTTATTTCGCGTGACTCTGCGCCTACTTGTGATTATAATTCAGTGTACATGTATAGTAAATATTGTAAAAAAAAAAAAAAAAAAAAAAAAAAAAGAAAAAAAAAAAAAAAAAAAAAAAAAAAAAAAAAAAAAAAAAAAAAAAAAAAAAAAAAAAAAAAAAAAAAAGAAGAAACCTCGTCGTACTACATTATCGCTATAATCTTTTGACCATTACCTGTTCATCATCTAAAACACGCATCATTCGATCGTCATCTGTACATTATATAAGCATCGCTGTCACTTGCATAGCGTTAGAATAAAACAAAAACGAGATGAAAAACGAAATAGAGTAAACAAAAATGGAATACAATCTTACTTGCAACCGAAAACAAAGATGAAATTTATAGTCAATCCATCATCAGTGTCCAGTTTTTTAGTTGTCAGATTGATTGATAACTTTCAAACGTCATTGCTCATTACAACTGTTCCGTACCGGACAGTACGAATCAGTTTTCGACTTTCATTGTACATCGTCGCTAATTATGATTGCTTGAAACGGACTGATACAAGCGTGATTAATTATTATCCACGTCACGATTATAACTGAATCAACTCAAATTTCTAACAAAACATGAAGCATTATAACGTTCACCGCTCACTCTGGTTTTTGTGAATAATCGCACGATCGAGTGAAGACGTCCGAATTGGTGAATTGCCGGCAAATCGCTGCGGCTTCGACCCCAATTGAATTTTCAATTTCGGCACGTG
The DNA here is from genome assembly GCA_030523145.1 of Trissolcus brochymenae. Classification (NCBI taxonomy): domain Eukaryota; kingdom Metazoa; phylum Arthropoda; class Insecta; order Hymenoptera; family Scelionidae; genus Trissolcus; species Trissolcus brochymenae. The sequence continues at coordinate 424,763 of JAQQRF010000253.1, read as the reverse complement.
CAACGTCGAGGGCGTCATAATTCGCCGAACGCCCACCTAATTACAGTCATCTATTCGTCTCACTGTGAGAACAAGAAAAAAGAAAAGTTCATCTGGCATCGGGACGACAAGAGAAAAAAAATGACCGATAATAATTGACAAAAGACTATAACAGCTGTAAAAAAATAAATTTGTTATTGCAAAAAAAAAAAAGACTAATACTATTATGGATTATACAGATATATTTGATCAAGTTTTACTGATCGCTTAGTTCTCGGGTTATGGTAAACGAGTGCGAGCATATTTTTTGTTGTATTGAATGTTAACGTTTGTTTTATATCGTTGTTGATTGGAGATCTGACATTGTTATACTCTTGTTCATAGCCACCGATGGAATTGATAAACGGCCAACGAGGGGCAATCTGTGAACAAGACACCGTGGCTGATTTATCACGACACGTGGCATTGATTTTTTTGTTGTCCCCCTCGTTTGCCGGCGACTTGAATAAATATTAAAAAAACAAAAAATTCATTTATCAGATCTCACTGTTCGTGTTTATTGAGCTGATTATATAAACATAACGTGTACATCTGTTAGAAATCTAAGTCTGCGGCGGACACTTTTCGCGGACGAACGATTTTGGCTCTAGAAACAACTGCCAGAACTCGATACCGCGTGCGTTCAATTTGCATTTAGCAAACTAACAAATCCCGGATGACTATTCGTCTGCAAGTACACATACTCCTGATGAACATTTGTCTTTTGAAGAAAATTCAACACGAGACTGAACAAACAAAAATGTTATTCCAAGTTCAAAATCAAATTCGAGGTTGAACAAGTACAAAAATTATTTCGATCAGATATTTTTCAGCACACAAGCGACAATTTGTATGATCGCGTTTCTCAGAAGAGAATATTCATTGGATGTCGTACTCTCCCTTTTTTCGACTGTAAATAATTTTGCCCCAAAACAATTTTGCTCGGCTGTGTAATACAAAAATTTGTCGCACAATATTCAGACGTGTGCTCGGAATAATTTATGATCGCACGCTCTGTTGTGGTGTATATATATAGATTTACGTTGTGAATCTGTACAATTAAATGTCATCGGGTTACATGTGGATTGAACAAAAAAAAAAAAAAAATGAAATTGGAAAAGAAAAAAAGCTTACCGTGTCAGGTGCGCAGTTTTTCTGAGCTACCGAATATCACTGTCGAATTTGATTTGACTGCATCGATCAAATTTCCGAACAAAAATTCGCTCTACGTTGTTAACTGGATACTGTTTCGGCTGTTGTCTTTCGAATGGGCGTCGGCTTACACGTTTATATTTTCACGTCAAACAATAAGTCGTATGGTATGAATTCCGAAGGCGCTGGCCAGATTCTCTCTGAAATCAAAAAAATAACATCGTCTTATTTCCGATCGTGAGCTTGATATGTAAATGACGATCAGAGATAGCTCAGAAGAAAACAAAGTTGAGATTCTATTCTAATTTACAAAGAAAAATGTTGACTTTATATTTACAAACGAGCGTTTTATATTTGATTCTACAAAAGCGTGTTATTTGCAATGTTGAAGGTGTATTTTCATATCTCTTTTTCCTTTTTCCTGGTAATAAATGAGTGATTAAGCGTTGCGAATGGAAGAGGAAAATTTTTCAATGACTCCAAACGTGAAATCCAATACTTTTGATGTAAAAAAAATATTTCAAAGAAAAAATAGATTTTTGCACACTGTTGCAATCTTGAATTACTGGACGCGTGCAAAAGACTTGTTCATTATGAATTAATTAACGTTAGAAATACCGTTGGCGAACGAGCAAGAAACGATCGAACGGTGTAAAAAAAAGAAAATATTGGCACAGAACCTAACGCCCCAAATGACAGGGTGGAGATATATACTCGCTTGAACGAGTGACAGACATTCGGACCTGTTTCCAAGTGAGAATGCGAATTTGCAGCTGGGTGTAAAGTTTGAATTATAAATTTGTCGTGGCGCAGACTTTACAATGTCTACAGAGCTCGATGTTCGGCGACGTTTGCCTCAGCCGACTTACAAATTCTGCATTTAAGTTTCGACTGCATTTAAATTGTACGCATAGTTTCCAGGAACCGTAAATGATAAAAAAAAAGTGAAACGTTTTTTCCTTTTTTATAAATATATATATATATACATATATATATACATACGTATACATAATGTAAATATTTCGAAAATAAATAATCATTTTTATTGACTGCTGGTATTTCAATTGACCTGAAAAATAATTTATGTAACAATAAATTATATATTAACAAATTATAATATAATAATTTTGCTTCATTCATTTTGAGGTACACCGAATTGTAATGACTTTTTCTACTATTCATACAGTGGTCATAATTCTTCCACTCAGTCAATTATGATAATTGTTTTCTCTAATGATCAAATGAGCTTAATATGCCAATTGATAATTAGAACAGATAAATCATCCGCAACTTTAATTAAATTGAATATTCATTTCATCACAAGTTTTCGAGAATGGATTCAAATTATCCCTCAGCTCAGCGAATGGGTCTGTCAGATGCAGATTGTTTTTTTAACTGGATTTATCAAGTTTTTTTTTTTTTTTTTTCAAAAACCATTGATAAAACACGAATTTTTTACTAACTGGAGAAAAAATTGGAATCCCTGCTAATACTTTTTTTCATCGACAAAAGCTATTTTGTTCATTTGGACCATGCTAAAACTTCAGAAAAGATATATAAAAACGCGACACAATGAGACGAAAAACTGTTTGTTTTGTAATAAATTTGTTCGGTTTTACGTTTATTATGAAATACATGTCTTCCTCTTTACACTGTAATACATTTTGTTCACATTAATTCTTATTAAATTTGTATGCTTTTGAAAAAACATACACTGATAATAAAATTGTTTTAAATTTTTGTGACTTAAGGTTCAATATGAAATACGTCATATAAAGAGGAATTTATTTTCAGACAATTTATTAGGTTTCATTCAAATGCAATGAAAAATGTATGACAAGAAACATACTTTTCAAACATACTAACCATTGTAAAACCTAACGGTCGGAATTGAATTATATTGTTTCATATGCTCTCTTACATCTCTTAACAAGGGTGTTTCAGTTTTTATTAAAAATTCCACCAGATTCCATTCGGGAATATATTTCATCATGTTGTTATCATTTTTTAATAATGCGTCTAACATTGGCTGAAAAATAATGTTCTAAATGAATTTGTACTTTTCGCGTTTTAGATACTTTTATGTTTACAGTGTTATTATCGATCCCCATGATATATTCGCTCAAAGAGTACAATTTTTTGTGAAAACTTATTGTCGCATTTTTAATATTATTCCATGATGAATCTTTTATCGATTGAATAATAATAGGTTCCTTGTAAATTGTTTGCCAATCACAGAAGTATGTCTAAGATAAAAAAAACTAAGGTAGAAAAATATACGATTTTTCATAAAATTGCGTAAAGTTGATTTAAACCTTGTACAAATGATGTTGGCAACAAATAACTATGACTCGTCCTAAATTCAATTTAGAATGAGATTTATTCAAGATTTCTTGAAAATGTTGATAAATAAAATCTTCAGATGTCTGATGATACCGAATTGAGATAACACATTGATTAGTGACATTTTTTTATAAACAAAAAAATAGAATCAATTGTTCAATAAAAAATCAATCACCTCTAAAACGTGTATAAAATAATTTGGATAAACGAGTAACAAACCATGAGGTTTATCATATTTGTATTCCACGCGAATTTGATTTATAGTATATTCCATTATCTGTAACATGAATGAAAGCGTATTTTTTGCAACTTTTGCAACGATGAAATATTACTCGTTTTTATTTTTCGTCACCATTTGGAAATCCACAGTTGATTGGTTATACTCTCCTATGTAAATAATTCGAGAGACAAAGAATTTCTGCAAAACAAATGTAATTTTACAATGATGCAAAGAGTCAATCAATTTAAATAAATCATCAGAATCATGAAAAAAAGAACGACCGTGCGACGGGTTGGAATGAAAATTTTCAATGTATTATAAAATAACGTTCTTGTATCGAGAGATTCATTTTTAGCTCACCCGATCAATTTTTTGAAGATTATCTTTCACAACGTCAAGCATACTTTTTTTACCAAAACGTTCCATAATAAAATAACGTGTTTTTTATATATACTGCCTGCAAAAAAATGTTAATAAACACATGAAAATGGTAATATAGGTTGAGAGATGTTCAATTATTTTAGAATCCGATTTGTATTTCAATTTTCGATGAACTTTTTACTGAAATATTTATTAAAAATGATTTCAGGTGAAAGAATACGAGAAAGATCGTGTAAAAATAAATATTAAGATTCGAGGCGTGAAAACTGAGTAAAACTCAATCACGAGAATGAGTACAGAACGAATATAAAACGTAATGAGGTGTACAGAAGTTAGTTGAACAAGTTTTTTTTTTTTTTTTTAATAAAAACTCAAACGCAATGGAAAAGAAAAATAACCGACTACGACTTTGCTTCGTGCTGAATTCCAATTGGTTAGTCAGTTGAAGTTCAGAGCTTTGTACAAGTATTTATGAAACTTTTTGACTATTTGGACGATAAAATGCATAATTTGTATTATTTACATACATTTGTGGTAACGAAAGTTTTCTGAAATTGTATTAAATAATCATTTTTTAATCCAAGTTGAGTTGCGGCGAGAAAAACCTACATCACATTTATTAAAACTGGATTTCATTTTTATTTAAAAAAATCGTATATAATTTTAGTATAGCAAATTACAAAATATACAATGTGATGAAAATAAATACAAAACTTTCACAATGTCTATTCTCCATAATGTCTGTTGGTGAACATAAACCATGATTCAATATCGTTCCATTATTCTTCTTTTGTTTTCAATTATCGTATCCGTAGTTTTAACAGTAGCTCGTTGTTTTGCAATTGAGTATAAAAATTGCTCGAAAAAGAAACAATTTAATGCCATGGCACTTGATTTGGGTGACTAATGGAACCCAATTTGTAATATCTCGTGGTTGAAATTTGAGCCACTGCAGAGTGATTGGAATTCGGAGGCGTCACTAATATCGGAGTTTCATTGTTTTGTGCCGAACTGCCGTCACCCTTTAAAACAGCTATGCATCTCCAGTTATTGATATAGTTGTCTTTCCATAACCGGACGTAACCGTCGTCACCTGAGCTTGCAAGAATAGTGCCCATTATATTCCAACAAACTCTCCAAACTGTGCAATAGTGGTCATCAAATTGTACTGTAGTGATTTCATAGCGTGACATCCCTGTTTGAGCTGCATCTCTATAGCAAAAACCAAAAAATATTGTATAGTACAATGGGCTCGAACTTTATGCTCTGATAAACACTAAAGTGATAGCTACAAAGTAAAAAGCACATAAAAATTGTTATCCAAGTTATGCATTTTTGCTTTGAAATATTTTTCTGAAAAGCTTCAAAAGAAAATGATTAAATACACTGACTGAACGTAAACATGTTAATTAAACTTTATGTTTCATATGTCATAAATCACAGTGTAAATAATAATTCTTACGTTATTGGTTTCAGATTGACAATTTTAACATCTTTCGAGGCGACAGCCAATGTGTGAAAGTTCCTGCCATGATTTGGAGCAAATGCAATATCATGCACAGGATCAACAATATTAGATAAAGTTTCAGTTTTTGTCCACTTTCGGCTGTTCTCTAAATACTCGTAGATGAGTACTTTGCCTTGCACTGACGAACTAGTGTCATCACTTCCAACTGCGATCATTGGTGGATGTAATCTGTCAAACAATTTCAATTCAACAGTACTATTAAATTCAACATAAACGTTTTAAAAGTTATGATTTAATTTTTTTTAACAAATTATTCTTTCATAGATTATCTCAGCTTCTTTTTACCGTGAAAGAGATGTATTCCAAGTTAAACAACTGCAAGAAAATTTGCACGTAATATCGTGCTGCAATGTCCATTGGCTCAGGTTCATTACATCCGGGGCTTCGTAAATTCTAATAACTCCGTCTGCACTGCATGTCGCTAATAAAAGACCTAAAGTTTTTGGCGCAAATTTGACATCTGTAACTGACGTACGAGAATCGACTAAATTTGTCCGACGTATCCAGTGCCTAGTTCCTCGTTCGCCAGGTCCTGAACCTTCCCCAACTGAAAAAAAAACTCTTAATAAAGAATCGGTTCCATTCATTTGATAATTAAAATGAGTGATAAAGTTTGTCACCAATTTCTTCCCAGACTGCAGCAGTTCTATCAAAAGAACATGTAGCGAGCACTTGGCCAAACTCAGGATGGGCCCATGTGACTTTCCAAACAGAACCACTGTGAGCTTTCCATGAAGCTGTCAAGTGCCAGTTTCCATGTTTATCTTCGTCCCAAACCTAAAAACAATATTAAAATAATTTAATACAAATAAAAAAATCTCTGGCATAGAAACTTGTAAATAAAAACAATCATATTAAAAGTAATGAAAGAAATATGTAAGTAATAAATCATCAGATGTTACTAAAATATTGAGAAAAGAAATTGTTAACTAATATGACATAACCAACAACAACACGATACTGAGCAGTTTTCAAATTGAAAATGCAAATCATAAATAGCGGCTAAAAAAGAAACAAATAAAAAATCCTGTCACAGAAAATGTTGCGCAATTATTTAGTTAAAACGTAATTCAGTAAATTATTTTTATTTACCTTAACAAAATGATCACTGGAGCATGTTGCCATTCGTTCGCCATAAAAATCATAGGCAATATCATGAATCAAATCCTTGTGCTCGGCGTTTATTGAGTGTGCTTCGAACATTTTTATAAATTATCACTATTTATTATTTAAAAATAAACTATTTGAATGGCCCGTTTTTTTGTAGGTTAAGAATTAGTTGTGCGCGCTTAGCGTTTTCCTAGTGACTTTCTCCGCGTTTTGCAGGATTGCCAACAACGCAGCAACAAAGCAACCATCAAATGACACAATTCAAAATTTCACAACTTAAAAGATAATAATACATTTAATCAAACAACTATCTGAAAATAATTATTTGATGGATAATTATTTTATGATTTTTTTTTTTTATGATTTCAATTATTTTTCTATTTGTCTCAATTAAAGACCTTCATTCAATATAAAATGCAATTTGTTAAAAAAAAAAAAAATGTAACTTAATGAATCGATACGATCAGAGTAATTATCAAGTTTATAGCTAATAGTTGAACCGCAAAAAAGTTATCAGCCGATTAAAAATAACTTCCACTTTATAAAATTTGTTCGGTTCCCTCCAAAAGTATGCGAGTGTTCGAGCTCGTAAGCGCAGTCCGAGCAAACGAAAGTGCTTTCAAAACATAAATACACTAAATCTATAAAACTTTTGGTCAAAGTGTCTATTGTTTTGAGAAGGGTCAGATCGAACCTTAGTCTTCGTACAGAGCGTCGTGGAAGGAAAGACTCAGCTTCAATGAATTTCATCCTAATTTTATAACGTGGAACACACCAGTATTTTATGTATATATATGTATATTTATAAAAATATCGTGTCTTAATTATTAATAAAGATGGGCAAAGATCAGATCGATTTGACTGAGGTAAGTTTTTGAATGCATAGAATCATTTCATGAAATGCCGGTTCTCTTCAGCTTGTTTACCTCAAATGTGGATATTGCATTTTCGTACTTTCAAAATTTTCAAATAAAATTTGTACAAATTATTAATAGAAATAATGTTCGCCCGAATACATTGTATTTAATTTAATAACAAATTATATACGCCGATGTTATACTACATCTTATTTTGTAAGCGTCGGAAGTGCAGGGTAACTTTTCGCTACCTGGTTTTCGCTCAGGTAGAAAAAGATAAAAATTTAATAGGAAATTTCACAAATCTGAGATAAACGGCATTTCACAGTAAAAATTTTTAGAACATGCACTCTACGAGGAAAAAAGAAATGATTTAAATAATAAAGAAAGTCTTTTAAATTAAGATAAACGTTTTTTTTAGAATCTGAAAGAAAATAGGTATGAAGCTGAAAAAACAATGAAATTGACCAAATCAAGCAACACGACCGGAATCAAATTTAATTGTAAGTAGAAGTTGAATTAATTAAAAAAAATGAGTTTCAATTTTTTTGATAGGAAATTTGTTGTACATTTTATTTTGTTTAATAAATTGTAGATGTTGATAGAAAATGTTCGATGAAAAATTGGGACAAGAGAAAATCATCCCGAAGATTGACTGTTATGAATAACAGTTTTCCTAATAAACACGGATTCCATCAGTACCCAGAGCTGAAACTGAACGACAAAATTCTGGCGAACCAAAGTCTAGTGATTGACAGGAAGCTAGATGATTTGGATAAGTTTGCTGAAATAGAAGAGTACACGAATCTTGGAGACCCACCACTTTGCAAAGATGACTCGTTTTCCTTATCAACGGAGCTGCATGAGCTCAGCATGGAAATATCAAACCTCAATTTTCATCCTGAAGTTTATAAAATTGTTGACAATATAAAAAAGAAACCAGAAAGGGAAACTCGTTTGAAGATGCTTAACAAAAGACTTCTTTCGCCTGTGATCGAGAAGCAAGAAGATGTGAAAGAGAATAAAGCTAACGAGGTAGTGCCGAAGCTGATAAACTTTGAAATGAAAATGGAGAAACACAAAGAAAACGATGAACTGAAAATTGCTGTTGAAAAAAAGGATGAGATGGAAAGTGAAAATGAAGAAGAAGCAAAACAGTCAGATGATAAAGTTCCATCTAAACCTGCTGCGATAGAACGAAAAGAGACATTTCGAGTGATCATAAATGAACAGGACGGCAACACAGATTATAATGATATGAAGAATTTAACGTTTTGTAAGAAAGACAAAACCTCTTCGGTTTCGTCTTACACGCCAACTTCTACAGATGAGGACAGCAATGGTATATTCATTTTTGATTATTCTTAATTGATGAATCTATGAGTAGATTCATTTTCAAATCATATTTTCACTTGCAGGTATTCAAGCAAACAAACGTGATGAAAAAATTGTGGAAGCAGAAGTTCATTCAAAGTTAGACCAAAGCAAAATCAACCAGACTGTTTCCGGAAATAAAAAATCATGGGTGCGAAATCTTTTTTAAATATTGTCTATCGTTATTTAATATTGATTTGAAATTAACCGATGAATAATTAAAAACATCGTTTTTATTGACAGATGGCAAGATTCAAGTCGAAAAAGAAATTGTATCCGGATTTGAAATCCCAAACTGTAGATGAAATTCGAGAACTGAATTCCCTGGGAGATATAAGTCTCACTCCAAAAAAACGAAAGATCGGAACGAAATTTCGTAGATTGTTCCACTCTTCATCAGGGAAAGATAAAAAGTCATCAAATAATAACTTTTCCAAAAAACCTAGTCGTGATAACAAATTGAAAAACTTCACCGATAAAATAAAAAATGTAAGAAGATATTTCTCAACGTTCACTCAAATTTCTTGAACAAGTTTGTTATCAAAAAGTTTACAATTGTCAAGGCGATAAACTGTAATTATTATTATTGACTTGTTTGTATAAAATTATTGTTTTTGTACACTTATACCCATTATATGATAATTGTTATGGTTTTTTTTTATTCGATGATGATTAAAAGAATAAAAGTACTACTCCGTTAATCGAGACGTTTGTCTTTGCAGAAATTTACGAGTCACCCGAAGCCACCGATTTACCTGCCAGATTTGCATTTTCCAATCGCTGCAGTCAATTGCGACAAAAATGATCATCAAATTCAAGAGCTGATGCAGGAATTAAAAATCCAGCAGACCATCATTCATCAGGCAAACAAGGCTCTAACTCTTTGTCATAACAGAAAAGAGTTCAATGCAAGTGAAGAGCAGATCGAATCTCAAAGATCTCTACTCCTGGGTAATATCAAGACCAAGGCTACGCTGAATGAAATCGATAGGCTCGTTTTACAAGACGAATTAGACCTAACAAAGAAAGATGTCCAGCCGGAAACCCAAGCTGAGATTCGAATAAACTGCATCGAGCTTTTGCTGAGAAGAGATGTCATAGATGATCTGGAGAGGAAAAATCAAAGCGAGTTTTTTGTCGTAGTGATCGTGCACCGACGGTTCGTTTGGACCAGCAAAATTGTTTACAATCCTTATGGGAATTTGAACATAGTTATTCCTGAAAAAATAGTGATCCCGGATGTTGACCATCATTTTAAGCTCCAAGTCCAAGTTTACAGCATAAAGATGAATACCTTGGAGATGATTCATCACGGCAATAAGTACAAGCATAATAAACACGGGAAACTGATGAGAAAGTGGTTCAGCAATAAAAATGAGATGAAAATTCCGGAAGTGATGTCACAGGACTCGCAATTCGAACTAGTTGGAGAACTGGAGCTGGGCGTTAAGGATCTGCATCTAAAATCTCCTTGGCCTCTGAACAAAGTAAACACTTGTTTTTATTAAATTTGTAGAATCGAATTTTTCGTCTTTGGAATAAAACATTTACATTTTTGCAGGTTCCGAAAATTACATCACTTAATAACGTAATCAACCTGAACATGTCATGCAAAATAAACCAAACTGCTCATCATTCAGGATTCGTTAATTATGGCTATATTCCGGACGGTTATGCAGCATGGAACCGTCGATGGTGTGTCTTAGATGATCATGTACTAAGATTCTGGAACTATCCGCAACAAGAAAGTGAGCCTCCTATACTGGTTATAGATTTGATAAATTGTGTGATGCCTAAAATCGAAGTTGCCGATAGGGTCGTATGTGCGAAACCCAAAACGCTCATCATCGACACTGTTTCAAAATCCAACAGTTTAGAAACTCGTACAGGAAAATCTAAGAAGCGTAGAAAAATTCAAAGGTGGATATATAAACATGGATTATCAAAAATGTTTTGTAAATGTAACATGTAAAATGTTATACATGCTGAGACATTTTTTTTTTCAGGCACATGTTTTCATTTGATACCAACGAGGAAATGTACGAGTGGATGGCGATTATCAATCAAGTTTTATCATCTTTGCAAAAGTGGAACAAAACTCTGTACGAAGAACCAGAAAAATCGAATGAGAATATTTTTATGTCCAGCAACACAGATGAGGATGAAATTTTAGCCCCTTGAAATAATATTTATTTATCACACGAGTGGCTTATCAATTTTATATATCTATTTTATATAAATATTGTGTCAATGAATTGTAAATATGAATTTTATAGTATATCGATGAAAAATTTTTTGTTAGGGATAGTATATGAATAATATTATTGTATGGTACTTTTGGCGATCATTGAGATTATTATTATAAATTGTTTCGGATTTTTATTTCTGTATCCGGGCGTTTTTTTTAATTAAACTTTTAAAACATGATTTCTAATTGTTGGTCATATTTTTTGTCCTTCTTTTTTAAAAAAAGAACTATAAGTTTATCAATATTTTGTTGTATATCTCAATCAAAATATGAAATTGATGTCCTTCTGAAATTTGTATTTCAAAACTACCAACCGCATGATAGATACAAACAAAAAACCCCACGTCGCGTCGTCTTCAACTTATGTTTACAGCTAAATCAGTCACTGTTTTGTCTATCCGAAAATCTATCCGAAAAGGTCTACAACAATGTGTGATGTTGTAAGCGTTGATTTTACACAGATTTGAGATTACATTCAGCAATAAGTCACCTGACTATAAACCGTACGTACAATTCCAACGAATCATAAATAATAATCAATAACAAATAATCGCTAGTAGCGTTTTGAGCTTTAATTGTATTTTACAGTGCAGGTGATTGCAGTTATGACAAGACCTTTGTTTATTGCAATATCATATAATTTATTAACATTGCGAGAAAACATTTAAAACAATGATGCAGCAGGTGTATCTAGGGATAGATTCACTCAAATCTTAAAATCATTCAATTTTATTCTCATCAGTATTAAGTTGAAAAAATCTATGTGATGCAGATTTATGAAGTATTCCATTGGACGAGGTCAGTTTTTACATAGTTATTATTAATTATCATAAATCAAGAATAAGAACATACAATTTTGCGAAATACTTAATTTTTAAAATTGTTATATACACTATTTATGACATTTCTTTTCCAAAATGTCAATGTAATCGTCAAATGTCAAATTTAATTAAGAAAAATCATTTTTTTTATAAATGCAATTTAATTTATCGAAGCCAGAGAAATTCTTGCCGGAAATTTTCGCTTCCTTATGGATGTTCTGTCTTAACATCCAATTTTGTTAAAAGAAAAAAATAAATAATGTTGTAACTGTTACAGGCGGGAGAGATTAAGATGGTTTATATTGTTGTTGAGTGGAACATGTTTGTTGTACGCCACGCGTACTTCCGTACCACTGGCGATTCCAGTTATCAGCAAAGAGAAGCTGTGGGATAAAACCGACTCTGGTATAATTTTATCAAGCTTTTTCTGGGGCTACAGCCTGACACAGATACTTAGCGGGTATGTCAGTGACCGAATCGGCGGCCACAAAGTAATGTGCGTAGCCGCCTTGGGATGGTCTGTCACAGTATTTTTAATGCCAAATATAATTAGATATGGAATAAGTCATCATTTTTCAATCCATCTCGTGGTTTTAATTAGAGCATTCAACGGTGCACTGCAAGGTTACTATCTAATTATTGAAAATAATTAAATGATAATTTAAAAAAAGTAATTTTGAAAAATTTTAAATGAAAAATATTTTAGGGATGCACTTTCCAAGTATGATTAGTTTAACGAGTCAACGGATGCATGAAGCTGAGCGAGCTTCATTTTTCAGTTTATTAATGTCAGGGTCTGCCTTAGGCACACTGCTGGCAGGTTCTTTAGGGTCTTACATTTTAGAAAGATATAGCTGGGACATGGTTTTTCACGTTCTAGGTATAAACTTTATAAAATTTTTATTTTTAATATTAGATCAACAAATTATTTATCAAACATAACATTTGATTCAAGGATTCATGAGTTTAGTATGGGCCGGTTACTTAATTTATTATTCATCATCTTTGAAAGAGGATACCTTCAGTATTGATCGATCTAAAAAGACTTCTGTACCCATCAAGGAACTCATACGTAAACCACCTTTCTGGTATGCATATACTTGATTAGTATTTTAATTTCACAAATAAACTTTGATTTAATGTAGTAAAAGAATTTCGATAAACACTGAAATTGTTGTTCTTTGTAGGGCTTGTGTAATTGGTCATGCATGCCAAAATAATTGCTTCTTTGTACTCTTATCGTGGATGCCTACATACTTTCATGAAACTTTTCCAGAAGTTAAGGTAAATTGAACATGCTTTTTGCAATTAACTGCAAAACAGAAACAATAAAACACAATTATTTTTTCTCAGAGCTGGATTGTTAACATGGTACCATGGCTACCACTGTTTCCATGTACATACTTAGGCAAATTAATCTCAGAACACTTAATCAGAAGTGGATACTCGATCACTCAAACACGCAAAATAATTCAGACTTCGTGTTTTCTAACGCAGGCGTTAAATTTACTATTCTTAGGTAAACAAATAATAGCTTGTGAATTATTTATCGTTTGATAATATTCTAAAATTTTGAAAATCTTTAACTTTTTTAATATTTTTAGTTGAGGCGTCAACGCCGTCAAGTGCGATATTATGTTTAAGTTTTATTATTGGAGCATCTGGATTTCATAGCAATGCCATAGCAGTAAATCCTTCTGACTTAGCCCCAAAGCATTCAGGCATTGTTTTTGGAATAATGAATACCATCGGAGCAGTTCCCGGTAGGCCTTTCAGACTGTTTAAAACAAATTGCATTATTATGGTAAAAAAAGAGTTGAATCAAGTCGAACTATTTTTACAGGGTTTGTTGGAGTATACTTTGCAGGGTATATACTTCATCTTACACAAAGTTGGGCTGGTGTATTTATAATTATATCTTTCATCGAAGTCATAGGCTGCATTTTATTCCTCGTTTTTGGATCAGGACAGGCTATAATTTAAGGTGAGATGGCAAGTTGAATAAAAAGGAATCGTTGAACTAAATTACCTGTTAAAACCAAATAATCTCCACTTTGTTCAAGATAAAAATCTAATATTTATTTGATGATTTATATTAACGTAGAAATGTAAGCTATATCAACATTTTGGACATATACGGGCCGTCCAGTTCGTATCCCATTTTACGATAATAATTCCTTGTCCCAACACCTATAATTGAAATTCAAAAATAATCCTTGTTCAACTAATAACATAAATATTTTCAGTTTTAATTTTCGTATTTAAAACAATACCTGATATAACTGCTATCTTTTCAGATCCGTGTTCTTCTCTGGCAATACGTTCAGCTTCTTCCATGAGAAGCATACCAAAACCCTGATGCTGGAATTTCACGGGATCTCGTGCATTTACTGGAACTACGCTTCCGTATACGTGCAATTCTCTTACTATTGAGCATTTATTTTTTAATTCCGGCCTGCAAGGTACAATTTTGTATGATTTTTCATTCAAGTTATTAAAATTGAACAATAAATTGTTATACATTTATATTTTATAAGAAAAAAAAAATACTTCGAACTGCTAGATATGTATTTTGTTTCTATACCTGAAAGTGTCTTTTGTACATTTCCTTAATCTCAATAATCCGACAAGTATGTCTTGCATCGGATCTTCATATGAGAGAAACGTTTCCCATCCATTGTTAGCGACATAATCTCTTCTTATCAGCTCTATCTCATATGGACGAACTTTGTGATGTATCTCTTGGATTCCAACTTCGCGAGTTCGCACATCTCGACAATCTGTTCCCAACTGTCTCATTCGTTCAAGTGCTAGCTCGCGCAAGTTTCCATGTTCCACGCCAGAACTGAATAATGATAATTGCTCTTAATTTACAAGGTGCACAGATTTGTTTCCCCTGAGTTTATTTGTTTTTAATTCGAATATTGATTTTTCGTAAGAATAAATTTCAACTACATATTTACCTAACAAGTGGCATCGGAATATCTCTCTGTACTCGATAAACTCTTGTCCACGGTGGAATAAGAGCTAAAATCCGAGCAATTAAATCGACGAGTGTGCTTGGAGGATAACTTTTATATCTACCAGTTTTCCACAACTCATATAATCCTGTGCCTCTAATTACTAAAGTGGGATATATTTTCAAACCGTCTGCTCTGAATGCAGGATTTTCAAAAAATTCCTGTAATCCAAATAGTATTTAGTTCGAATTAAGTTTCAAAATAAAATAATTCAGAAAAATAATGTTACAACGACTTACAATAAATTGTTCCACGTCTCTCTCTAAATCCATATTAGGCAAATCTGGCATCATGTGAGCTATCACTTTGTACCCAGCATCCTTAGACAACTGAAAACTCTCACAAACCGCACGAACTGTATGACCTCTATTAGTATCTCTTGCAACATCTTCATAAACTGACTGAACTCCTATTTCTAAGCGAGTGCATCTAAAAAAGTAACAAAAAATGATATGAATAATCAATTTAAAAACCTTCATAAAAAACTAAAAACTTGGAGTTACCCATAAGTCAACATGTCCGAGAGATGTTTCTTCAAACAATAATCAGGTCTCGTTTCAATAGTGATACCAATACATTTAGTTCGACTCCTTTCGGAATACTTAACAGCTTCAGCAACATTGTTACTAACATGTCCAGATAAGGCATCGTGTAAATTTCGAATGAAATAGTCTCGATAATCCTCTGGCAAAGACATGAAAGTCCCTCCCATAACAATGAACTCGACTTTGTCAACGTTGTGTCCCAGCTGTTTCAGTTGTTCTACGCGATGTCTTGTTTGTAAAAATGGATTGTACCTAGCTCTGATAGCTCTCATTGAGGTAGGCTCATATCCAGTATACGATTGTGTCGAGTACTCAAAATCAGAATCTGGCCCACCTGGACAGTAGACACAAATGTTTCCTGTCATGTTGATGTGTGGACATCTGTGAGGTTTACACATTACTGCTACCACTGCAATCTAAAAACAAAATTTTAAACATTTTGTTGGAAAAAATACAACGTTAAATTTGTCAAGCAAAAAAAAATACCAATTGAGAAACTCACACCACTCGCAGTTCTAATTGGTTTTGCTTTTAACTTAGGTAGTAAAATTGTTTTCACATCCTCTGGGACAGCTGCGATGATGTCAACAAGCCTTGGCGATGAGTCAAGCCCATATTTTGAAGAGATTTTGGTTTTCAACCGGTTTAGGTCGACGTCCCTGTTTTGTTTGTGAGCTAAAAGCAACTCTTGAATAATTTCGCTTATGGTCATTACCATACGCTCAGCCTTGCTTTCTTTGAATTCTGAAAATGTAGAAAAATAAGTTTTTGCCAATGACATTTTATAAATAGTTTTGTTTGATTAAATTCCAAAACAGTAATGTTGGAATAAAAATTTGTTTAAATTACCTTTTGGTTTTCTCATGGTGGACGAATAATAAAACTTAAATATCAATCAACAATTAAATTGACTGAACTATTTGTCAACGTAAATTCACACACAATTCAAAACATAACCTCTGAAAAACAACATGCACGTTTTTCCGCGAAGGTAGCGCCATCTGAACTTTGGAGTTGACACACTTGTTCACAGTTCACACCCGGCAAAGTTGGGACAACGGATTCATGATTAACGCGAGCTTTATGTTTTATCGCTGGCAATTCAGCAAAAATTAAATGAAAAACTGTTTATTATAAATTTGTTTGTTTCTTTATAGATGACGCAATAAAGAAAATTGTGTCGTGAAAATATATTTTGTTTTATTAAACAATGTTTGTCCCTATCCTAATTCACAAATATGCCTCTCTGAATTCTTATTTTGTAAATACAAAACACGCATTTTTCAAGATAAAAAAAAGTTTCAAATGATGAAGAGGTGAAAAAATAATTTTCCACAAATTTTGATGATGCAATCGTTAAATGACAATGTCAACGGATATTTGTTTTATTGTTTATTGTTTTATTATTTCTAAGCAAAAATGTATCGACTCACATGATCTGATGACGGAAAATTTTTGGCGATCCGAGTTGTCCTGATGTCACTTTGTCACTTCACTTTTTCACTTTTTTCACTTTTTTCACTTTTTTCACTTATCACTTTTTAACGATTCACTTTTATTCTGATTCAAACTAACAAACAAACTTAACACACAAACCACGCACAAGCACAACTTTAGAACTTCAGAACGCGCGCGAAGACCGAGAGAAATTGCGAACTTGGAACTGCTCAACTGAACGCCAACGACGCCATCTTGGATGTTGACGAATTGGATGCGCTGCACTTTTACCGCAAATTGTTAACTGAAAAAAACTTTTCATGTTTGATGCAGTCAAAAATAAGACAAAAATGACCATTTGGTGACTACAGCATCCATAGCATTAATCTTTTGCTAATTCCGTATATCTGAAGACCAGTTCGCGCATGCGCGGTGTAGTCGAATGGTTCAAACGGAAGGTTCAAGATGGCGTCTCGTCGTAGTCCGTGTTTCGTGAACATTGCATCGCGCGCGTATAATCTTTTACTATTCGAAATGGCTATTAAAACTCTTGAGTTGAAACTTAAAAACAAATTTAAAATAGCAAAGTATAATAAGAAAATTGAATGTGAAGTACCGCAAATAAATATTTATTTATATACACCTATATTATAGCGTTAAAACTTTTTTTTCTCTGGGATAATCGGACAAATCAGATCGAAAACAGTCAATCACATTGTCAACAATCCGAAGTGAAAATGAGAGATAAATAAACCCAAAAATGTAAGTAATCAATGATTTTCAATAAAAACAAAGATAAATTTATGTTTTAACAAAAGAATGTTTTGAGGTTAAGAACATTTTGAAAACTAATCTATGAAAAAGTTTAATGTTAAGGTAAAATGAACCTTAATAACTATAAAAATTATTTAAAAACACAAATCAATCAAAATACCATACATTTTTGTGTACGTTATTGTTTACTTTAAAAACGGATTGTTGACACTTTGACCTTGACTCGATTTTGAAAGTTTACAAAAATTGTTTACAAAAATGAGTCAAGGTTACCAAGGGGTCATACGACAATTGTTTTTATAAAATAAAACATGTTGACGATTCTTAATCTTCCAACAAACCACCTGTTATAGTTTTATAAACAAATTATAATGTGACTCTTTAACTTCATTTTGTTTTTATAATCAAACTTTTTTACTTCGCGAACCGGTGCAATGTATCGTTCAGCGGCCGTTACAGATAAAGCTTGCGTCAATGGCGCTGACTGTTGCGTTGTCATGCGGCTCTTAGCTCATGGCTGCAAGTGGAAATGGGCCTTTAGTGTTGTCGCTTGTTATTGTACCATAACACAACACTGTCATATATATTGTCAGTTTAATTATTCAGAAGTTGAAAAAAAAAAAAAATCAAAAATATGTGTTTCAGACGTGAAAAAATAATACCAGAATAATTTAAAAAAAGGTAAGCATTCAAAATATGTTTAAATAAAATAAATGCTTGATGTTTACAATCTAACCTGCTTTGCTTATATGACACAATATTTATATGAGTAAAATATTTATTTTATAACAAACAATAATGAATATTAGGGAAAGACTAAAACAAAGATATAAAACAGAAAAACTATTTTACAATATAATTGTGTATTTTCTTTGTTTAAAATTTTAGGCTAATTTTACATGTATATTTATCATTGACGGACATCATCACATTCAACATGAACCATTTTTGGACTTCCAAGGACGAACAAGTCAAAAAGACGATCATCGAGCAAGGAATCTTTATAAGAAAACCTACAGAGAAAACGTCTTGCGATGTCATCATCGAAAACGTAAAAGTCACCACAACACCGTCTGATTTTCCCTTTGAAAAACTTTATAGCGATTATTTAACTGAGACTGACTTAAAAAAGACTATCGTTATCGGTGAAGCATGTTCGCTGGTCGACCGCAACATTGAGCGAGCCTTGCAGATGATGTCACTAAAGGAGAAGAGCAAGGTAACCTTGAAAATACCCCCCTTACCTGAGACTGAAAACCACACCATTGATATTACCTTCGACATTACTCTGATTAATTACAAAAGTTTTAAACAAGTTTGGCATTGGTCTGAGGAGGAAAAATACGAGACTGCGTTAAAACACAAAGAAGCTGGGACAAATCTGTTCCGAGCTGGTCGTCACATTGATGCCTTTTTCAAATTCAGCAAAGCTTGCAAATTACTAATCACCATGGAACCACTAAACAAGGGAGGAAGTATGAACGAGGAGTTGGTAAAGAAGATCAAGAATCTTCGAGTGGTCACTTACAACAACATGGCAGAGTGCCATTTGCATCAGAAGAATTATAATCACGTTATTACACTGTGTGCAAAAGTTTTGACCAGAGATGAGAACAACATCAAGGCACGGTACAGAAGAGCAGTGGCGTATGGCAGTGTACGCGACTGGGAAAAAGCGTATGATGACATGAAAAAGGTTACAGAGGAGGAACCGAATAACAACGTAGCAGTTAACAAGTTACACTTTTACGAGGAGCAAATTAAAAAGGCTAATCAAAAGATGAACAACATCATGAAAAAGATGTTCGTGGCCATTGCAGACGATTGAGTTTGTTTAATATTCACAGTTTAGTAGAGTATATTTTTATAAGATTCAAATCTAGGATGTATTTGGAATGTTTTGGATACGCTTCTGGATAGTTGCAACATTGATACTAGCATTTTGAGTGTCTATTCGTTTATTACAAGTTTCTTTTCTTTTTCTCAGATGACAACGCTCACGAAATTTGTACTTTTTGTATAAAAAAACGATCCTAATAAAAATGTCATTTTAAATACAAAAATACTTTTTTTTATTTCCACCCTTAAAATTACTTACACCATAAGAATTAAATACATCAATATTATCCTTCTCACATGTTCGTTATAATCTTAAAATGCAACGAAAGATTGACAATACAACATTTAAATTTCCAACATAGTTGACTAACTACGACGAGCTTTTTAAACATTTTTAAGATTCATTTTTTCGGGTCATTGTTTTTGAGAGGAGAAAAGTCTCATCGTAGTACAACTGTGATTATAAAACAAAAACAATATAAAAAGAAAACAAACGAATGAAAATAATTGGTCTCTCAATTTTTTTTGTTTTCAACACACTAAAACGTAAATAACAAATCGTAAATGAATTTTAGTTATATAATATATATATATAAATTACTACAGGTCTATATCATCTAGGTACCAAATCTAAAAATTATCAGATAGATTGAACAACTCTGTTAGTATAATATAATACAATCAAGTATATTATCAAGTTCGTCTGATTGATCGATAACTATGAAATTATTGTTAAAATGTTACAAATTAATAACTTTTTATACAAATGGCACAATATTATTTCCATATGTACAGGTACAATTCAAATGATTTGTTTTATCAATCGATGATACAAATAATTTGTTTAAGGCTAACTCTTGTCAAATCTTAAAATGTTTTGTTTCTAATGGCGCGAATTTGTTTTCAACAAGACTATGAAACTGCAAATCTAAAAGATTATTTATTTATTAGAAAAGTTTACAAATATTAACTCTAATTCACAAAATTGATGTACATTCATAGACAAGAAAGAAAAAGAATAAATTAGTATACAATTTGCGACAGCCTTAAAAGTTTCAACTGTTATGTAACATGAATGAAATTTGCACCATTTGAAAAGGGTATCATAAAATCACAAAATAATTACAAGCGCGTTGTATACAGTTTCTAAATGTTCAGCTATTTCTCAGACGGCGAAACTTTTACAGTTATACGTTTACGCAAAATGGCAAGAAATATTCGATTTTCATTTCAAAAGGGACACGGATATGTTGACATATATGGAAAACTTATGCAAATATAAAAGTTTCAACTGAACTTGTGTATCCTTTGGGAGTGAAACATTTCTACATTTTTAATGATGATAAAACTCACTGCTACTTATGCAAATATAGAATTCAGATACTAAAATAATTAATTATCGATTTTCTTTGTTACATGAATAATCGATAGCATTTTGGAATTTCCCATAAATACAAAAAATATTCGACAACATTGTATTTGATTATAAATGTGCTATCAATTAACCATACACTAAGTCTCATCGATAACTAATACGAAAATTGAAACAGTGAAACTGAATTGTACAAATTATTTATTGCGTTAATTTAATCATGAAAAAGCACCTGGCACAGCAATATAATGATTGTTTTGAACACATCAAAGTACAATGGGACACAGAGGACAGTGCAGATTATTTTATTATACCAAAATCCATCAAATAAATAATTCCAAAATAGACATGAAATAAAAAAAAAAGATAAATTGAGTTTAAAATTTTGATAACCACCAGTTAGCATGGGCATCATATTTATAATAAAATTTGTATGAACGAAGACTGTGCCACGTGACCAATGTCGACATAACGTATACAACATACTAATGACTCTTCGTTCGACTATTAACGATACTTTTAACATATCACTGATTTACAACCAGAGTTCACTGTACAGATTTTGCTTCCCCAGTTTTAAAACTTTAATCGTGCAATATATATATATATCAATAAATTATAATATTGTTTTTTTTACATCATCGAAGTTGAAAAGATGCATCGAAGTTGCAAATTTAGATTATTTTTTTTGATAGTTTGTTTTGAGCGTATTGTCCGCTTTATTTTACCCTTTCAGCCAAAGTTAGATTTGCTTCATTTTTCCGTTCGTGTTGTGTGCTAATGTAGCATTAACCGTCGCTCTCATTGTAGAATTTGATATCAACCCGGCTGCTTGATGTACCACGGCAGCAGTAGTTGACTTTTCTGCCACCAGCTGATAAATCGGTTTCATAAACTGCAAAAAAATTATTTGTATCAAATTAATTCTTTTGCACCAACATTTAAAAAAAATGTGTTAGTCAGTTATTTACATGATGAGCGTGATGTAATCTAAATATGTATAAATAAAAATAAAATTCACATTGAAGGAATAATACTAAACTCTCTTCTTTTTTTGAACACTCTGGTTCTCGTGTCATTTTTATTTAAGAAGATTACATTGATTCAATCCATTTTATCAGAAGCAAAATTTCGTATTCAATTTTTTAAATGCAAAAGAAGAGTCACTCTTGATAATAAGAGAAGATAAAAAGAAGAGAGTAGTACAAGTACAAACATTTCTATCGCACATAAATTTAGACGACTTTTACACAAGTTGTTATAGTAGCTGATTGGGATTAAAACGTAAAACAAACAGATCAACAAAAGGTGAAATCATAAATCGAACGAAAAAGAATTCATGATTTGTGTTATATCCATGATTTGCTCTCTTTCGTGATTTCGTGTTTTCTATTTTCGTATAAAATTCGATCATGAAAATAGAGAAAAGAAATTTCGTGAAATAAAATTCACACAAATTCATACCTTTCTAGTAGTCTGAATCCTGTTAGCCTTCAGCAATGTAAGGGATAAAGAGAGCGTAACGGATAAATTAACTTGACGTTTATTTGCATAAATGAAAATGACACGTAATGTGAATGTTTTTTTTACTTAAATAAAAATAACATTATTATCATCGTAAAATGACTTTTTCAAATGGACGCTTCATGATTTGGTCATGAAATTTTTATGTGGTTAAAAAATAAGCGTATGATCAGACGTTAAAATGCTTGCGAAAGGAAACAAATAATAAAGGGACTAATGGTCCAAGTAACAAAGCAAGGATTGTTGTTGCAATTAGGTATCTTAATTTGTGAATTGCGCTTGCGCATAGCCGGGCCTGTTAAAATAGAAAGCCTTATATTAGTTGGATGAATGTTTATAAGGCTCAGAAAAGTTATATGATTCGATGTCGATTTGTTATATGGTTTCAATCTCTTGGGACTAAAGATTATTCATTTGATTCACATCTGTTTGAAACGAACAACACAAGAACCTTTAAAACAACGATGGAAAATGGTTGTCCAAAAACTCTTAGGAGGAATTCTGATAAATTTCTGTAAATTAGACTAAGCATGCACGGTAAACAAGTTTCATTTTTTTTTAGACAGGATTGAAATGAAGTTCGCAATGAACTAAGTGGTTAGAACAAACTTTTTAAACTTTGGCAATAATACTTACATTGTCCCACAAGAAGTTTGCTAAATTGTCCAAGTAGGTTCCTATTTCTCGCCACTCGCCACTGTATCTATATTAGAATTCAAGTTTATGTTTGATTAAAAATTGAAAATGTATCAACTGTTTTGTTTGTAATGTAAACTTAACAATTATCAATATACCTTATATAGGCCCAAAGAAGAAGGGTGAGCAAACTTATTCCCATAATCAGGTTACATGCGTTAGCAATGCCGTAGAGCCCAACAAGGCCGAATATCCCCGATGCTATGTACATTGTGATACCCACGGTGAAGTACACGGCAGGTGTTCGAGCAGCTTTGAATATGTTCTTGCTTTCATTGTGCGCTTTAAATTGAACAAATGCATCATCCAAATCCTAAAATATAACATGACAATAAATTATTTGTTCGACACAATACATGAAAGTAAACAAGAATGAAGTTCAATATTTCATTGAGTGATAGACGTGAACTATTGGATTGGAAGATGAATAAAAGTCAGAAGGTTGTAAATATTTGTTCGATTTGAAATTGCTTAATTGTTGATTTTGACAAAAGATAGTACTTTTTGCAGTCTCTCCAGATAAGCCAGGCTGAATTCCTCGCCGCCCATTTTTCGTTTGTTTTGGAATTGATGTAGCGCTTTATCGACGCAACGTAAGTGTTCCGATTCGAGCGTGGCTGTAGATAGGAAAGGTTTTGTACCGCCACACACGCAATCCATCAGTTGTAAATACAATTCCTTCGCCTCCGCAACCGCCGACAAATTGTTTGCCTCCGCAGTCGCCTGCAAATCAAATTGGAACAGTCAGTTTCGCGTCAATTCGCGAGACAAAACCGCATTAACAGTTGTTCTTTCGAACTGAAGCTAATCATCATTTACCACAAGCATGCTTTTTGGTTCCGGCAGTTCGTCGCCCTTATAAATCTTCATGTAACTCTTGAAATACTCCACCAGCTCTCGTGCCCTGACCGTCTGGCCGTTGATCTTCTTTGTAACTAAATTCTGCGGTGCGAGTAATAGTGGGATCAGTTCTGTAAGCTCTTTTTTGAAGAGCGGCTCGATTTCCGACAACCTTCCATCAAACTGAGGGTCTGTTGAGATTTTCAGTCCAGGATGTGGCAGCAAGAAACACGCGATGTCCGAGAAGCAAGACTTAATATGCTTCCGTAGTCGCTGCAGTTCTATGTGCTGCTGGTCGGAAACCTCGAGCCGTCGTTCGAGAATTTTTTTCCCACCATCGGCGCCGTAGGGTGCCTCGTAGGGATAACTCCAGTCCCTGATGAGGAACTGAAGTCTCTGAAACGGCGTTGTGCCCGATTTTTCAAGGGCAAGTCTGCCATACTCGGTAAACAACTGCAAATGCTGCAAATCGTCTTCCTGGATGTTAGCAGAGAGGTTGTATATTTGCACGGAGGACATCATTGTGCTCAACGCGAACACAGTGGCGCAATCTTTGACAGTTGATTGACTGTCGAAAGTTCCTTGGGTGTCCATCAGGATAATGGCAACTTTTTCGTCATTAACGGTACCCAAGAAAACTTTTGACCAGATCAAAATGCCAGTGGTGTCGCGCTCAGAGCCACCTCGCCATGAAAATCCTTTTAAAGGTTCATCATCCGAGCCCATCCATTCTTCGCCCTCTTCCAATCTTACATACTGCAAAGTAAAACAACATAGACGTTAATGAATATCGTTGTAACGATAAACACAATTTCACTGCGTATCTTGGGTGTGTGATTATTAAATTTTTGAGCAAAATCAAGGTAATTGCTGTTTCCTTTTTTCATTATATCAAAGCCATATTCTACACTCTTTGGTACACAATTTCAAAGGGTTTCATTGTTATTAAATATAGTTAACATGAACATTCGTTGCTTTTATCAAACAAGACTTCTTCAAAAAGCATGAAAAGTATGTATTTTACAAAAACGTTGGCAAGTAATTTTATTTGAATTACAAACCCAAACAAATTGTGCATTTTGTATGAAATATTTTCAAGACTTTTCAATTAAATTTTAAATTATAACATTCGTATGAAACGAAACACACTCCTAATTAATTGCTAGTTTAGAGAATTTGTAAGTCATGGTCGTGTGATTCAACTGACTGAAATTATTATCTAACATATACCTTGCTCTCCATGTAACGTAGAAAAAAATCGAGCAAGAAGCTTTTGCCTTTGCGAAAGGCGCCCGCTATGGACACAACGACGACACTCCGATCCTTTATATGATCCTGGAGCAGTATTTCGGATAGCGCTTCTTCATCCAGCTCAAAATTGTGGTCTGGATGAGCAATAACGATCGGGACGGGTCGACCTTCATCGTTGTTGTGGTGATCCCTTGTCGCAGGGACTCGCTCTAATTTTTCTATCCTCTCCATTGTGTTCAATTGTGAATCTAAAAATTAAACAAAATTACTCATCAATTATAAAAATCATAATTCTATTTTTTTTTATTAATCAAATATTTTTTTTATAAAAATTAGAATATTTTGTTTTACAGAGAAAACTAAAACTACCGTTATAAAAACAATGGATTTCGTTTTACACAGATCTTGACCGTTGACATTGAGCAGTTAAAGTTCAAAATGAATTGGAATGACGAAGTTGTTTACCGCATGAATTACGAAAAAAACAGTTGTCTCAAGTACAATAAAATTTTAAATAAAGACAAATTGATGTCTGAGAGCAAGATACAAATTTCAGACTAAATTAGAAAATAATTGTTCTTAAAATGTGGCAATCGGTGATGTTTTAATGTCATTTAGATTGTCACATTTATAAATAACAATTTAAATAAAGATACACATTCTAAGTTCCTTCAGCTTGGAAAATTTGAATGAAAAGCAAGAGTCGTGAAGGTAAAACAGAAGAGAAAAAGACATGATCTCACAATTTGATATTTAATTTTGTCTCGAATATGAAAAAGTGCAATTAAAATTTGCGTCTAAAAAGGTGTGTTCGGCCATAAGAAACACGAGCGTACAAAAGTGAGAAAATGGAGAGCGACGAAGGAGGAAAAAACTCGCGATATTTCGCGTGACGTCATCAAACCAGTGGCACGCAATTAGCATTTTAACATAAGAACTTTCTGCAGTGACGCTGCAACTCCCTTTTTGTCCTCTACCTCGCGTCGTCGCAATTTTTGCGCGCAAATGAAACGAAACTGAAATTTAGTAGGAGGATTAATTAGACGTACTATTTATAGGCATTTAGCGCGCAAATTTAGTTACAAAGGGCGGCTGTCTGTATAATACTAGATTGATGATCACCAACGAATACCAATTGAGCATTAGCCTAATTAGTTAATTGCATTCTCAAACAGAGTCCAGGCCACGTCTTGCCCTGAATCGAAAACCTCCTTCGAAATTTGACTTGGCTGTCAAGTGATTCTTCAGTTCTAAAAGTTTCTTACCACTTTATAAATTGTTAAATGATATAAATTCAAATTGATCAATTTGACAAATTCAAACAATCATTTTACGTTTAATCAGAATAAAATAGCAGTGATAGCATTTGGAAAGATACATTTTTTAGGAAACCATTATCAATTATTATCATAATGCAATTCCCAGTTTATAATTGGTAATCCAAATTCGTAAATGAAACAGAGATTCTATCGAGTAGTGAATTAAATTTGATTTACTTAATTACAGTGTTCATTAAACTCAATTAAAGGCAAAATTAAAGGCAAAAATATAATTTTTTCGTTTAGTGTAATTCTCGGTAAATGAAAATATCATAATCATGATTCATTATAAAACACAACAATAAAATCATTTAATGAACGAACAAACAAAAAATGCATCAACTTATAAAATTTATAAAAATGCAGCCGTTGTTTTTAAATTTTTTTTTCTAACTCACTATTTAAGATGACATTCAAAAAAAGCGAAGCTTCAAGTCACCGCACTTGACATTCCAATCAATTATGTTACTATGTATCGACATATACATCAATTCACCGGCCATTGTATTTGCGTAACTCTTTTTTTTGTTCCACAATCCGCAACTTGAACTCACCAAATTGTGTAGAATTTTTTTGCTGTGCTATACTGTTCACATTCTCGTCCAACGACGTCATCGGGCGATTTGAAGTGGCTGCAACAAACGAAAACATCCAGATAATTTTTGTTTTATATCTATCCAAAATTTTTATTTCTTTTACTCTCTTTCAATCCAATTAATCACATCGTTCAAAGTCAATTGACCATCATTCCCTTATCTCAATGCGTCAAAACCATTCGAATTTAAATCTGATTAATCTTATTTCAAGATAATAAATTCTCCCTCGTTGCCATTACTTTTGTCAGCCCTCCGTGGTCTGGGGGGAGGCTCGCATTTTTCTTCATCAATCTCAAAGTTTCCAAGCGGGCGCTTTTTACGCGCAGGCCTTCTTTTTCTTTCACTCATTTTCTAAGCCTAAATATAGCACTGAACTGAGAGGAAGTATAACCGCGATTCACGCGCTGCCGCAGGTGAGAACTGAGCCGCGGCGCGACTCGGTCGTCACTAGAAATATCTTGCTCTTGGTTCACGTAACCCTGGCAAGAGCCCACGACGAGCTCTCTCACCAGACACTTACGCAAGTTCCTACGAGACGGATAAGCCGAGTTTCGTTTTGCACAAATAATCTTTAAATAATAAATAATTCACTGACTAATCATAATCAACAATAATTTAAATATTAATAGAACAAAAATATTGTAACACTTTTAGAAGTGTAAAAATTGATTGGACTTTGAACTAACAGGTGTTTCAAAAAAAAGTTGATAGTTTCAATTCACAAAAATTTCATCAATGAGAAGACCGATTGACAAAATTTACCCCTACTGTTGGAAATGCAATACGAGAGCAGTGGTTTTTTCAGTATAAGTGGATGACGTGAATTTTGGCACAGCGCTTGTGCCTATTTCAAGATGAGACGCACGATCTAGAGCATATTGTGAATATGAAACCCAAGTGGCGGACGTACATATTGGAATCAGGTTGCTTACAACTGTCGATGACGAAAGGTTACGGCCGGCCGTTTTCAAATTAACGATACACAGAGAGAAATCAAAAGAGTTTAAAAACATCAGAGTTGGTGAATCAGACGATTACAAGCGTAATCGAGAGTCATTAAGATTAACAATGACCCAAAAGTAGTTATTTTCTTAGTAGTTATTTTTTTTTTTTTTTTTTTTTTTTTTTTTTTTTTTTTTTTTTTTTTTTTTTTTTTCAATTGACGAAATATTTGTTACAAAAATGTTGAGCCCGGCTAGCGGATTCGGTGTTATAAACAGTATTACGTGCGATGATGAGATTTTCACAAAGTTTCGGGACACTGGGAAATCTCCGAGGAAATCTTGGGCTTAGGTTATGGTGATTGTACAACGGTAATTATGCTTGTCCAATAAAGCGCGCTTGCTCAGATTGGGCTCCAAAACTAAGACAATGAAAAAGCCGATAACTTGGAACAAAGGCCAGGTGAACTCATGCGACCCAGTCATCGGCGATGATAATCCGCGAATTAAATGCATTACACGACAGCGAGAACTCAGCCCATCGTTGGGTGGAACGGGTGCTGAGTTATGATTTTGGGCGATCCTCTCTCTCGTATCCGGATACACTAATTAACAAGCTACGAAATTCCCATCAGCAGTGCGAATTATTTTGCACCGTTTTAAAGCGGCGATGCACTTGGCGGCTCTACATCATCGCGGATTACACCGGCCAATTTTCGCGAAAGTTTATGAAAACATTGTAATTCAATGCCTTTCTTTGATATTTTCCACTCGGTAATTAGATCAGTGAATGGGCTATGCAGCTTGGGCTCTAACCATAACTTTGCGCCTGTTTATATTTAATTACCGCCCGGGTGTTTGTGTTTATGCGTTTCAGCGAGTAAGTTATTTGTAAACGGCGTTTGATTAATGGGCTGATTTGCTATTGATCGGCAGTCGTAGATTACTTTGGTAATTCGCAACAGGAGAGAGTGGGTTCGGTTATTAGCGAGGCTCCAATTAATGTACGAATGTATATCTTTCGGGCGAGTTCACGCCGAGCTGGATTATTTTGTTGTCGCATTATAAAAAGGACATTTCGCATTTGTGATTTTCGTCTCCGCTCAAAACAGATGTACATCAAGGTCTCCGAGAGAGCGATGACTCTACATTCAACTTGTTCGTTATGTTGTAATTGAATCTAAAATTGCTTAGAGGTTTTTGCTCTTAGTATGATGAGTTGAGTCCTGCTGATGGGAATTTCTTCAGAAACACGAATAATTAATGAATGTACTCATCTTTGGGGATGCATTATCATTCGAGACTTTGATTCAAGTTTTCGAGTTTGTTTAATTGAATTATTTGATTTCGTTAAGACTTGTAAATAATTTTATCTTATCGAACTGCCTTGTGGATAAGAATGATCTGTCAAATCAAGTGTTTTTGCATTGGATTTGACATTGAAGAAATAAACAAAATTACAAATGTTGGCTTGAGTTGATAAATAGCACGAAAAATCATTGCCTCTGATTGACAATAGAGCAATTTGATTCAAATTGTAATCAATTTTTATTAGATGATCTCGAAACGGGCGATGTTGTTATTGCAGATTTTTTTTAATTCGAAAATCTTTTGTTTGCCTCTTTATTTAAACTACTTTGATTGAATAAGATGAAAACGAAGACTGAAATAAATATTGATTTATAGATTTGCACCAAGTTACAGATGTAATCAGTGATTCTGATTTGTTTGCTTGCTACTTTCACACATTTCATGGTTGCTTTAGGTCGGTTACCTCACGCAACAATTTTATGCAATAGGATGCAATCAAAGATTAGAAACTTATCTTTAATCTTGATAAAAAGCGTTATTTAAAATGATATATCAAACTCGAATGATAAAAGTGAAAAGACCCTGCATGATAAAAAAAATAGCAGCTACATTTTAACACTCAAAAATATTTTAAAAATGTAAGTCATTTTCCAAAGTGCTTTCATCACCGTACTATTCTTAGTCGACGCTTGTCACATCGGCATTAAAAATTAATCATCTTCATTAATATTTTGCTGGGCAGATTAACATTAAATATTGCTCACAAAAAAGTTAAAAACCACTGGCAAGTTGTCAGAAAAAATTTTATCTTACACAGTTGTGCAAAAATTAAATCCGCTTAATTTGTGAACTAAAATGTAGAAAAAGAAGTTGAAAAAAAAAAAAAAACGAAAACATTTCCATTAACTAATATAAATCTCGTCGCCGCAAAATTATCATAACTCAATTAATTCAGAACTCGCGTAATTACAGTTTTAACAAATTAAACACAACGCGTAAAAGTAAAATTACCACTGACAAGCCAGTCCATCTATTAATACATTAAAATCTTCTTTTACATATAATAATTTTAGACTCGGAAACCAGTTTTCCTCGAGTCCATTTATAACTGGACGTGAAAAAAAAACCTTCAAAAATGAAAGTTCCAACTCAACCATTTGGCAGTGAGAGAACGTGATCCACATGACAGTCTGACATTGAGCACGCGACACACGACACCATTGAACAATGACAATCGATCAACAGCTCACATCCTCACAAGCTGAAAAGCAAACTGTCAAATTAAATCCAGCCAAAGCAACAGATCGTTTTAGCATGAATCATGGTTTATTAGAAATTCAAATTGCAACCAATTCAAGTCGAGTGTGACAAACAGAAAAAAAAAAACAAAAAGATTTAGGAGGGGACAGAGAAGGGAAATTTCACACAGCCTTTCGCTAACAATTCGGCAATAATTGCTCGCACTTGCATGTGTAA
The DNA here is from genome assembly GCA_030523145.1 of Trissolcus brochymenae. NCBI lineage: Eukaryota > Metazoa > Arthropoda > Insecta > Hymenoptera > Scelionidae > Trissolcus > Trissolcus brochymenae. Next base: position 393,770 of record JAQQRF010000253.1, on the reverse strand, counting down.
AATCATTAGTCACCGCCCTTTGACATAACGTCCAACGTTCTAATTATAACGCGACACCTGCGTCGCCAAAACATACGTAACCTCCAAAACTGGAACCGCGTCACGATTGTCACGTCACTCCTCGACCTGTCAATTGTTTAACACTTGAAAATGCGTAGCAATGTTTGCCGCTAAGATTCGGACTCAGAACGCCACGAATCCTGCGTGATGATTTATGTTTGTTGTTTTTGCAAACGACGGTTTTTCGCACAATCGCACACGACATACGTCACCATGCGAGCGCGCGATTTCACGCCAACACACAACTACGAGCACGTGAACGGTTGTCTATTCATTGTTGTGTGACTGGGCGGCGTGGTCAATTGGCAGCGCGAACGCGCGTCTCAACATATTTTTGTTTAATTCACTGCCAAACTTACCCGCATGCGAACCCTCGTCGTCGCTGCTGCTCTGTTTACGTTGTCTCACGTCGGCCATATTGGTTCGTACGAGCGACGCCATTTCCGTTGTGCAAATATGTGCGCGCGCACAAACTCACGCACGACGCTAGTCGAAAACAGCAACTTTGAAGAGTCTCGTTCATCGTCGACCAAATGACTTCATCATTTTCGGATTCTCTTGTCTTCGGCAATGCAAACTCGGTTCGAAACAAAGGTAGGCTTATTTCCCCCTGACAATTTTCAGCCACCTCGTCGAATTTTTTTGTCGATATAACCTAAAACGTGAAAAGAAACACGAACGTTTGGGCAAAACAATTTTTGCAAATAAAAAAACAGTAATTTGAGGTTGAAAATCATTTATTTGGATTGATTTGTATGGATCAAATTTCAGTTGAGTTTGGAGTTTTTGATTTGACCAGAATTGTAAGTTGTTCGATCGAATAGTTCCTCGATTTCCGTTGATCCTAAACGATCGTGATTTCAAAAGTTGGCGGGAATAAATCGGTTTGGACGATGAGTGCGGTTGCCGAAGTTGGAAATGAATTTTGCGAAAAAAATGAAAATTGAAATCGCACGCGCGCACAGCAGCAGACGTAATTTGATCTCAGCGGTGCTCCGCGAGATAATCTTTATGGTGGAATGTGGATGTGGATGCTGTGCGCGGTGGTTTGTTTCGTGCGCGAATTTTCGTCGTCGATGTCTGGGTTCGCGGTGGACTTGGCTGACGGTCCGCAATCGTCTGACCGGTGAGTTTGGTTCGGTGCTGAAGCAAAGATGCAACGCGTGCTTTTCATATTAAATACGCCGCGACCCGAAGTAAACAAATGTCAAAGCGAGTGAGACGTGCGGTTGTTGGCCCAAAAGAGAGGTTGGTTTTTCGCGCTCGTTTTCTTGCGACCTCGATGGACGCGGTGATGCCTTTTTTCTTTTTCTTTTTCTTTTTCAACCCGATGACGATATTAATGAAACCGCGCCAGACAACTTTGTGCTGCCTGCTTTTCGGCAGTTCGCCAGGCCATTGTGTCGTGTTTATGTTTGTGTTTTGAAGCGGTTTCTTCTTTATTGATCTCGCTTGCTCTGACTTTCAACGTTTTGCTAAATAAATGGCAGTTTTTTTTGCAACTCCCTTACGGGGTTATAATTTTGAAATAATTACATTTCCGGTCATTATACTGTTATTGTTTGGCTACTCAAATTTCGGGATTTGTAAACATCGATGTTTACAATTTACCAATACGTATGTTGCATTGATGTAATTTATTATAATATATGTAAATAAGTGCCAATTAAATCAGTTGACATTAGTTTGTTATTTTGTTATATTTTTTTTTTCAGTCTATTGTTTATTATTGCATTGAATTATCCTCAATCAACAAAAATATATCTTGAATAAATACTTGTCGTATCTGTTTACATTTTTATCGAATGTTTTGTTTTCATTTTAGTTCGGTACCAACAAATTCTTTGTATAGAATATGTTTTGTAAACATGCAGGTTGTTTACCCATCGAACGACAAAATTGTTTGAAAACATTGATAAAGGAAAATAATTTTCATTTTTGTTTTTATTTTCTTTGTTTTGATTTTGGATTCTTTCTAATGAAAATGACTTTTCATTTTGTTTTTATCAAAATTACAGGCAATTTATATTTGTTTAATTGTTGAATGTGTTGTTTACTTTTATTTTTATTTTATGATTTCTTTTTTAGATGGCAATGATGCAGTATCGCTTAAGAACGCTTTGTGTGTGCATGCGGCATTTTTTATGAATGGATCAAATATTTTAAAGCAGAAGGTCAACAACATTACAAGGCTTAAGGGTGTGGGATTAGGAGCAAGGGTGAAATAAGAGAGATGAAAAAGGAAGCAATTGCCTTCGTACACCGGTCTTTTAAACGATTCAAGGTTCATTTTTATGTTTGTTTCATAGATACTTCTGGCAAAATAGTTTGTTGTCAATATAATTCAAGTAGTTCCAGATTAACAAAATAATGAGTCTATTTGATTACTGGTAAAGTTTGTGCAAGTTGCTCTTATTTTACAACAAAAAATGGTTGCATTGATTTGATTATTTTATAAATATTTTATTACTACAATTTTTATATTACATTTGAACAAACTCAAAATACTTTGTTCGCAATTCATATCAAATAACTGAGTTTGTGAATTGAATTTTTTTCATCGGTTTTTTAGAAGTTGACTTTAAGCCGTGTTTCAAATTCGACCTACTCCCTTTGTGCATTGCAACTCTGACCTTTGATATCTTTTTAGAGTCCCTATAAAAGGTTAGTCCTTGAACATTTGAATCCGATGTTTCATGCTTCATTGAAAAAAATTATCAAATGTTATTTAAAATTCAAACAAAAACTGTTCAAATATCGAGATGTATAATTTTTTTTAACAAGCTCGCCGTGAGTTGAGAAAAAATCTTTCCACGAGGCACAAAAATACTTGACTACTACGTTGATCCAAATTTTTTGATCCTCACATTTATTTAGCCTCCGAGGTTGCGAGGCTGATTTTACAATTTTAAAACCATAATTTGTGTTTGCCCGCGATAACGAGTTATATAAAGCTATACAACCTTTGTCCCCCGCATAAAATAATATAATAAATTAACGTGGAAGAGCATTGAAAATAAACGCGCGACTAAAAGCAGCATTATCTGTTTACGCGATGAATTTTTGGGGCTTGTTTGCCGGTGCATCATTCATAAAGAACCGCATAATAGAAACAGATGTGGTACGATTGTCAGGTAAATAATTTGATGCGTCAGTCGCCGTCATTTGAATTTTATCTTAACGTTTAATTGCGCGCGCCGTGTTGCAGCGCGCATGCAAATCGTCATTTTATTTATATAAAACGGTGTTCGTCCCAATGATATGTTAGAATGACAAACAATTTGCAATGTAAAGTCGTTGCGCATGTGGCCATAATTCGTCGAACGTGCATTGATCGTGATTTATCGTTGCGACACGGCTGTAATGGTCAATTAAAAGTTGACTTGAAATCTGTCTTTTGTTGCTGTTCACTTCGCGGATGTGGTCCAAATCATAAATAACACATTCTTTGAATTCTATCTATCTCCTCGTGGAAATTTATATAGAGAAACCGCACCAAATAACAATTTCTGGATAAGGTGAACTACTGTTTTTTGTTTATTAAAACTGAAAATGACAGATTAGATGAAGGGCACTTTTTTTATTCTTTCGAATGTGATGATTAAAACGAATAATTTAGTTTTTAGGTTTTTGACAAGAAGACAAAGAGTGTTCACACCAAGTAAATAGACAGGGCAGATATGTTTGGGTGTCTTAGCGAGACATTAGGCAAGAGACAAGGAAGGAGATGAGTCAGACTTTTTGGCAAGTGGTATTTCTTGGTCTTTTGTCGGACACACGAGAATGTAACACGGCGTCTGGAGGCCAAGAGGCCTTACGCGGCATTTAGGTAATTACTGTGACGTCAGAGATTACGAAAAGGTGCCAAGAGCCACCTCTAATAGAGTTCGGTTGCCAAAATGCCAGCTGCATTATCAATTTATTAATTCCACTACCAAAGTGCTGCGTAAGGCAGAGTCGGACTCTAATAGCCTATACATGTGTGCGCTGCAAAAATAATCCGACGAAAGAAGTTGTATGGTGCGTGTTTGAATGGTCCGCTGAACAAGAAGCGAATTTGCCTTTGTCCGAACGAATCAGACGAAAATAAATTACGTTAACTCTAATGATGTTACATTCAACGTGAGAAGAAGAAGAAAAAAAATTTTTTTTTTCAATTATACGAATAATGAATTGTAATACAAGGGGTAACAGCCAAACCGACGCAATTATGTTAATTTAAAACGCGTTGTTGCACCGTGAACAAATTTAAATTATTAATTATTTCTTAATTTAAACGATCGTAACGTCACGGCTAATTAAAGCCCAATCGTCGAGACTTGGTCTGTGTACAGTTTAACATTTCACCGATCCGGATAATAATTTTAAAATTATTGCAAAAAAATAGGATAAGAAATCTACAGTCATGGAGAGTTTTCTTTCAATCTCTGGAGATTGTGTCAAAGTTTATAAAAGGGGAAAAAAAAACTTAGGCAGTCTATCTCGTTAAACAGACTCCATTTTGCGTTTGGCTTGGCATGTACAAAAAGCACGCGTGTTATTACACTGCGGTGCACGTGTGACATTTGCATATACGTGCGAGCATCGTGGCAATTAGAACGTACACTACGCTTTGCCGTTGCTGACTTCCATTGGTTTTACAATGACTGGTAAAACGTGATGTTTCCTCTTAATTGGAAAGAGGAAAGGCCAAAGAAAACTTTTCAGATTTGCCAATTGTAGGACAATGTGCTCAGCTGATCGATACATTTATTTCGAATTCTATATTTCTTTTGAATAACAAATAAAAAGGCTAGTTCAAACGTTCATCCCGACCTCAAAACCATTGTTGGTGCAGCGATCGATTGTATACGGGGTTTTGAATCTTCTTTTTTTTTCCTAATTTGAGAACTTCCATATTGTTCGCTAATCTATAAGTTTTGTTACATGCAGAGGTGCTGATCGCGGATCTCTCAGATGTCAAGGTCAAAATCTTTGATTAAGATTTAATCAAACTTTGAAATTAAAATGAAGATTGCTGATTAGTTTCGCAACTCTTTTTGATTTTAATTTGTAACTAAACTCGGTGAAAGTTCTCATCGTCTTCATTCTTTTCATTTACTTCACGCAAACTGTTACGTGTCTCTCGAGTGTAACGTTTTATCAATGATTCAAACGAGATTATCAAGTTAATTTTTTCATTACAGGAATTGCCAAGGCTCGCTTTCTTCTTTCTTTAGGACGATACAGTTTCGATTTTTCTTAAACCAATTAGAGACTGCTCAAAAGCATAAATCACTAAACTCCATTTGTTTCACCTCAAGTCTAGCACTCGTGCAAGATGCTGTTGTCTGTCGTATTCGTGTGTACCATTTTTCTGAAAAATCCTCCCTCTGACTCGTTGTCGGACCGCAAAAAGTAGCTTGTATTTTTGGGGTGATTCTCCGGGCAAACTTGAATTTGTACGGGCGATTTGAATAAAGGACAGTGGTCGTAGAATGCTAACGATATTGAACATGTAAACTTTGCGTTGTACGTCACGGTGGCGAGAGCGTGATTGTGTGCAACGACTTGCTGTTTGTTCACGCCGACGCAAACGCGACGGCAAACCTTCTGTTATTTCAGGTCAGTTATCGTTTTCTCGAGTAGCGCTATTTCAATAATGCAACGGTAACCGGATGAAGATGTAAAGAGACGCTCAAACATTGTTTTTTATCGCGTTTTCGTCGCACGGATCCCTTTCGCGCTCTCAATAGAGATTTTATTCAGATTCTGGGATTGCTAAATTATGCAACGCCTTAAAGTAAAGGATGAATTTTTACACATCAGGGTCAGGCTATTTATCAGAACACTCGCAGATGGATATAGAATCATCGATTCGGGACATCGCGGGATGAACCATTCACAAAATTATGCACCTACCAAACGACCGTGACAATTTGATTTCGGTAGAATTTTAGATCAAGGCACACTTGTGGGAGAAACTTTTTCAAAATGTTATTCAGCGGATCAAGAGATGACTTCGAATGAAGCTTAGAGGTAAATTTCTCAAGATATGTTTTATTTCACAGTGACATCGGGGGATAGTCTGTTAACTCAATAAGTAATTACGGTCATTTTAATAGTAGTGGTATTATCAAGTCTTAAGTAAGCGTTATTGGAAGTCGTAAGCCTCGACAATGGCTGCAGCTTTGTCTGTATCTTGCGAAAGCGTTTATTCCGCCCGAACAGTGCAACGTGTTTCCGTGAGATCTTGCGTTATCGCCTTTGTTACGTCCGAGAGGTATATATATACACACCATATTCATGTTCATATACATTTAGTCGGGATTTTGTAAATAAATAATTACATAAACAAACAAATATACATTTACAGATACATAATAATAATTGAAATTAAATAACTGAATCTAATAAATTAAAGACATTAGATAAAACACGAAGTCCATGTGATTATAAATAAATAAATATAAAAAGTCAATAGATTTTTCAGTTCTTCTGGGAGCTCATTAAATAATTAAGAACCTTTATACAACAAACTTCTTTGCGCTTCCAAGAAACGTTTAAAAGGTATTACAATATAGTTGCTTTGTCGAGTTTTCCTATGACTATGCCAGTCTTCATTTTAAGTATTAAAATTGATACATTTCGCTCAATTGCCATTTTACGTTTCCGTTTCGTCATTTCCAAATTGTATATTATTGGGATTTATTCCATTTGTTTTTTCGTTTTTCAAAAGTGTTTGAATTGTTTCTCAATATTTTTTTTTTAGTTGAGTTTATCAATTAAGCTGTTTTATTTCTTTCTATGTTGTAATAATTCAAATAGTTTGTATCATTTGTTATTTTATAAATTTAAAAAAAGACAGACAGACATACAGTCAAAAGGAGATAGTGAGAGAGATTGAAGATATATATTTATTGCAGTCGTCGCGTGCGATGGGTGATTGATACTCGCGAACATTTATTTAATGAAACATCGTATTTCATCGTAAAAATATTATATTTGCAGCAGCATGATCAACGACTTGTATTTATATGATTAAACGATCCTCGCGAAGATACTTCAACGTGTGACAAACGCTGACAAAATTATGATCTCTTCTTTGATTTTCAACAGCTAAAAAATTTCGCGTACAAAATTGTTGCTATACTAAGCAGTAATGAATTTTGGAATTAATTTTGATTTTCTACGTCCATTTTTTTGTACGAATGGACAGAGCACAAATGTATGTGCCAAATTTATTTGAAAATATCAACGAGAAATTCGGGTGCTTCGAATTTAAAAATGCACTATTATATATCGCTCTGCGCATTTAAAACATTCGGCTCATATTTCATAGAACGACGGATAAAATCGTCCATCAATAACAAATTTCCAAAGTTCCGTGAAATTGTTAGCGAGATATATTTTTAAATCGATGGACGTATAAAAATTTGTTGCTCGTTTTGTTCATTCCGTGACAAGTTTGGTGCAAGCTACTCAAATTTTATAATTCACTCAGAGTGTATCGCTGTTGAAATGTATATTTTAAGTCGAAAACGTGATGAATCAGTCAAAGAGCCATTTATTTTCCAAAGTGCAAACGAGGATAAATCGATCCTGGTTACACCTTTGATTCCTTCGTTATATATAATCAATGTCGCTCAGGAAATGACAATGTGTGGTTTGTGCACGCATCGCAACGATTCCAGGACACACATTTTGCATTATGATATTGAGTTAAACCGAACGAATTTATATACTTGGAACTCAACTTTTGTTATTTGTACTTTCTAAAGAATGTTTAAGGTACTCGGCGATATGTGAGCGATTGAATCTCCAGCAAACTTGAAATTATAGCAAAATTATTCGGTTCTAATGTTAATCAACTTGATTTACTCGTCAAGTTGACGTTTCACTGTCGGTCCATTATCATTTAATCGGTTCCTCAACACAACTGCTCTCTCAATATGACTCGTAGAACGTTAACAATGTCGCAATTTTATGGCCGAATATCACGAGGCATCAAACTCATTTAACGACGCATTGTGCGTACATTATTTGACCTGGGTGCAACAGACTTTGTTTTATTTATTATTTATTTTTCAAAGTACACTTTAACAGTGCTGGATTCTTTTGAAAACAAAACGCACTCAAATTGAAAATCAGAGATATTGGAAAAATGTTTTTTGTTTTTTTATTTAAATACAAAACACCTGTAACGGTAACAATTATAAGCAGTTTGAAGTGATGCAGGAAAAATGATTTTTATTTTTTTCTCTCGTTCGTTTTCGGCTGATTGATATGTATTTCATTACACATTTCATGTAAAATTAATTTTGATGTAACATTAAGAGGATCCACTTGACAAATCTTCTCGATGATTGTGCATGACTTGATGTCTACTTAGTTTATTGGACTGTGAAGGGTGTACGGTAGTTTTGGCGTCAAATTACATATAGTACAATTTGTACTCTTCTCTTGATTGCAACACACCCTGGCACAATCGCATTATAATTTACAGTTCGTACATGCATGTGCGTGTCAACATGAAAACTGTGGCGTATTGTTCTTCCAACAATAAACAACAAAAAATCTTAAATCCTCCAATTGAGTTTCAAAATGTTGAAAAAGTATGCGAAATAAATAGTGTACAATTATATATTGATCCTTTAAATTGAAATGTATGGCTAAGCTCTGGAGTGCAGGTGTAATTCTATTTGTGAGTTTTTTTTTAATGGCCGTTATTACAATGCGTCATTCAGTATAGTAGAATTGGACAGGGGAAAAAAAGTGAGTTACACTGTGGTTTTAAATTGAAAGAACAAATGTCTTAATCAAGTTATAACAAAAATTTACGTTTCACTGAAACGTTACAGCGAACAATGTGTGGGATTCGTCAAATAATTCAGAGACTACAGACAATTCAATTACAAAAATTACTGTCATTCTTACAATTTGCACTTGATTCAATTAAAAACCAAATTCTTCAAATCGAGTAACGAAGTTCAATCAATTAATTATCGGTCTTTATGAATTATCAGTCTCTTCTATAATGGACTTTCATTATTAGTTTCTACTGGTCATTCATGAAATGGTAATCAGATCAAAACGTTCATTTTTTTGATAACGTTTGAAAAAAAAAACATGATTATGATCGTGCCGAAAAAAAAACAAACAAGGAAGACAAAAAAAAATCTAATTCAAAGTTCCGTGCCTCAAGCGAGTCCTTTATATTCCGTGATAATAGACCCGGCGTCATTTTTTTCAGCGCATGTTTTGCACGAAAACAAAAGGCAACGCGGGTCACATCAGAAGCAGTTGCGATGTGGACAGCATTCTGAAATCGGAGAATCAGACCGTGGCATTTGCTCTTCTTTGTAGTACTCGCGGTAACAAAGGCAAATCAAATTATGTTCGGTAATGGCGTTATTTTGTTAACGAAACGCTTGCGCTCATTTCATAGACAGTCGTGAATTCATATACGATTCTTTGCTGCTTAATCAGATATGTTTTACGTCAAAGGATGGCAAATCCGCTTAGGGGCAAGAGGCTAGCTCTGATATTCATTACTTGATTGACGAGTCTGTTTGACTGTCATGACTTCTAGCAATCCAATTTTTTATTCAAATGATGTTGAAAAGAAAAAGGTTTATTGATAGAAACCCGAATTATTATTTTTGTTTCAAATGATTGGGAGGAGGTTTTGTTTCGGGCCGAAAGTTTACGCCGTTTCATTGCCACAAACTAGAGACCCTCTTTGGTTTATTTTTCACGCACCGTCCGTCATAAAAGCGCCCCTTTGACGGAGACGTGAGACGAAAAGAAAGAGAGCGTAGCATGAAAAGTAGTTGCCAGTATTCGCCTGGGCGAGGGAACAGTTTTATACTTGGAATATGTGAAGTTTAATATTTGCATCGACAGTTTCGATACATATATTTTTACAGTGATAGGAAGTATAATAATGTAGACTGCATGAAGACCACAGAAAAGTTTAATAATGGGACTGTCGTAAACATTAAACTGAAACAAGAGGAAGAACTTTGGCACTGCTGATTGTGATGCTGGGTTGGAGAAGGAGAGAGATAACGGGCAGGAGTAAAAAAAAGTGCGATATCGTCCCGTAAAAGTTTTACGAGCCACGGTGTGCCTCGTTGCATCTGCTCGTAGGTACTTTATTTCACCAATCCTCCTCTTTATTTCCAAGACTCTGCATCAACGACTGTCTACCTTCAACGTATGTAACTTCTCTACTCGTAAACGCGTTAAACTATTAAAAAAACTTATATATATATATATATATATATATACACACACACACCCCCACACATACTGTTCCCCCATAACACCCGTTGGGCTTATCAGCAAATTCCGTTGGCTAATTCTTCGCGTCTCCAAGGAAACGATTCTCGTCAGGTAACCTTTAATTGGTTCTTCAAATTAGTTCCGACAATTGGATTTTGCCGTGCGCAAAATTTGTTACACAAAATGTAATTTCTTTTGAAGCCAATCCATCTTTTTGGTGTTGATAAAACATTTTCCAATGGGTTTCATTCGTGCAAAGTTCAAAGGTTGCGAAAATAACATTGTTTTGCTTTTTCAAATTTGTTGAAGCTTTTTCTTTTGTTTTTCTGAGATTCACCCCGATGTGTGTATCCAAGGGTATACATTTGGAATTCTTATTTTGATTTCAATGATGCAGTTTCAGTGTAAACGCTTCGACCATGCGACTTACGTCAATGCATCACCCATCCATCTAGTGCCTTAGCTTCGCACAAATAAACCCCCTGTCTCAATTTACATGACGAAATCGGGTGTTACAAACACAACAACTCCGGCATACAGAGTGTTTCCCATGTTTGCTCGACGGTATAAAATATTGAACTGTCACGTCGAACATTACTCCGATCAGATAATTTTTACTTTTAAATGTACAACAAAAAATGTCCTTAGACAAACTAAGTTTCCTTTATCGCATACAAAACATTTTTTTTATTCATAGCTGCTGCACACGATTTCCAATGTTTTATATTATTGTAACTATTGTCGTGATAGAAAAAAAAAAATTAATACTCACTTTCTTCCAACTGATTTTGTTCCCTGGCGAAAGAAAATGTAATTGAAGTTATCCCTGTGGATTATCCACGAATGGAAAGTTAGAAAAAATTTTCGAAATCGTTTAGAAATTAAACTTATTCACCGCTATAGCTATAAAAAAAATTGTTGTTTAACTTTTAATTACATGAAACGAAGGCATTTTTTTTCTAAAAGATTCAGTTTGAATTTAAAATCGCATTTTATTGAATGAAATCTACAAGTTAGAAGTTTGTCTCAAATATTTACCCAAGTCAATCTCGTGCGAATAAATAATAAACGAAAATTCCGCACGGCTGTATATATATCTCTTCTCTCAATAAAACCCATTGTTTACGACACTTTGCGTTATCTTTGTGAGATAACCAAGTAGACAGACTTTCTCCCTTTTATTATGACAATAGTATACACTTTACTCGACGAAGCACAAGCGCTGCGTGACAAGAATGTCTGCGTAAATTGGTCCCCAGGACGTAAAATTTTTTTTCCCCCGGAATCAGAAGCAGTCTAAATATTTGGTATGAACCCAAACTGTAAGCCGCGACGATGGAAACGAACGCTATTAATTCAGTCTCAAGGGTACCACTGATATTCATTTGATTTGACTCGGCGAGCACGCTTGTGTGCAAAACGAATCAAGTCCGTAACATTACCGGCTCTTTTGCTTCTTTGCGGGTAACAGAAACTGCGAGAAAGATAACTCAATATCGATGGGGGTTCGTTCCGTTGGGACAAGTCTGACATCGTTTGTCACGCACACATCCGGCCTCATACATTAACACTTCCTAGTCACACAAGCACACTCGTCTTCAACGCTCGTTGCTCATTATCCTTACTCATATCTGTCGTTACGGTCAGTTAGGTGAGCAAATTATTCGTCTTGATTGTTTTCCCTGTTCGTCTTTTTGTCTTCTCGTTTGGTTATTCAGCCAGGTAATTAAAGGGGTGAATAAAATCAGGCGCAATGACGCGTGAACGGAAGGTGTTACAAGTGGTTAATATCAATTTTGTGATGTTGTATCGTGCTAGGGGAGCATTTGACTTATTGATTAAATTTATTTGATTTGCCGAGGGGGAAGAATTTAGATGTTATTTGGAAGATAATGTCGTCGTCAAGCGACGTTTTGATTGGCGACTTGTTGATTTCCTTGGCCCGATGAAAAATTAGACGGGCATTAATTTTTCCTCGGCGTCTTTCCTATGCTATGGCTTTCATTAAGTATAGTTTTATTTCTAGACGGCGCAATCAGATACAATTTAGTTCAAATTATGGCCAGCTGTATATCTACGAGGCTGCAAATCTTTTGGAATCTTGCAGTGTAATGTAATGATCTCATGTCGGCTGTACGACCGAACGCTGATGTTTCTCCTGCTGGCTATGAATTTGTTGGGTCAGAAGAGAGATGTCACCACTTACTTCATCTCTGTACATGGCTCGTGTATATCACAAAAATGTCAAGTTTAACTCGAAGTTTTTAAAACTTTATACCCTTAGAGTTCGTTTTTCAATTTCGATTACAAAGTTTCAACTTGGAAGTAACATTTTTGTTGAACGATTTTCGTTAAAAACAAATATTAGTGCAGTATAAATGTGGTAACTGGAGAAAAGAGGTTATATAAAAAAAAGAGAGGATCTGAAAAAAAAGTTTCATATACTAAAACGACATTGTCATCGAGTTTTGGGAATTAAATATTGATCATGCTCGTCAAATATTGTAGAAACGTAAATACAGCAAGTCTCGGCAAAGTTTCAAGCCCACAACTTCTCTGGTTCCACTAGAAGTTCCAAACTCATCATTTATGTTCGTTTTTCACAGTATCAGTATCCCTCTCTTACATCGTGAAATTTACATAAATCACGAACTCGACGTTGGCTAAATTGGAGCAAAACTGCGAACAAGAAGAAAAAAAAAAACGACAAGGAAGGGATGCAAAGAAAAGTAACGACGACATTTATTCATGTTGTGTGTTATGATTGCAGTATTATGATTATAGCTGATACAAGGCTTTGGTCCTTGCATTATAGTGAAGCCAACAATGAAGTCAAGGGTGATTCGCTTCCATGAAAAAAAAAAAAAAAAAAAAAAGAGTATAGAAAATGCGTTGTCAACAACTCAACTCAACTTTGATTATCACATTTTACAATCTCTGCAGAATCTAGGGCCAATTAATTTTGTCCACGAGTGTCGATTTTTTTTTTTTTAATATTTTTGTATAATTTGACGGACGTGATTAGCGTTCATCTGCATTACCAAGACAATAGCGAATTTCAGTGATACGCGTTGGTTGTAAGCCTGCGCGTTTATTGAATTCGGCGGCACTAATGATCGATTTATAATGCCTTGTCAAAACCTGCTGTTTCGTCAAAATATTTTGAACTCTGGCAATCACAAACTTGACGGGTCTTTTGTTTCCGTCGTCAATCGGAGTACGTCATTTAAGATTTACAGACTTATCGCATGCACAGTATATCAATTATCCATCATCCCGCTGGGACTCGAAGCGTTTCAATAAACATCCCCTGACTCGCCAAAAAGTATCACTACTCATAACGACTGGTCGCTCATTCACACAATCTTTGCTTATTCAATTTACCCGGACTAGATATCTAAACCTATTCATGCTTTGGGACACTTTCAATTTCATTCATCGAATATGACGCAGTTCGTGGTTAAAATATTTGTTCAAATTCCACGCGAGCGCTTATCATTTTTTACAGCGAGCGAACGTTGATTAATCTTTTAACGGCGCGATTAAGGAAATCAGTTAACCCTAATGCGACTCGAGCCCCTCCCCCATTTTCATTTAAATTTCTCCTCCGATGCCGCACTATTGGCTGTGCATGTTTTGCGATTTCCTCAGATCGATAACTAAAGCCGACCTTCAGTTCGAGAAAATCTTCTGATCCTCGAGATTTTCAGGATTTGGATTTCCGTGCCCCTGTCGGGTTATCGCTGAAAGAATGGCGGGGGAGGGGCATTGGAAAAAGGAGTAAAGGGGTGAAGGAAGGAAGAGAAGAAAATGCGAAACGGTTGAGGCATGCAGGAAAGAAGAATCGGCGCTTTGTCGAAGGAAAAGCTGCCTTTTCGTTTAGACAGAAATAAGGACAGAAAAAGCTAAGCGGATTAAGGAGAATTCACTTCCCGCAGATCACACGGTTCGTCTTGTCGTACGCTATCTATTTGGCACAGCGCTTTGCTCAAAACATAGACGAGCGTTTGTGCGCGCTCTTGAATGCTTAATCCCCGCGATGCAACCTTCTGTAATAAGGCAAAAAGCTATTTATTCGAATGTTCTTAGTATGAACGTATACGTTCAAAGATGGGCATCCTCGTGCTGTCTTCGCTCTGACGGCATCGTTAATAGAGCTCCCTTCTAGAACTGTTTACGTATCTTATGATCGATGCACCGTGCGTGACGTTTCGGCTCGAGAATTAGTTGCAGACGGGAGATGACGTCCCAGCAATTACCTGAATTTGAATGAGATGACAGTCAGAATAATTCATGATTGTTTAGGTTTAGATTTAACATGTCTCTTTGATTGTTTTCAGTTTGTTTTCAAGATTATTTAATGATGCTGATTCAACATAATGTATATTGAATTATTAACTTTGCTCTTTAACGTTGTACAATTTTTTATATTTTTTCCATCTCGAATAATTAGTGGTTGGATAAAATACAACAATATTTTTCACAGATTTCATAGAAGCTACTCGCAGAGACCGTTTCATTATCGCTCCTTCAGTTGGCTTCCTTTTTTTTTTTTTTTTTTATTCCTGCTGTTTTTCGCATTTTTAAAGTAGCCGTCATAAAGCATATTTACAACATTTTCAAAATACTATTTGTTTTACCAACTGCCATCGTTGGAGTATACTGTTATCGACTTTAAGTTAAATTTGACAAATTCAAGATAACATTGTGTCGTTGTTTTGTATAGAGATTCAGTTTTCAAAGTGGTGTTACAGCGAAATCAGTTAAACTTCTTGTGCGGTTGAGGTTTTTTTTTTCATTTATCATATTCTATCATTTCCTCTCTACTTGTTAATAACAATAAAAAGCAGTACGTAAAAACAAAAAAAAATTTGTACCACCCGTCGCGAGCAGATGAACGATATCGTATCATAAATCGGAAAAAATTGTTGCATTTTTGTATACGTGCCAAATACAGTTTGCACATACGAAAACAGAGTTTGCGGAATTTCGGCATTGGGAAAATAAAAAACGTCAATTAAATAGTTTTTCTGTTGTTTGAAAGTTTTTGTTTTTCCACCTAGAGAGACTGTTTATGAAAGACTAATTATTTGTTAGATTAGAACTTTCTTGCTGTCACCTTTTTTATCGACACACGAAAGTGATAAAATACACTTTCGGTGAAACTTATAATCAAAACTGAACGAGGATTTAAAACTGTCCGATAAATTCAAGCCAAACTTTATTCAGGATAGCTTTCATATGAAGTTTCAATGTTATTGATTTTCCAATATACATATTTCTCAAAGTTGAGCTCGAGCAAGGCGGAGCGTACAAACGAGATATTACACGATTATTACGACCATTTTTTTGCCGGCGCTTTCCTCTGCTCAAGTAGACTCGGAACAAATCTAGAGAGCGCTTCGTATTTAACGAACGAGTGGTCCAATTCAGAGTTACGTTGAGCGCAGAGAGTTTAGACGCAGTCCGGCCCGACTTCCCTTAATCTCTTTCTTTCTCTTTCTAACAACTCGTGTTCGTATCCATCTTATCTTACTCATTCGCGTCGGGACTACTGCTATCGTTAGGAAGCCGGAAAGTTTTGTGGATCGATCGGAACGAGAGCTAAACTCACGTTCCCATCCTCGTCAGCTGACGTTCATTCGCTTCTTCTCGTCTGTCCCGCGTACCTCCTTTCTTCGTTAAGTCCACGAGTTTGTCATTTTTTTTTCTTCCAGGAGTCAACTGAGTTTCGTACCGCACAAAGCCGTTGCGGAAACGTAAGCGCGGATCTGAAAAAAGGAAGTCGAGGGTTCAGAAACCTGTATCCCTCCACTTCTAAAGACAACAAATGTGATACATTTATAAAGCTAGAAAAATTATTACTTTGAAAAAAAAAATAAATAAACATTTGAATTAGGTTTTCTTTTATATATATTTTTTAATAATTTCTTTTGATAAAATCATGCAAAACCGGCGTTTTAACTTGTGTGATCTCTTATTCAATTAAGAACTTTAAGAAAACTGTTAAAATGTATTGGATATAATTAGACGCTTGATTGAAAAAGGGATTCAAAGTCTATATCCTCCCGGCGGCAGTTGGATTTTTTTTATGAAACGTGTTATACCAAGAAATAGTCTTCCTGGTTCGTGGAGCAATAAATGAGTCGTTGCATGTTTTTTTTTTTTTTTTTTTTTATAAGACGTCTCTTAAGCCCCGCTGCAGAAATCTTACTTGATGGCGCGCTTAATTTGACCACTGTTAGATGGGGATTTGATTTGTCACGCCAAAAACGTACCTATCAATAGCATCCAACTTGACTAATCTCTAATTGGATTTTGTCCTGATTTAATATATAGGCGGATGGTCGTGACATGTGCAGCGATCCAGTCAATATCAAATAACTGTTGGACAGTGATGTATTTTATCATGTGGTTTAAAAGTAAATTTAATTGCACCTGATCAGATTAAGAAGAATTCAAAATTGGTGTCATTAGTGTAAGAATAGGAGGATATATTCATCTATGCTTGTCTATGAAATCAGAATCAATCAACTTTCAGCTTACATTCTCAATCAAACTATTGAATTTCGGACGTTCTAAATAGAAATTCTTGTGGTTACATCAGAGTTTCATTAGAAATGCATAGAATTTATAATAGTTTTTAAATGAAAGATGTTTTGCTACTGACCTTTGACTACAACCTTGTGATTTTTAATTAGGATTTATTAATTTTTCCATGCAAATATTTTTGAGGGAAATGTTGGAGTTGAGTTTAATTTCATTCGGTCATAATGAATGAAAATGATGAATATTTTTGTAATTAGCTGGTAGTACAAAATTCAGTTGGGATCAATGCAAAAAAGTATCGTTTGAACTAGTAATTTTTGAAATTGTAACATCTCAGGCAATCATGAATTGGCGCAATCAAATCGTTTTGGGTGCAAAAGTTATTGAAACGATCGATCGATGTTGACCAGAGCCGAGAGAATTTCTTATTCACGTAGCGATGAAAGTTTGAAGGAGATGATAGCTCGGGGTAAAGTTTTGTTGTGCAGCGAGACCCAAACATTGCATAAGACGTCTTGGGAGCAGACCGAGCGTAACAGATTCGGTTTGAGGCATTTAATTGCATCAAAGACGATAACTTGAATTATTCACGAAGTATAAAGCCCGGTTTGGCGGCGCGAAATTCAAAAACACGATAACCAACGTAGACGTGAACCAACGCGGCCGAGAATTCACGCTTAATAATCCACGACGGGAGCGCTGCGATTGCAAAATCCCGACAATGTGCGCGTGATAAAATGTACGGCTGTTATTCGCACGTGTACAACCTCGTATATAAAAGCTTTAAAGCGGGAGCTGTTTAGGAGATTCGTATTTTTCAAGGGACAGGATTTTGTATGTTAATGCAGGCACATAAAATACCAAGCGACCTCTTCGCCGGCTCAGCCAGGAAACAGCTGTATCCGATGCTGGTAGTGGCGCTTCTTCGCAAACGCACCGAATGCAGTACGTTCTGCAACACCTACCGGTGACAAGGGGTATAAAAAGTTCTCTCCTCCCCCCTCCCCTCCCCCTTCATTGATTTTGTTTATCACCAGTGTGCACTTGCGAAATTAATACTTATCAGGGGCATGCAAAATTCTCAACTTGCTAATTGCTTTCCTAATTTTCTGCGAACTTTTAACCATCTTGGTTTTGCAATTATCGAGAATTATGCTTATGGAACTTGACTCGACTGGAGAACAACAAAAATTATAAATAAAAGAATAAAATAAAACGAAATAGATGAGTGGCAGAAACAGAGGTCGTGAACTAACTCTGTTGCTGAGCATATTGAGTGCGCATCTTGAAAAAAAAGTGTATCAATGGAGGGTGTTTTTGTCAGATGAAAAATAAACCGAACAGTGCGCCATTCAAGTGAAGAGTGTGTACAAATATCGGAATAATCTTTGATGATAAGAACAGTTGGTGGTGTATATAATGTCCTCTGAATAGATCGATTCTGTATCGCGTATGAATCGCAACGATACCGCTGGATTCGCTCGCTATTGTCGGTTGTTTTATCCGTCTTCATATCTCGCCAGACACGTAATAATACGCAGACGAAAGAGTGATAGGAATACGCGCGCGGGACAAGGAGCGCGATACCCGGATAAAGACGGATGTAGCTTGTTAGGGGATGAATGAAAAGTTGTCAAGACGGTCCAATTAATGTCAACTCCTGGAGCACAGCAGCAGGCTTACAAGGCGTCTTCTATTCCTCCCTCGATTCCTTCCGTCCCTTTAGCTGCCATCGTTCTTGTATTTTATAAGCTTTCCTCATTCTTCAAATCCCTGCCACCTCCCTCCCCCTCCGCTACTCAGTCTCCTTTTTCCCTATCTTTAATGCCTTGCCATCATCCATTCTTTTCATTCTTCGCGCACGCGATATTGAACATGCGAGATGCTCCTGTATCCCAAAAAATTCTTTTAATGATTGTCTTTGGAACTTGTCTTTATACCTTTGCAAAATTGGTTTAGGTATTTTTCATATGTCTTCCTTGACAAATAGAAGATGAGGCGAATGCTTCAAGTACAATTTTGTTGAAAGAGATTATACTGCAAAACATGCGTGAGTTCAATTGTTATCTCCGAACCTGCCCAAAGTAATAACGAAATTGTATTTTTAATTAAATTTTAAATATATTTCATATACATTAAAAAATGTACAACTTTTTGTTTGGTTTGTTTTACGGCCACTGGTTTACTATAAATACAGAAAACAAATTCAATTGAAAACTATATTTGTGTATTTGCAAAATTGTCATGTAAATAAAAATAAACGATATAGCGCAACTGATTCTTTTATTTATTTTGAAAAAAACAGCAGGAATTTTGTTAAGTCTTGTGACAATGATAATAATATTTAATATTTTTTGTTTCAGGTGCTGTTAACTTGAGACTTGCATAATACTTTCTTTGTAAATCTACAATCGATTCAGATGGGTGTCAGAGCCGTAAACTTGTTTCATCTTGAAGTTCCCATTTTTTCAATTTTTCGTGTGAATTCGTCTCTTGAGCCGAACGTAAGTATTGAAGAATTACATTCCAAAATACGCTGAAACGCTGCACAATTGAATGTCTGATAATAACAAAACTCGCGGATTTAAACATGACAGTGACATTTTCTGTGACGTTTGTTTTGATTTGGTGCGCGCGTTGAAAAAAAAAACAGCATTTTTAAAATCACGAAGAGGGGTTAAAAATCCATTCTTTTGCAGCAATTTTCTTATCAAATTACCACATCAATGTTAAAATGAACCATTAACTTTGACTACATTTGAACCAACATATCAATGACACTTAAAAACAAAAAAGCTTTTACAAATGTTTCAATGCGATGCATAATATTTCATGATTTAGTGTTAATTAAAAACTGTTGGAAAAATTCTCACTATAGTATCCAATGGCTCACTGGTAAACAAAAAAATGTTGCAAAAAATAAAAAGAAATTTTTTTTCCAAAAATTTAACATGCAAGTATGAATCCCGTTTTTGCAGATGAAACGCCCGGCTTTGTTTGTGGCAATCTTCTATCGTGAATTTCCATGCATTACATTGTATTCTCAAACACAAATTAAAACGGAAATGGAAAATTAATATGAGCCGAGATTCAATTGCACTTAATTTGATTTTTTTTTCAGCTCTATGCAGTTAGAATTGAGTTACATGTTTTCAATGTAATTGCCAGGATTATTCGAATCCGAAACAATATAATTTATATTTCCCTACGAACGTGCAAATAAAAGCAATTACTGCGCAAATTTGATCCGACGTGAAACAAACTGGCAATAACAAACGCATGAAAATTAAAACTCGAAAACGGGACTGGAATCGAAATAGCATGAGAATTCTCAATTTTTTTTTTATTTTTTACATTTTGGTTTGCAATAACATTTTTTAACATCTGACGGAGACTTGTTTTCTTGAACCAGTTGCGGGATAGATTGAATCACATTTTCGTATTAATATGCGTCTTTGTATGCAGTCGCGAGTAACGTCGACATAGACGTACACACAAATTCATCGCAAAATCGTTTTCGCGAAGAGCGCTTTTCTCGGGATCGAGTCAGTGTGAAGCTCCATGAACAACATGGGCGGTGCTCTCGACGCCGAAATATACTACCTTTCTCCCTTAAATCCTGCACCATCTACCACTCCCATTCAGAATCGTTGCGAGCACAAGAGCACGGAGATTTCCCGACAATGTTGAATCAAAACAAGGTCACTATTCAATGGCCCATGTATATACCCAACGCAGATTTATATATCTCCTTCGGTTGAATTTATTCGGAAAAATAATGGTCTCGAATAACGTTTTTATTGTTGTATTTCATTGTTGTGCTTACCATTATTGTGGTTAATTTGACGGTTGAGAACGCTCCTTTCATAATAAGCTCAAGAGCCGGGCTCCTTCATGTTACTCAACGAGGTAATCATTTTTTTTTGAATACCATATTAGAATGCAAAATTACATTTCAAATAATGGCATTCGTCCGTTAAAATTTTAATGCCACTGTTTTTTTTTCTTTTCTATTTCAACTCGTGGTTGTTCATTTTATTTGCATCATGTTGTTGCTCACGTTGCATACATTTTTCCTAAGTTTCCTTAGGCTCCTACCTAGTTTACCAAGACACGTCAAGATTTAAAACTCAATTTGCCTTACGCATTCGTGCAAACAAAAATATTTTGTTCTATCTTGTTTGTTAAGTTCCCTCAACCTTTACCCTTCACTTTTCAAGTTGCAAATGACTAGTTGCATTATGGAAGATAAAACTATGAATTTATGATGCGTCTTATTTATGTGCACATTGTTTATTAATTTACACACATTTTTCACACAACCACATGAACAAATTGATCGAATTTGAAATTTAATTTTCTGTTCTGGGCATCATTTATTTATCAGATGCTTCATGTGAGAGTGGTTAAAATTAAAAAATTGATTTCTCATGTGACATGATGTCGGGAACTTGACGGTTTCGTGTTCTTGCTAAAGCTTGTCAGGTTTGTAGAAAAAAAATATATTTATCTTTTTCGTAGAACGTGCCCTTTCACTAATAGACCTTCCGTTTTGTTACGTCCCTGATATAAGACACTGGGCTTCGTAAATCCTTCTCTCTTTTAGTCTGGGCCAAAAGTTTCTGCCTTTAGTTTAAAGTAAATGCACGAAAGCGCGGGCTCTGAAATCGCTGATAAAAGTAAAACGAAATATCTGTGTAACGGGTCGTTAAGGAAATTAAATGTTCTTCTAACGCCGCGATTTTACTTCCCGGAATACAGAAACACTTGCAATCGATTCGCGCGGAAGCGCATTAAGCGGGCTCACTTCTTTTTAATGCTCGGAAAAGAGGCTCATTCGCGCGACCAATTTTTTTTTTTTTTTTTGCATTACAAAAAAAAAAAAAAAAAAAAAAAAAAAAAAAAAAAAAAAAAAAAAAAAAAAAAAAAAAAAAAAAAAAAAAAAAAAAAAAAAAAAAAAAAAAAAGAAACATACAATACAGTTCCATAATCGGTTCCAAAAAGTAATTTACTAGTGTTTGCAAAACTGAACAAGGCCAACAGTTGTCTGCAATTTTTTGTATGAAAACTTTGAATTATTATCAAAGTCGTTAGAATACCAGCTTGAATTAAGGTACTTGTTTCTCAAGTGTAATGAACATAATTTAAGTAGTCATCATAACAAAGGTACTCCGGTCAAGTACTTGTGTTGTCTGACTTCAAATGTTTGTCATTTTACTTAAATTTAAGTATCTCCACAATTCATGTTTTTTACAATTAAAATAATATTCAACACGCGGCAACTTCATTAACCCTTACCCGACAAAGTGGAGTCATTTTGTTAATCAACATTGAAACGTTTGTTTATCTCAAGTACTTATATGACTTCTCATCAACAATTTGCTACTTTATTTAAAAAAAAAAAAAAAATTTATAAAGATGAAATTGAAATTAAATGATCAAATCAAACTTATATATTATTCTACAAAAAAATGTATTTGTCATAATGTCATATAAAATGGTCTAAAGCTAATGTGTAGAAAGGTTTAACAAAAATAATTTATCTGGTTTATCTGCTGAAATTATGTTAAATTAGGTTTAGGCTTTCTTTTTTCTGCCGCTCCATCGGGAATTTCGCGTCGCTTCCGGGCCAAGTGCGTTACTTTCAGGGAGATGAATTTAAACTAACTTTGCTGCCGCAACTTTTCATGGATGCGCGAAACTTACCGATAAGAAGAACTAACTAACGCAACTTTTCTTCGAGTCACAAAAGTGGCTTGAGGAATCTCCTTCAAGCGAACTATAATGAGTCTTGTTGCTCGTGTGTTTCATTTCGTTTTATGTTTTCACGATTTTGTTTTTATTTTAGTAAAACGAAAATAATTATGAACAAAGAAAACCTGATAGTCAGAGGAATTTTGCAAACAAATTACAAACTATTCAAAAATATGTAATTAATTCTACAGAGTGTGAGTTATTGATTGAACTTTCAACCTTCATTTTTAAAATGTCCAAAAGAATGAAACTTGATGAATTTCATCACAAATTGAAAATAAAAGGGCGATTGAATTTTCAATAAAAGGATGAAATTAAATCCGTAAACAGTTTTCTTTTCAAAAGAAAGAAAGATTTCATCATTTCTTAATAATATCATTAAAATTATATTATAATTTTAGTGTGAACGTCAACATTTATTACGCTATTAAATTTATTGGTTCTATTCATGAAAATCACTACAGAGCTGTAAAATCATCCTTCAATGGCGACTCTGTTTATTCCAATTTCATTTACCCCCATTTTTTTTATTTTCAATTAAAGTCAATCAAATGACTGTTAAGAGAGTTCTGTTGTTCGTAAATTCAAATACCATTATATTAAACAAAGCTCAATTTTGGCGACCATTTTGATTTAAAAAACCCAGTCAATTTTGTTTTGTTTTTGTTTAATAAAGATCAACAAATCATTGCAACGTTTGGCAGTCGAACATTTTTATCTATCTTGGATAAAAAATATCATAGACAATTTAAATTCTTTTTGAATTCTTACTGACTAAACAAAAATCCTATAAATTTAGAAATGATCCTAACTGCGTTATTATCAAAACAATTAAAGGAAAATTAAAGGAAATAAAAATGAAGTGTCGTCAAAAGAACAAACAATCTTTCGAAATCGTTCGTAGGAGAATATGACGGAAGCCAATAATCTTGATAAAGATAGAAAAGTCTGAAATCCGGACGTCGTCTGGCATCTTAGCGTGGCATTAACCTAAATTGCATCAATCGAACACGTCTCAATATTTGTCGCACAGCTAGGTCCTCGTGGGATCAGTTTCGTGTCTTTTCATATTCGCGCCGAAACCTTACGAATGAGGAATACTCTGCTTGGGTTTACGGCCAATCATAAAATCAAAATGTAAAACGCGTGTGATATAAATCCGGAGGGGTGAGGGAATTGAATCGAATGTTTTCGCGACGTAAAGCGAGTGAGAAGCTGTCAGAGGGAGTTGGAATAAGGGGGGGGAGAGGGGCGGAGGAGACTGTGTGGATATAAAGCGACGAAAAGTGGCGCTGCTGATGCGCGGCCGAGTGGACAAAGGAGGGAAACCGCTTGGGTGACGGAATAATGCATGGCGGGCCGAAAAGGATGAGCGCGCGGGGATTGACGTGGAAATATATAGAAACGTAGGGAAATAATAAGACGATGCGAAAGAGGATCGAGGGTACGAAGGGAAACGTCGCTCGTCGTCTAACGTATTGCGTTTTTTCCTGCTTCCCACGAGACAACGCAATTCCAAGCTGTCTGTCGACTCGATATAAGTTACATTTTCTTATGACGCCGTGCATCGAATTGAGTCACGTTTCCACGGGATTTCATGCACTGATACATCCCGCGATTTGCCTCCATTTTCATCGACGGTTTAATCACTCAATTCTTACGCCGCCTCTCTCTCTCTCTCTCTCTCTCTCTCTCTCTTTCTCTCTCTCTCTCTCTCTCTCTCTCTCTCTCTCTCTCTTTCTCTCTCTTTTTTCTTTCTTTTCCTCTTTATATGCGTTTGACGAGTTCGAGCGCTATTGATTTTTTACATTGTTTAAATAATGCATTCGAGTTGTTAAACCGAATTTCTTAACGAGGTGAAATGAAAAAGTAAGTTTAAGTTTTTTTTTATATCTCGTTCATCATTCAGCATCAATTTTCAAAGGGAGGAACAAAATTGAAAAAGTAAAGATGAAAGAACGAAATTAAATTTACACAACGACGTTTTAAAAATAATTTGAATCAAATTTTTTAATAATCGTCTTGCATCCAATCTAATAATCAGAAAACGTGCGACCTGTTTTTTTTTCTTATTTCCCGAACTACATCAGAATTGCACGGAAATATTCTATGCAGTTGAGATATACATTTTCGCGCCGTCTTTCTTGAAACCTCGTGAGATATAAACCACACTTATAAGTCAAAGTATAATGCTAAGCCGGGAAAATATACACTCGTCTGTTTTAAATAATTTTTTCTTCTACATTTTAAATGCCGCGTATACAAACAGACAAAACGCGTCAAGTTTTCCAACATGTGTCACGTTACACGGAATTTAAACTTTTTGTTCATAAATTATACTCGGGGAAAAAAAAAAAGTTTCGCTTCGTGGAACTCTGATGATTTTCATCATCAAATATTCTTCATTTTTTTTCTTCTTTATAATATGAGCTAATAAAAATTTTTTCCGGTGGAAAATATCACAACTTTTTAATTATCCGCATATCGATGATGGAATTAAATTTTATACCATACTTTTTGCTCGAAACTTTGACCCATTAACAGGAAGCAATTAATAAAACGGTACACAGAGCAGCTTGTTACTTTTGTTCCTTTTTCTTTTTCTCCAGCCGAAGCTTCTTAGCAGAATGTTTCTTCCAATAATATATATACTGTTCACTATTTTGAGCCAGAAAATCTTAACAGTCCCACTTTTTCTTGTATGTTCGTTTCCTGTCTCACTCGCAGGCTCTGTCTTTTTGGCAAAGACTGTGAGCGGCAAAAAATCAGATCCTTGAAAAGTTCCTCACAAGTACTGCCAGTGTGCACGAAAGGCGGAATTCCATGACTTTACGATGAAACTTGTGAACATTGAGCGCCGAAATTTTCGAATGTTTTTCACGTTCGTCGAATTGTTCGTCTGTGATCAAAAACGACAATAGATATCGCCTCTCTCTCTCTCTCCCCCCCTCCCTCCCCTCCCTTTTATCCCCAATAAGTAACTCGTTTCCACTCCCATTCGCGAGGTGCTTAAGCCAGCTTTATTACTGCCACGCCCTTCTAATGACCATAGCATACAAAGTGTGCACTTTTCATTAAATATATATGCTTACGAAAAGATTTGCGAATTTGACACGTTGCGAAAGATATTATTCTCCTGATCATTTTATGCAGACGAAGAATATATTTTATATTCTTATGAAACTAAACGATTTTTTTCTCTTTAAATTAACGACTGATAAGCGTGATCAACATTTTACGATCCAAGTTCAAAACGTCAATTTCGTAAGTAATTCTCCTTTAGTTATGATATTGAACCATGAAAGGTAACCATAGTTTTATAGTTGTTTATAGGAGTTAAACTTTACAGTAATCAAATATGACAAAATTATGATAAATTTAATGCGGTCGCGCAGCATTCATGAATTAAAAACTTACGGACAAATATATTTTAGAAATAATATGATTTGTATGTCATCATGGACATTCTGTTAATCTGATTTCCCTGTATATAATGATACAATAAAATCATAAATTGAAATATTTTCAACATTTATTACATCATTTTTTCAATTTTGTATCGAGTCCGGAATACAGTACAAGTCATATTTTTTGCACGGAAGACACAACCAATGTGAAAAATGAAAGTTTTTGGTATCGTATTGAACATTATATTTTCAAGCCAAGGCTGAAAGGCACTATGCAACATGTACGATTTTTGTTGCAAAAAAATTGCTTTACAACATTTGAAACATTAAAATCATGTTAGAAACAAGAACAAAATGTATTTAATTTATAAATTTGTTTCAAAAAAATGTTTCGTCTTGTTGAATTCAGGAGTTCGTATTTCCGGACATTATTCGAGTACATCTCAAAATTTGGACCATAAAATCTTCATATATTTAATTGGTCTGGTTTGGACAAAAGCATCGGAAACAGCGCGTCTTCCATGTCGACGCAATTTGTCGCATTTACGTAACAATCTCGCACATAAATTCAGCCGTTCACATGACAATGACGTTCTTTTGACGTACACAACGTGCTTTTCTGAAGACATCCGTCCGCAGGGAAATGTTGGAAAATCACGATCCATTAAAGTGCAGGCCTCACAATCGCTGTTTTATTATACTCAACGTTGATTTAGAACTTGCGCACCCGATGGCCTGCAAGTCCCAGTTATTGTTTCGGCGTTCACCTCATGCCAAGCTTTGTTAGCCGTTCCATTGTCCGCTGCGTCCCCAACGTGCAAGCTCCACTCTCGTCCCTCGGCATCCCTCCCCTTGGCCGCTTTGACCACGCGTCATGTCCCTTGACATAACAACACTTGCGCTCATCTTTGTCGCGCGGTTCACGCTTATGCACACGACGTAAATCTTGGTGCAAAAATTGGCTCTTTGTTGGCATCGCTGGAGTTACCAGCCAACTCGTCTTCCCGTTCACAATTATTCAGTTTTAGTACCGTTTTTAAACGCAATTGACCAGCACTACCTAAAAGCCCGGACATTTATTCATTCGAGTTTGTGTAATAATTGAACAATTATTTTTCTTCAAATTTGATTAACTGTTTTTTTTTTTTTTACACAATTTACAAGACAATTTATATAATAACACACAATTTCGAATTTGAAATTAATTTAAGGTTGGATTTAACGGTACTCGCGCTTTATTATCTGAATACAGAAACTACGACTGAAGTTTATTTTAAATTATGAAGTGATGTTGCGAAAGTGTGATCGTATTATGGTTTAACATATATTTAACGCTTGCGACGAACTACAAGAATACATGTCTTCAACAAAACTTGGGTCGTATTATATAACGCATTTTATGTACAAAAACTTTTCTGCAGATTTGCATGATTAATTTAAAATATTTTGCAACAGTTTTTAATATCTCGTTCAAATGTTGCGCTGATAAAAAGGAGTATATTAACAACGTAAAAACTGTGTGTCGAATTACCAAACTGTGTGTCGAACCAGTTACAAAGGCCTATAACTTTGTTGATCTTTATGGAAATGGGTTTCGATTCAAAAAAGAATATAAGCGATGCAGAGACATCGACTCGCGTAAAAACATGGGAAAACATTCAAACAACCAACAAACAAAATAATCAATGAATTTGATAATAATGATGATAATGATAATGATAATAATAATGACAATCATAATTATGAGCAGTTGAAATTTTTATCAAAAATGTTTATTTTTATTTAATTTTATTCAAGCATTGCTTTATTATAGCGTTTTTTTTCTGAGAATATTTTTATCAAATTTGTTATCCGTGCAAATGTATTATTTAAAATATCTTGTTACAAGGGCTGTATGACGAAAACGAATTTCTCTCTTCACCATGCAATATAATGATTACAAGGCTTTTTAAACTTCATAACGGCTGTGCGAATTGAGTACAAAAATAAAATATTGAAACGATTATCAATTTCAATATGATGATACCATATAGAGAATATATGGAAATTTCTTTTTGTTTTAAAGTTTTTGCTTAAAATTGATACGCACCTCGCAAATAACGTTACTGCGTATTTTAAAATAATCCTGTGCACAGGATGTAATTTAAAATAATAGTTTCGAACGGATGGAGTTCGGAAATACATATTGCAATTCAAATATTTTTTTTCCTCGCAAGAGCTGAATTCAACGAAATCTATGCCGAATGAAATTTTCGACAAAACGCCGGGAAGAAAATGGTTGTGCATTTTTAAATGTCCAATTAATAAATAAAATGTTCAATTTGTGGTGAATAATTCGGCGACTATAATTGTAATTACAGGGGCAGTAACTACTGTTCCGTTACATTACCTGCCACTCGAGTTAGCGTAACGTGAAATAATTCGGAGCCAACTCTTGTTCGGTCGAAACTGAATTTATTCGTTTCATTGTATATGTGTGTGTGTTGCGTTGCGCGGGTGTTTTTGTGTGCGCGACCCGTCGCAAAGTACACTCTCTCCGCGTGGGTCAAATGTTGCGTGCACGCTTGATGCGCAATAACCCAACATTTATAAGCGTTTGGACGACTCGCCATTCGCCAGATAGCCATAATGCACGCAACTAGCCTGATGCGTGGCAGACTGAACGAACTTGCAGGGTATACTACGCTACATTTCGACAATGTTATGCATTTGCTGAGAGCGTAAAGCAAACGCTCTCGGCGTGTCGATGACGACACTATATACAGTCACAAACGACCAACTGTTTCTCTTGCGCGCGTGTCAGCTCTAACCATACCAGAGAGTCAACAAACAATGACATATTCTCGTACTATCTTGCGCACAAAGATACGCATTCGCATCTAAATTTAGCCCCGTTTATGCTAATTTTGCGAGCTATACGCTCTTCAGTTACCAGTTGTTCTGGAATTTTTAATGAGACGCAGACAAAACTGTTTATATACAAATTTGAAAGAGACTCACTGAAATTTACTCGAATATAATCAGTTCTCATAATTTTGAGTCGAAAAACAAAATCTGAAAATGATAAAGTAACAAACGATCGGTTATTAATCTATCCGATTTGTTCAATTCAAAATTCTTTTGTAATATAATGCGGTTTGATAATGAAATTAAACTTTAATTGTGTTTCATTGAATTAAAAGTGTGACTCTCAAGATCCTTTTTGGTCATAAAGTTTTCCAACTCTGTGCAGGTAGTTTGTGTAGTATTTGAACTATAGTTCTAAGAGTATAAAGTAACACCAATTAGCATGATTTCAATGAAAATTCAGATCAGGCCAATTAAAATGAAAATTTATAAATGTTCACGAAGGAAGTAAAATTTGATAAGTTGATAAACCAAGCATGAATAAAAGCAGATATAGCGCATTCAATCAGCCCTGGCGGATTAGCTTTTATTTCCGCTGCGCGATTGAATGCATTTTTACCGCAATTCATAATTTATTGATTGCCTTCAATACAAACTTGTGCGTATATACTTTGAGGACGTCAATATTCCATCGGACTGCCTCAACTTTTCTAAGTACATAAGTTTACGCGTGCAGGTGCAACCCAACGAGCAATCGCAGGCTTGCTCTTATTTATTTGCTCACGGATTACATTAGTCTTTCGCAAAATGAGTCTGATTTTATCTCGCTCAATAACTTTTATGAAACCAGTCGCAATCATTTGGTAAATGGTAGTCTTGGTTACCTCTGGCAAAGTTAATTATTTTATCGATCATTTTTTGTCGAATGATATACACATTTAAATGAAATTTAATTTGCCTCTTACTCGTTTGTAATTTCCTGTTTAAATATTTCTCCCTGTAAAATAATTAGTTTGAAATCAAGTGGCGGAAAAAATGAATTTTCGTTCGAATCATTTGTGTGCAAACCTACTTTTGTTTTGTTGTTACTTTGTGTGTATGTGTTTCTTATTAGCTGGCATTAGATGGCATTTTCGAGGCCACCAGATTACCTTTGGAATGTATTCGATAAGAACTCGCGTACGTTTGTGCGCGGGGAGTCATCTCAAATTGGGCTTGGAAAATAGTAGCGGGGTTCACCCCCGTTCGTATTTAATGGATAGTTAAGTACAGGTTTGGTACGTGTGCTGAATAACCATACGGTGGGTCGCATATGTTAGAGACGCGACACAACACACACACACACACATACACATACACATACACATACACATTCACATTCACTCAGAAAGAGCACATATTAACGGGCACCCATACAGTCGCACGTATTAGAGCGAGTTTCCGGCACTGCCGTGTAGTTGAGATAACACACGGCTGCAATCACACCGAACGTATCCAGCTTTTCCATTGGAGCATAACCACACCAAACACGTATTCGCTTTAGCCATCCCAGTGTAGAGTATAGTGGCACTCGTAGAACTCGGTTTTATAGCCGCGTTCTAGATGATATGCCGGTGATAACGCTGCCTTTATTTTTTTGTCCGCCTCCCTTCTCCTTGTCGCCTTCCCCACTTTTTTCCCCCTAATTTTGAGGAAATTGGTTTGCACTGTGCATGGTGGCGGTGTAATGGTCAAAAGTGCGGTCTATTTGAATAAGGAAATGCTAGATACAGAAACGGTCCACTGTTGAAAATTGAATGTTCTCTCAGCAAAGAATTTCAGCAGCGATTGTGTACGAATCGTTGAGAGACATTTAAAAACTTTATGCGTTTTTCTTACACTGCAAAAATGTCCATTAGGATATACTTAAAAACGGTCATAGTTTGAATAAAACTCTCTTAAAAAGTCCACCACGATATCAGGCGCGTCTTGAATTAAGACAACAATGTCGTAATTAAATTATACATTTGAGATGACATCAGCAAAAAGTGTCCTTATTCATTAAAACGCCCAGTTTTTACAGCGTAGGTAGAGGGAAAAAAAAAAATAAAAATTGAATGGATGAATCGAAGAACAAAAACATTATTTTCAATTAATACGGTGTAATGTTTGGAAATGTCAAAAAGGGTTTGTGATCGGAATCATATATTATTTCATGCCTTTCATATCGGACATCTGATGCGTCGTTTTTATATAATCCCCTATTGCGTCTGCAACTGACCAACCCCTACGCGATATATAGCCGGAATGGCCCGGGGCGCAGACGAACTGTACGAAAAAACCTGTGCCGGATACAGTCCGAGGATTACAGATTGAGTTTCAAAGTAAAGTAAGACATAACATTCAAACGTTCGATTCAACATAGAATTCGAGTACGTACGGTCACTTGTTTTCAATGCCCTTTTGGGGTTTCACCCACACTACTGCGATTAATTATTTTAGAGCATTCAGAACACAACCCTCTTGGAAATATTTTCTTATGTCTAACAAATATGATGATGAAATAAAATGAATAAAATAATCAAAAAGTGCATAACATAACAATGTAAACGAAACAATGTTTGTGGTATTGGGGAGGTTTTGAAATAAAAAGGATTCAAAACGAAAACAATTAGGCGGAAAAATAGAACGAAAAACAAACAAAAGATTAAAACAAAATAATGGTGTTAGAATTTTTCCTCTTTTTCGGATTTGATTTAGTGGACCATTCTGGTAATCCCGGATGACTTATGAGCGCGCCAACTATAGCTTTTTTTCAGTTGTTTTATCGGGGGAGAAAAAAAAAGGAATTTGACCAACCACGAACAGCGAATTTACCGCTGCATCGAGCTGATTAGTCGACATTAGCTGGGTTTCGATCGTGATTCGTTATCACGACCGAAGATGCAGCGGCAAAACAATTCGATCGGCGGATGTTCCAACGAGCAATACGAGTCAACGCAAAAACTTTTCAAATGATGCCTGATCTTCAGTTACTTTTTGTACCCTGATGGTATTGTTTCGAACTGACGAATTAATTGGTACAATGGCGTTGGGTTTTACAGCGACTGGTTGAATTTCTTTCATCAATAACAATTCGCTTATTTTTATAACAGGTTGGAAATTTTTCTTTGCTATTTGATTCTTCAGCTGCAAAAGATAACAACAAATTTAAATGGGATTGGCGATTGCTTCGCTGTGGAATTGAATAAAACATAGATCATATTAGTTTGAATACTTATACAAGGCATTGATGTTTCTCTTGTTCAAAATCTTATTGTTGTTCTTGGAAAATTCCTGGAACAATTGAAAAGCGAAATAACGCATATTTGAATGTCTTGGGATATAAAAGAAGCAGGAAACAGGCTATAAATGAAAATGGAAAAACGCTGATCCTTTTGTAGTTTGTTCTCACGGTTGACGTGGTTGCGTGTGAAATATTTCCGTTAATCCGTATAATTTTTTTTTCAACTCTTTATGCTGTCAATGTCGATGAAACGATAATTTCTCAATTGCATTTTCCATTAATTTATTCGTTTTTGAATTGTTTATTGCAGTATACCAGTTTGATGCTCGATATATTTTTTTTTTTTTCAAACTTTCATTCAATTACGCGCTTCGAAAAATTTACAAAGTTTACCATGCAAGTGAAGAAAGATGGAAATTATTTGAACCGAACGAATAATTGATTTAAAAATTTTAATCATATTATAAAACTTTTATTTGATTTGGAAAAATCGATTAAATTCATTTAAAACATTGTTTTGAAGTTATCTTTGTTTAAAAGATAATTAATAAAAAAAAAAGAAAATAAAAAAAAATGATCTGAATTCAAAGTTGATAATTTCGCTTCAAAATAGAATTATTCAAAAAAGCACGGAAAGCAGAATGACAAAAATGTTTTTTGCACTTATTAAACCGTTGGAACCCTTTGTACTTTACATTCAAAATTCGCTGACTTCATGAGCTGCAAAAAAGGATCGCCACAATTTTTATGTGACGTAAAATTTGCTTGCAAAATAAGTCGGTGATTCGCATTGCACTTTTCATACTCCATTGAGTAATGTTTCAAACTTATTTCGTCTTCAGTTTATTTGGTCGCATGATGTCGGGTAGTTCGTTACATATTTGTTGGCACTTTTCAGATGAATGATTTCTGCATGTTCGATTAAATTAAAACCACAATATGAAACCTTTCGTTCGCTTCATTAAGTCTCACAATCGGTCTTCTTTCATTTTGCTAACAGACTGAGACAAGTTCTAAATGCCATGGTAGCAGGATGTATTGAAACGGAACGCTGAGATGGGGGTCGAATATCGATTTGCCGCGTTCGCAGTACCTACATGGTCGTTGCGATCTCGTAAAGCTTCGTGTTTTATACACACGGTCGAGAATTTGAAAGATAGCGCGGTCCGCGCGGTGCATCATCAAGGTGCGCGCCTTGTTACAGATTGTATATTACTGTATAAAACCTTCCGGAACGGCAAAATTCATGATAAATTATTCAAGCAATTTCATGAGCAATTTTGATATCGAGAAATTTAATGTAAAATTTTATTCGACGTTTCAAACAAAAATTCTTCATTACATTTTTTTCTGCGAGCTCAAAATGTTACATTCTATTCATTTCGTTCATAATATTGAATTCTATACCTATTTTCAGATTATAATGTTTCGATTTAAACAGACTTACATAATTCATTTAAATAGCGCAAGTAAAATATTAAAAATACAAGATATTCCTTTTTTTAACTCATTTAAATTTATTATAAAAAGAGTTATGATTCTATTCATTGAACGATCGATGAATGAAAAGGACATCGCTTATACAAGATAATTGTGAAAAACCAAGACAATGAATAAGTTGAGTTTGTTATGAAACAAAACGAATGATGTTATGGTTGTGTTATGTTATATTCCGAGTGTCGAGAGTACAAAATGATGAATGTTTCTCAATGGTACTCTATATCAGTAGTTCTATTTTACAGCAACAATGAAAAGCGTTGTAATCGAAAAATCAGAGAGCTTTTACACAAAAATTTTACCTCTAAAAGTATATATAACTTTTGCTACGTCTGAAATGTTCAGAATCGCGAGTCAGAATCGTAAGTAATTACATTGAGTTATTGAAAGTTTTCGATCTAGTTTCTTTCGTACTTCAAAGAAACATCAGCAAAGATTCTGAAAATTCAAAAGATCATAATCATTCTTATTCATTCACCAACATCAACAGACGTGTAATTAATTACTTTTTCTTGTGTAAAGCTGTTGTTACAGTTTCTTCAATCATTCTTCACTTAAACTATTAAATAACTTATAACACTGGAGAAGAACCTTCTTACAAATTAACAATTAAAGCATTTGGTTCAAAAATCATTTTGGACAGTATCCAACAACAGTCGTTGTATAGTATAGTGATTCAATTCAATGCAAACAATTTTGGTTTGAATATTTATTTTTCAATGTTGTACATTAAGTAAACTCTCAATAGATCAATGGACCCAAACAAAATGCATTTTTCAAAAATTAATTTCACGACAATTAATTGAGTACACAAAACATCAAAGGCTCGAGTAGATCTTTTCATGCCCACCCTATACTCGTAATCCCCGGTTACGAAATTTCAAACGTTACCGTCGAAATGATACGATTGCAATCTAATTTCGAAAATGAAACCCGAGCGATTACGTTATTTACATTTGTATCGTTTACATCGATATGTGTTGAATGTAATTTGAATGCACACTGCGAACAACATCCCGGACATTGATTATTTGTTAACGCTGTAGAAGTCATGCAAGTGGGAAAAGAGAGCTGTGTAGAACGGAGAGGCTAAAAAACAAAGGAAGAAAAATAAGATGGCAAAAGTGAAGTGAAGTTTAATTCTGATAAGTTCGTTAGAGCGAGTTCAAGTTAACGATAACGCGAAGGAGATTGTTCAACGTATGGGAAGTACCCACGATGCACGGCAATGAGGGTAACAGGTGCTATTTAAAGACACTGTGCAGTGTTGTATACGTGTCTTCTCTGCCATAAGACCGGTACTCTCTCGTCTTGTATGGAAATACTCGTATTATGCTCCTAGTAAAAATGGATTCAGTGGCCTACAAAGGATTTGCCCTGAAACTCAGTCACATTGAAATCTATTTTTTCTTATCTACATTACCTACCTTCAAATCAATTTTATATATCATTTGTGGTCCTTTGAAATTGATTTTGAAAGGATGGGCTTTGTCTAAATTTGCTTCTAAAAGGAACTAGTTGTAATTTGGACAAGCTTTGATACATTTTTACTAGGGACTCTAGTCGTTATCGTACGATTGCTACAGTTGGCTTTTCAGCTCATCGATATGATAGTGCATTGGCCGAGCACACTGCGAAACTTTTGTCTCGTGCGTTGCACATATTTGAGCCACCCTCCACCTTTTCACATTCGAGAGATGAAAACACGCCCGTATACACTATCAACGCCTGAGCGCGAACTCTTATCCCACATCTTCAACGGCGCGGAGCAGTTTATGGACGTTGCACTATTTCCAAACAAAGATTTCAATCTTCCTCAGACGTGTAGAGCGCTCGCACGGCTGATGATTTGTAATGCCAAACAGAAAATTTCGCGCGAAAGCGCAAATCTTATTTGATTTGAATACGGCCGGATGAGATGCACCGGGATGATAAGCGGTTTTGAGGATCAACTGGAATGGGGTTAGTCGAGGGAATGATGTGTTTTTCAACTCGAACACTGACGTTTTTTTTCCAAGCTAATAGGAATCCTGTCCTGAGAGATAGAGGGTATTTATGTAAATTTCGAGTATATTGTTTTTTCGTAACTTGACTCTACTCTTCATCGAATCAAATCGAAATTGAAAAATTTTGAATGCAGACTCTTAACGTGATTTGATAAATTGAATTTTCAAAATTCATGTAAAGGTATAACCGTGATGCGCGCTGTACGGAAAAGTTTGTGTTCCATCGTGGTGGATAATATAGATTTTGAGATTAAATAACCAACAATATAATATTGAGTTATTCTTGAAAGTAAATAGTTACGTATCAATTAGGAACAGAATATGTATGCAAATTGATGATCCCAAGTTCAGAACTGAAATGTAAATGTTATAATGTACGCGTACGAATTTCTTTGAGCTGCTTCTTAATGAAAATAACCCAACCAACTGTTTTATTCAAATCAAATTAACTTGGACTGTTTTATTAATAACTACTTATTTTCAAAATGGCATAAAAAGCACGTTAAACAAATTTTTGTTGAATTTTAAAAAGTGACTTTAAAAGAAGTATCCTCAATGCAGTTGACTTTTTTTTTTCTTAATGAGCTCCTTTTACGAATTTCATAACTTTCATTTTTAACTTAACTAAAAATAATTTTCTCCATTGCTCGGAAGCTCGACGTAATTATTACAAACCAAGAAACTGCAACTTTAGCAAAGTTTTCTCCCGGCAGCTAATCTTGTCAAAGTTACACGAAGATACTTTTTTTTTTTTTTAATATTTTCATCTACATTTGATAGTGCATTCGTTCTATAGTCATAATTAAATACATCTTAGTAAGTCAATGAAAATTGAAAATAAAAAGTGAAATAAATGAAAAAAAAAAAGTTGAAAAAACGGTAAAAGTGGAAATAATCTACATGATAGATAAAAAGCACCTCTGCCAAGCAACGTTGTCCCTCGGTTTTCACAGCGGTGCAAGCGAGACAGAGCCAGGAGTATATTTTGTGCTTTCTTCGTGAGACGTTGAATAACGGGGATAACGTTCAGGCGTCCAATTAGTTGCGGGACATCAAGCGCCAAGCTTAAAAAATCAGGAAACCGACATCGAGATATTTCTGCGTCCTCGTCGCTCGTCTGCAAAGCCGTCCTCTATCGGTCCTCTTTGTACCGTTCGCGCGACTCTCGTTTGCATGTACAAAGTTCGCGGAATTTTCACTGCAGCTATTCAGAAGGCGGTTCAATTGTTTTGAGTCTCCGCTGAAAGAAAAGATAACGACAGGCGGACGGAAAATTATGTGCTTCCCGGGGTTTTTTTTTTCAGCAGAATATATGCATCACGATCTGCAATCTTCGTCGTTGATGTTTATTATTCGCGATATTAATACTTCATCGACGTAGTGCGCTTTCTTTGCAACACGTGCTTTCGTGCGAAAATTTTACACTGAAAGAAAAATTCACGACGCGAATATGCTTCCATGCTCTTGTACATGTTAAATTTAATCATAATATTCTTCGCCGAGATTTCAGGAGAAAAAAAAAGAAAAAACAAAATCACACTTTTCATTTTCTGTGACTGAAATCCTAAGTTATGAAGATATTTAATTACATGGAAACGATACGGATTAAAAAAGATTATATGAAATCTAGCTGGAATGGTTACGTTCTGAAGTAAATACTGAAGGGCAGTATTGAGTGTTGTACAGATGAAACATGGCTTGATCAATACTTCAATATGAAATACACAGATTTATTATGTCTGATATTAACCGAATTATAATGCGGTTTCTGTCTAACTAGCAAATAAAAAAGCGAATAAATTATTATTTAGCGGAGAGAACGAATCGTTTATTGCTTTTCTTTTGTTTGCGGTGTTGTAAAACAGAGCTGACTGTGTATTTTGATCTACTACATACAGCATAGTATATTGCAATATGCGTATTTTCAGCATGTTATTGAAATTTTATGAAATAATTATATTACATCGAGCATTATTCTCGGAATCAATATTCCATGTGCTTTGGAACAATTATTTCCAAAAAAAATGTATCCTCCTCTCGCTTAGAAAAACATGTTTGCAGTAAAATAAAATTTGCGATAAAAATATCGCTTCAAGGCGATTATTGATTTGAAAATCATTTATCAATATAATCTTTTGCATTGCGTCCGATATTACTTTAATATATAATTCAATTGGAAATTTATTTAAGCTCAAGGGTTACTTGAGCTTAAATACTACATAATATTAAAAACATAAATATTACTTTTCGATAATTGGCATCGGTATCACGTTGTAAACAGATGGAAGATACGAAACAAAATAAGAAAAGGAGGAGACAGTCAATTGCAAATGATGATTGGATAGCGTGTTGGCTCGTGCCCAGTGGTCGACGAGACGCCGTGAAAACAACTCGAGCTTTTTATTGTCTATGATTTGCGGCGCACAATGAGTGCAATCAAATTTTTCAAATTCAATGCTAAAACCATAAATTTGAAAGATATGTTGAACGGTTTCAAAACTTTGTTTTCAATTACAACAAACTCACCGAACTGTAATCGGATTGGCTTAATCAAACATTTTCTATACCTCGATTTTGTTCGGATTACACGAAAAATATTTCTAAATTCAGCATAAAATCGTGAACCGCAGAAAAGTATTCAGAATAAAATGCTGGAACAAACAAACAAAAATGATCAACTAACAAAAAAAAAGGGATAGGGAAAAAAAACTGCGAGGCACTCTCTCTCTCGCGCATGGCCTATTCTGAAAAATCGAATGTCCAATTTCTATTGGGAGCGGTCGGAGCGTGGGCGAACGCAAATATATAAATTCTTCAAGCGCGCCATAAAGTGCGCGTAACCGTATTTCCGGTGGTGCAACAACAAAGCGGCCGCTAAAATTGGCCGCGCGCTTATCGGGGGTGCGTTGCGCGGTTGCCGATGATACATGTCTTTGGCAATATTTATGCGACTTGGCGCGTCGAAAGCTCCGCCGATACTTGACCAGCGGTGGCGCCCGCACTCAAATGCAAACTCGGCCTCGTTGGAATTGCAAATGCCGAGAGCTCGGTATTTTAAAACGAGTGTTTCCCGATAATAGGTGTACCTCCTCTCGCTGTTCCCGCTGCGAATTCTCGTGTCGCCCTTCCGCAGCGTGATCGGCCTTCGAAGTCGCCTCCACCGCATCGTACATGCTAAATTCTACGCTTCCATACAACCTGTGTTCATGTATCGCTGAATAACGAGCTTTACGTGTTCGGAATACTTTTTAAAACAAACTTTTGAAATTGGTACTTTTGTAATGTGAAATGGCCAGGCCATTGAACTGCTTCCGAGAAGGAACACGACGTTTCTCCATTCAACAGGGATATTGATTCTGATAAATAACAAATAGTTTATGTTTTATACACAACTTTTGTGTTAGTTAAAACTGATGTTTACCCTGTGCATATTGTTGCACCAACAAACTCTGTTGTTGAAGTTGCAAACATTTCTCAACCAATGAGGCATTAGTTTAAAAAAAAAAGAAAGTTTTTTTTTGCATCGTCTTCTGTTAGGACGGGTTTTGGATTTGTTATTAAATCCGCGGTAGTAGCAGTTAGCGGCAATGCGAATATTCACGTGAATTTGACATGATATTTCTTGGTTTCGTGGTATCTTGTTTACAACAATCTGCGCGCATTGTTGTAAACAGTATATTGAGCTAGGGTAAACTTGAATTTCGTCTGCGAACTGCAGAAGTGTGTATACGTTTTCGCGTAAGTGCGGTATTTAGTTCGAAGTTTCCGGTAAAACGAGTTTCGTTCCCGTAATTAACGGCAACTGGAACGGGAATCGTTCCAGAACCCAATGAAAATATGAGATCAGCTCTGATAATTTGATAAAACGATTGTTTGGCTTGTATGAAAAGTTGCACAACCGATGGTGTAGAAGTTGATTGACCGTGGCGCTTATTGTGAGATTGAGTTTTATTGAAAAGTTTTCCTGAAAAGTTTTCTTCGAAATCTATAATACAGCTTTTTCGTACACAGACTAAGCTATTCAAGAGTGAGGTTTCATTTAAATCTAAATATTCCGATAAGTATTATGTACCTGCAGCTTACAGTTTACTGTTCCACTTTTTTTTTTTTCATGGATATATCCGAGAGAAATCTATTGCTTAAGGAATTTGCCAGTTATCTATCCATCCTCCGTAATGTAATAATAAACGTAGTATTCGAGCACATACACACAACCGACCGACTCACAATAACTTCTTTTCTCGTCCTTATATTTTCAAATAATCCAAATTGAAATACTCCCAACACATTTCGCTTCAACTTATTGAAATGAAATTTTGTTATTTATAAAATATTTATAACGTTTTTTTTTATATATAGATGTCTCTTTAGTGTGCTAAAATATAAAACTATGTTATAAAAAGAGCTTGTAAAAGTTGACTCGTTTATAAGTGAGTATTGTTATACGGAATGTTTTGCTGAAATATAAAAAGGGGTCATTTTTTTTGAATGCGCGACAGTGATTGGAACCTTGTGCCAATTTCAGCACCGTTGTTCTTCGAAGTCCAAAGGAGAATCTATTATTCACACGGCAGTGTCAAGCAACGTAATTGTGAATATTTTTGCTGCATTTGCGCTGTCGCTCACTACGATGGCCAAGCTCCAATTGTATCTCGATCTTCTTTTCGATTCGTTTTGTTATTCCACTGGCGCTTGTGCAATATCATATTTCCGGCACATCTCGCAAAATTACACAGCCTGCGTCTGTCTACAGCGACTGTTTAACCTCTCGAGTCGCTCGTTTCTGCCGATTTCTGCGGTTCTTAATTGAATGTGAATCTAATGTAGCGTTCGCAACCTCTCGGTCTCATGGTAAACAAATTTGATCCCTTCATCCTTCGGAATATTTATTTTGGGCTCCGTTGGGATAATAAGGCAAATTGTCTAAAATGCTGATGCTGAACCAAAGCTAATTCAAAAAAAGAAAGATGAAAGGAAGAAAAAAAATTAAAAAATGCGAAATGAAAAAAAAAAAAAAGTAAAATTTTTAATCTAAGAAAAGTGTTTTTGCAAGGCGAACAGAAAAGCGGGAACTTTAACAAAGCGACGACATTGTCCCCGAAACGAGGTGCATTTTACTGCAGAAGCGATGGGAGTTCGAATGACACCTTTGTTTTATCGGCGATATTCATTTTCATAGCGGCAAAATGAAACGTGACAAGAATTGGTTGCGGGAATTCGGTCGTTGGACTTGGGATCGCGAGAAAGTGGAGCAGTGGGAATCAGTTGTTGACGGTGTGGTTTTAAATTGAATGAAACGGAAGAGGACGGATGAAAAACGAGGACGAATGATGGTCGCGTGGACCGGTGACGTATAAAGATAGAGGTAGTCACGACGAGAGGAGACAAACCGAGTACCTGGCCCTTCTTATTCTAGTAACTACATGCCGCTTTTAATTAGTCTGCCACACAACTATATCTCTTCTTGCTTGCCTTGCTCGTGCAAGGCAAGGCAAGTGCCCCTCTGCCACTGCTATCTAACTTTCTTTTACAGTCGGTTAAATAGCGATTGCTGCCTCTCAACAAATGGACGACTTGTCTCATGCCGGCATCTCCGCTTCGTCTTTGCATTTCTATTGCAGCATTATTGTAGCTGCATCATCTGTTTTCCATTTCTTAACAAACGAATCAATAATCGAATTTAACTGTACGAGCCACATCCCCCGCCGTTTAACTTTATTAACTTGATTCCTAATTTGATTTCAATTTTGTCGATCCTCTTGCCACTTCGTTACTGATTCATTATATCCTCATCTTTATTTTGGTAACGAAAAACTTTTCTCTTCATTCTTTTATTTCCCCTACCGTCTGGAATCCATTTGGCAGTAAGCGAAACGTTGACGAAACAAGCGAGGCATTTATTTAACGAAACTTCCTGCGTCGTACATAACGCCTGTAATCGACGTGGTACTTTCGTGTGAATGGTTATTATCCTTTCGACTGTTATAGAGGAATCGGGGCAAAAAACGAGAGTCGCGTACCATAGTTAGACTCGGTCGAATGTGCTCCCCGACTTGTATCGCACATATTTTCTATTTTGCGAGATAACCCGCAGTCGAGCCACGGTCGATATCCAATATCTGTTTGCTAATATTTCACATATGGCTGCCATAAGCTCTTACTTCTCCCACCTCCATCTATCTTACTTGCCACCTCGCAGAACCTGCGATTGCTTATGCGATGAAGTTGTTCGGATAATAAAGTGTCTGTTGCTAAAAAGTTCGTAAATCACTTATATTTTTCTTCTTTTTTATTTATCCTTATTTTTCTCATCTTTTCAAAGTGTGTCAAATTTTATATTGTTTTAGTTTTTCTTTTATTTTTATCCAAAGGACTCAACTTTACGAAACTTCTTTTAAAAGATTTTAATAAATAATTGACAAATACTAATGCTGCGTAGAGAGTGATGAAAAGATCAATGCGATTAGCTCGGGGTAAAAATTGGTTATTATTATGTGTTATGGTATTGAAAAGTCAAAAGTTACAAAGTTTGAAAAATGAGACGAATAACAAAGCTGAAAGTTGGAT
This sequence comes from Trissolcus brochymenae, assembly GCA_030523145.1. Classification (NCBI taxonomy): domain Eukaryota; kingdom Metazoa; phylum Arthropoda; class Insecta; order Hymenoptera; family Scelionidae; genus Trissolcus; species Trissolcus brochymenae. The sequence continues at coordinate 351,552 of JAQQRF010000253.1, read as the reverse complement.
GGAAAAATGTGATCGCGATGATCAGAGATCTCAACGAAAATATAGAATTACACATTTTGTTCGAGTTCTCCTGTCTGAAACCCCCCCCCCCTTTTTTTTGTTGATTTGTTCCTTTAAATTCGCGCGATGAAAAGTTCTTTTGGCATCTACGACAACTCTATTTATATGACATGAAAGGCCGATTCTGTCCACTTGTTTGTTAAAAAAAAGTGACACAATGTGTTTTTAAGTGCTTGTCATTGTTATACCATGATGACAAGAATGGTTTCTACATTGGCCGAATAACTTTTGTGGAGTTTTGAGAAAGAAATTTACAATCAGCTAAGCTGTTAAAAAGTGGCGTTTTATTAACTAAAATGTATCCATCGCAAATCAATAAATTTAGATGCCGTTTATCTCACCAGGCATCCTTGAAATGTTTAATAATCGTCAATAATGAAAAATAAAAGAAGACCATTATCAACCAACCATCAACTTTGCATAGGATTAGCCTACATACAGCGGGGACATTTTGCAACTTATGAGCCGGGTTCACAGCCGTCGTGCAATTCTGAGAAATCGATTAAAATAGATTTATTAAATTGCGCCTCTGAGATGATGAAAACGAAACCACAACGTCAAATTACTTTTTTTCCCATCTAAGCAAAAAAAAAAAGCTCTTGTCAAAAGTCAAATTGCCGTTGACGAGAGAAATAAAATTAAACCAAGCGGAGAAACTCGGCTTGCTGCATATTGCGAGCGAAAAATCGCAAAAAATGTTTGTATGGATAATCATGTTGTGCAAAATGGAAAGATGTAAAACTCCCTGGAATTGTATTTCATAGCAGAAAGTGAGAGAGTGCATTTTTAATGAACATATTGAGAAGGTTGTATTATTTTGCATCATTTATTTTATTGGCGCAAACATTTTTAAAACATTTTATTGTTTGATATCATTGTGAATTATATGTTAAAATGATGAATGTTACTGGCATAAAAGGTGAAGTTTATAACTCAACTCATAGAATAAACATGGACGGAATTGCTGGTCAGAGAAAGTCTGTTTTGATGTTCATGAAAATGCAGAAACATATTTGATTGGCTTTGACAAACTTCGTCGTAAACATTCAATGATGTTTGACGTGCAGTAGTTCGTTAAGAACATAAGTTTTCTGATCAAAGCAAAAACCAGGTATTCAATCTATAAAACGGTTTCGTTCGAATCCATATGTAAGCAAATGTCGCTTCAATGTTTTTGCAACAATTCTTCTTATCTAACATTTCCGCCTTTTCATCCCTTTAAAATTGGTAAATATAAATATTCATACAAGGAATCATTGAAAGGTAAACACTCGAACATGATATGGAATAATACATGTCAGAACTTAGAACAAAATTTTTAATTTAAACATTGCTCAACGTAGATTATTATTCAATCAAAAGAATTTTGGCTCAAAAGTTCATTTGTATATCAAAATATTAACATTATATTATATCATCATTGTTTCTAAGATTATTAGATAATTAAAACAAATCTGTATCATCACATAGATACATTTCTTTTGTTGTATAGCATTTGTATAAAAACTGGCGAACGCAGCGACTTTTTTTCACAAGTCGAAGAAAGAAAGGCAAAGAAAAAGTTGAACAATTTGCCAATAATAATAAATCAACGGGTTCTTAAAAATGCTTCGCTTTGTGGTCGTAGCTTTTCTTTGGCGTCTCGTGACTTTTTATTTTCGCGGCATTTGGCACTGTGTGGATGGGCTCCATCCGTCGGTCCATCCGTCCGTGGCCTTAGCCTTTGCGCGAGCGAGTGTCAGTCTGAATAATACATGTCTGTGACAGGAAGTATATGCAGAGACACGGGCCAACACGTTCCCTTGGCTCCCCTTTCGCCCGTTGTTGTACTACGACCTTTCCAGCACAGGCTAGCTTGACTGCACGCCCGGCATCCTGCCGCGTCATAACCTCGTTCTTTTTGAGTTTTGTGTCACAGCCGAATTCACCCTCGTTTATCCGCACTTTCGCGTAAACTGTCATATCTCGGTTCACTTACCGTTGCTATTTCAAGAAGCCTCCTCATCGTCTCTTTTCGATTATTTTTACGACAAAATATTTTCCATTAAACTTTCAATCTTTTTTTTTTAATCAGAAAAAAAAGTTTGAAAAAAATTTACATCTTATGCTTGAATTTGAATGTTTATTTGAGTACATTCTTTTGTGAATGAATAAAAATGTTAATGAAAACGTTGTTTTATTCCAAAGCAGACCTGGAATTGTCGCGGACTAATTCATTGTTGATACAAATTTATGTTAATAATTGCAACGGCCATCATTTGAATATGAAATGGTTAACTTTCATTGTCCGCGCTGGTCAAATCCGCACGCTGTTTATCAATAATGAAATTAAATTTTAACCGTCTGATTAATATCCCATGTTTTTGTCTATAGACATAATCATTACATCAGTCGGCAATAAGTTACGACGCAAAAAACAACATTTTTTATACATGATGAATGGTAACTTTTTCGGCCATGTATTTATTGAACTTCATATTTTGTTGCAGATGTTGCCTGTTGACGTGCATAAAAACTGATACCCCAGACGTGATTAATGTGATTTCTTCACGGTGAGTGTTTTATTCTTCAATTTATTAATTAAACTCTGGTATGCCTTTTTTTTTCACTGAAATTTATAATGATCACAATAAGTTACATCCATGAAAATGTTTGCATTTCGAAACTTTTGATCAAGTTGCGTGTTTTAATCAAATTGACAAATGAACAAAATTTTTTGATGCATAAGTCAAATGCGAAATGTGCAATGAAGAACCGAGGTACGATTGAAACGGAGAAGAGCGAGCTGGCGCGGTTGTGCTTTGAAAAATCGTCCAAAGTTAGAGGCATTTCGATGAGAAACGACTCTTATCCCCACGTCTCGCTTGGTAAAACGCTGTAACCGAGTTAACCGTACTATGAATAAATTTGAGTGAGACTATGAGATTAAATGGAACACTCATATCGTAATATGTTGTGGTAGGTGATTTGGGCGTTATCGAATGAAAATTTTTTTTCCTTCGTCCTCTCTGCGTCCCTGGAAACTCACAACTTTTTGACAAAAATAGATTTGACGTTTTTCGATAGAGAACGCGAAAACTCGTCTCCAACATGTTTTTCAACCGATTAATTAATTTTCCAATAATGCTTTTCTTTCTGCTACATCTATTCTTTTAATATAAATTCTATACTTTGGCTTTTTGTTTCTGTTTCTGAGATTCCAAGAGTTATGAAACTCGCGGATGATATTATTTTATCGACGTTTAACAATCATAATGATTCGTTTCGAAACTCCATAATTCCCATTAGTGAATCTTATCATCGTTAATTACAATCCAATAAAATGTTCCGAATGAGTTCAACAACGTTAGATGCAACTCCGTCAAATTTGGTTTGGGCATTGTCGAGCAATTACAATGAAGATCGATGCAGAATGAGTTAAATGTAGTTTCGCAGAGTTTCTACGGAGAATATTAAGCCGATACGTGTGTAGAGACAGAGCAGTCAAGATAGATAATGTGTGCACCTATAGAGATTGCCACACTTTCATGCAAGATTGCGATTGGTTCATGGTTCAATGCTATGCGCCCGTCACGCTTGTCTGATCATTTCCAAAGCTCAAAATCCAAATGTTCAATGGGGAGAAAAAAAAAAAAAAAAAAAAAAAAACAGAATACGAGTCCAGATCTAGTTTCATTTTCTGATCATTGTCTGACATCCATTGTCTTATTTTCTCCAAATGTGAAAAACATTTTTTTCAATTATTTTGTTGTTGTTGCTTTCTATTTTATCCTGACCTAAGAAAAAAGATCCTGTCTGATCATGTTTTATGATATGAAGACATATTTTGTGTCCAAATATCTGCAGGGTTGGAAAGCGTTTTGCGACGGATGGTTGGCAATCCACTGTGTCAATGCCAAAAACAAGCAATGCGACTACCAACTTGAGCGCCTAATGCATCAGTCGCTTGGTCGACCGTTTGCATCAAGGTGATACTCAGTTATCCTGAGGGAACGAGTTCCATCTCCGCAGACGCCCCACGGAAATTGATATTGGAAGCTCATCATTATTTTAATTACTTCCCACAATGTTCCCGGTTTTATGTGGTAAGGCGCTTGCCGCTTGTTTGCATTATTTAATTTGTGGCTACATAATACGGCGTTGCTTGCAAACTTGCAGACTTCGAGACGTATCGAATTCGCGCGGTTTTCACTTATGACGCCTTTCTATATCAAAAATGAAACACAATATCACTGTCAAGGGAAATCTATTTTTACATCCCCCATCTTTTGATCACGATATCAATTGAATTTATTAACCGATCGCTCCTCATTTGTTCATCCACAAAGTCTTATTTATTATTAGCAAATTTGATCATTCGCGGATTTAACATATCCAAACTGAGAGTGACACAGAAACGTCGGCACATTTTTTCTGTTGCAACAAAGGTGGCGGACACCTTTGGGGGAGTACTTTATATGCCGATAAATCTCAATAGTTTTAAAACAAATAATTCACGGTGGCGGCGACAATCTTGCCGACTCGGGGATATCGCTGTTTGGCGAATTCGTTTAAAAGTCGTCGAGCTGTAGCGCACAGCCGGCGAGTTTTTTACTATATGTTGACGTGCAAAATCGTGGATGTAATTTAATGATGGTCTTGGGTAGTGAGTCAGTGTGTATTGTTTGAAAATGTTGCATAGATCCCGGAGAAATTCGAACATATATCTATATATCGTGAAACCCCAATGAGGTGTATCTGGAAACTTATGTAGGTTATCCGACAACTCCCTTGAATTATAAGGCTTGTTCCTTGGGTCAGGATAAATGTAGACCGTAGTTAACTACAACTAATTCGAATTAGTTACTGATTATTATCATCTGGCTAAACTTATTCTGACGTAAATGTTTCATTTGTTGTTTTATGTTTTATTTCTTTCAATTCAAATCTACAATCGATGTAAAATGAGTTAGACAGTTTAGAACGTATCCAGGTCATCATATAAATATATTGTTTGCAAGATAGTTAACAATAACCGAAACTCACCAAAGTGCATCCAGTATTGTTTCGAATAATAATAGCGATGGTCGGATAAAATGAAATTCGACCAGGAAGATCCTGTTATAATTCGAGGGAAGAAATTTGACACGATCTATTGATGTTTACGAAACACTGGCTACCGGAATAATCGTACACTCGACAGACTGCACCGAATGTAAATTCTATTGTAAACCATCGTCCATGTGGTTCGTTTTTAAACCCTACTATTTATTTGTAATAATTGTTATCAATTAAAATTCGATTTTGCGTAAACACGAATACGAATGAATGTTGTTATTGAATTATTGTTTCAAGCCAAGCTGCTCGATATTATCTTAATGATTATTTATTTTGTATCAACTATAAAATAGAATTGCAAATTAAAATATACACGTCATCAAGCATGATTCAAATGTTTCAAACAAATGTTCGCGTAGTCCATCGCTGGTTCATTTATGAGAATGTTTTGAATTGACGTTCTTACCATGCGCGCACATACTCTCTGGTACAAATGACTTTATGATTGTCTAACGTAGTGATTTGCGATGTTTAAGAATGACTAATGAATTATGGTAAACAAAACAATTTGGCGGGGAACCGGATGTCGCTCGAGTTAGCGCACACTTTTGGAACAAACTTGCGAGCAAATAGTTGGATTCCCAGTCGTATATCATTGTTACTACACGTATACATCTAGTCGTGTTGCCAGTTGTGCGCGCGGCCATGTCGGCTTAGTCCGAACACACGAGGCGGGGGATAGCGAGCGTAACGATAGATCACGTAATTTCCCTTCTTCCACTGGCTTCCTTCCTCTCGTCTCAAAAACCCGAACTTATCGTTGCCGGCAATTAATTCCAATTAATCGATTCACTCTCTCGCGGCGGCGGCGGCGGCGTCGGGCTAGAAAAAATAGCGCTGCCATCGCAATAAAAAGCTCTACGCCAGCAAAGTTCAGCTGGTGCAATGGGGAACACGTTTCGTAGCCGCGAGTGCATTTAATGGCAGTATAAGTTGTCTAAAGGTGGGTTTCTAGAGTATAATTAGGACTTGGGCTTCCGCATGGTGCTTCAATGGAAATTAGGATATAATAATGGAAATAAATATATTGATGTCGAAATGAAGTGGACCATTCGCATCATCAGGAAACTTTAAATAACCGCGCAAATTCATTTCCCGTCCAACTCAAATTAGCTTCGTGTTTTCATTATTTTCCAATAAAGTCGAAAATTAAACCACCGACGTCCAACCAACATATATTACAACAAATTTCGGACCGTTCATTGTGAGCTTCACGTTTCCGCCAAAATACAAGTGCTTCTTGGAATTGGGTTTAAACTTAAAGGGAGCGAGGGAGAAACCCTCGGTTGGGATACATCTGAAAGCCCACAGAGAGAGAGAGAGAGCCTGTGCTGAAATTTATGACAGAAGTTGTTCAACTACGTAAATACGTCTCAGTTGACTGTTGCATTTCTTGGAGTAATCTATTTTGAGGAAAGAAGTAGTTTCGATCTGTCATTTGTTTGCACGAAGAACGTTGTTTAAAAGTTCTTTTTTCGTCCCGTTGAAACTGTTTCGTGATTTTAATTCGAACTTGAAAAAACAAAATCAAGTACTTTTTTGTTGGCTCTTTCTCTCTTTTTACTTTCATCCGAATGAAATGTACGTGAAACTGCATGTGCGGGGCGGAAGTGAGAGATGTCAAAACGAATGAAGAAGTTCAATTGGGTGTGGCTCTGAATAAGCGACGAAGAAGAAAAAGAAGAAAAAAAAACGAAAAGAACGAGAAATGGCTGAAAGTTTGTAGTCGCGCTAAAGTCGAGGTCACGTAGCGAGTCGTTCGAGATTACTCCGGATTTGGGTAATCGTCGATCGGGTGCCGTAAATTTCGACAAATCCGCAACTTTCATTTTTCGTGGCGAAACTAACTCTACCTGCGTCACTTTTTCAGTTCATTTTTTTTTTCCTTCCTCTTTCGTCCTCCCCTCGATCTCTATTTAACTTTTCATGCAACAGACTTCTCTGCGCTGATTGATTGTACCAAAGCGGCTCTCGTATATTCGTTACCATCTCGAATGGAATAGCTTGCACTGAGACGATTAAACAAGAAAAGGGAGGATCCCACGATGATTGGTTACAAGGAACGGAACAACTCTTTTTCCTCGTTTCGTCTTCCTCACCTTCTCTCTTGTTTTTTTTTCAACAAATACGCTCTTCTCTTTTTGATTAGAAACTTTTTTTTTTTTTTGATTCGCAAGCTACTTTTAATTCAACCGAAGTACACTCTATTTTGTCTGACCTTTATGAAATATTATTTTTACATAGAGATCAAATGAAAATTCTTTCGCGCATCCTTACAAATAATTCTCTTTAAACCTGCAAGTTCTCACGGGTTGATGTTCAAAGGACGTTTGACGTAGTTGTAAGAGGATTGGACAAAATATTGCTTCGAAAATTGTACAGAACATATTTCTAAGTTTGAAAAAAAGGAAAGGAAAAGAAAAGAAACGAAAATGCTAGTCCCATCCAAAATAAAAGGTTTTCTCTGATGAGGTCAAAGATTTGTTGCCAGGCTCTCTGGTACGTATTATGACTACTTCATCTTTCCGCGTAACGTCACGTAGCCATGCCCGATCCATAAATTAGGTTGCCGCATCGTAGCGAGTATATGCCAATACCATGACAAGTCTCGCATCCGATTTCAGGGGAACGGAGAGGCGCTAGCCGGCCGACCCGTGTTTCATTTCGGCGTACATGCACGGCTGCCGCTCTTACGCTGAAATATACGAGCGTGCTCGATTTTGCCGGCGACCACCCCGCCTCGTCATTCCAGTTATAGGAACACTCGCTTTTGCTCGACAATCGAATCGATATCGCAAGTGTAAAATGAAACTACGGACTTTTAGAGGAGTTGGAATGAAATAAAAAAAAAAGGAAAACTGCAAGAGCTAAATGACAATGATCAACCGCTGACGAACGATGATTTGTCGCGATGGTATTAGATGGTCGATGCTGTTTCCGGTGAGAGTTGTCAGTTGATCATTTGTTTGATGGTGTTGTGCCGTTGGGATTAAAGCCGATCGAAATTTCGCTAGGTCAGGGGGTTTTTGTAATTTACGGCCTTGAATGCGTCCGATATTGATAATGCATTGCACTGATATCGAGGATCGAGTTTTTGTTTTTGCTCCATTTTGAATTAAGGCAATTCAACGGCGCCGCTGTTGATTAGAATTATTGGAAATGGAATATTTAGATAATTTTATTAGTTGATGAAAATGATTAATTGTTGGATACATTTTCAAAGATCAGCGCTGCTCCTGATAGAAGGAATGCGAGTCAAATTAGTTTACAAATTTAATTACGCGGAAACATTCTATCCGGTTGTAAAGGTATTTTATTATAAATTTTTTTTTAAAGGGATAAGATTAATTAATTAAATTTTCCAAGTAGAGTTGACTTGAATCTTCAAAAAAGTTACTTTAAAAATAAGTTCGAAATAAGTTTTGCATTACCGGTCGATATTGTGTAAAACCTGAAATGAAGATTAAAAAACATTGATTAATAAATTTATGGTGCGTTTATCGAGGTTGAACGTTGATTACAACCGTGTGTATCTTTACAGTTTGAACTATTTAAACAAAAGGATTTCGTAAAATGTTTATTCTGAAAAAATAATATGACTACATCGATCAATATTTTATTTAATTTTTTTTATCCTTTTTTTTTATTTGAATTATAAATCGTGATTACATCTGTTCACTAAAAGCTAAGGTTTGAGAGTTAATGGACTGTAAAAATGTTTACCTTGATAAACCTGAATCGAAACGCAAAAAAAAAACTTATACAATCGTCGTTTTATGTTTTGTCTCTCTTTTTTTTTAATTCATCGATCGACGTTTATTTTATTCACAAATTATGCCCGTGTTACCGACAATGATTTTGTGTTGTCCATTTTTTTGAATTTTTGTCATAATCCTGCTTATGAAACATTGCAAAAACTATTCAGAACAAGTAAAGCCTACTTAATATGAAACCAATCAAAAATTCAATCAAAATGTCATTAAAATTGTATAAAACGAATCGTATTATGATTATTATTCAGAATTTTTAAATCAATTTTTGAAATTTATTTACCAAAAGAAATGTCGTATTTTGCTCGGATTATTTGTTGTTTAATCATACTTCAAATAGAGATGGTACTAGAGTGAAACACGTCGATGCAGAGGGAGACGTCTTTATTTCCTTTTGAATTGGAGAATAAAAAATCGTCGTACAGATGTTACCCCGGTAACCGAGTATAGTGTTAGCATTTTTAATTACGAGCTTGTTCGGGCAAGTAACGTTGAGATCTATTGCGTTCTCGAAGACAAACTTTAGGATAAGTCCTAAGTAGCCATTCCCATTTGCGCGTCCTCTTTTACTGTCTTCCTTCAGCTCTAAGCTTAATGCAGCTACATTTTTTCCACTCTGGAATTTAGATTCCGTTGCGCGAATTTTTCGTTTAATTATTTCTTTTTTTTCCGCCGGGATTAATGTTTCCGCAAATAAATAAAACATAAAAGCACTTGGAAATAAATAGCTGTGTACATATACATTTTCGTTTGTTTGTTTTTTTTTTTCGTGCCACGAAACTTTGCTGATGTTTTTGAAGCTCGAATCATTTATTTTACAACTTAGAATATTAACAAATCTGTTTGTGTAAAAAAACAACACAGAGAAACGTATAACAATTCCCGACCGAAGTTGAAACTGATGGTGAAATAAAGTTTTTGTATTGTTTCTCTAATGATTATCGTTATTTTACGTAGATGTAATTTACTTAACCCAGTTTTTAACAATTCAACGGTCTCTAAAAGGTACCATCATTTGTTGCATAATGTGCAAAGAGCAAAAATCGGGAGAACAACTAAGTCGATCCATTTGGAGTCGCACGTTTTACAGGGCGGTGCGCAAGGAGCAGAGTTCACCAAAGAAGAAGAGTTCCAAAATTTCTGTCGCAAAGTTAATCCCAAACGGCGATAAATATAAATTAGCTGCAAGTGCATTCAAGTTGAATTAGCCGCAAGAGCAACAGTTACAAATGTGGACAAAATGTAACTAGTTAAAGATGAATCAGAATGTGTTTTTGCGGAGCGCACGTATGTGGATCGGTTCAAGGCTTGCAGAGCTTAATCAATTTAATGTGCGGTCCAAGTAACGGTACGTCGTGTCATTTAGTGCATCTGCTAGATGATACCGCATCGTTAGACCGTTTGCTACGCTAGCGCAAATTCGAACGTATGATCCCAGGGGCATGTCAACCCGATCAGACAAGAATGTCAGATGGCCGTGTCACAGACCACCGAATGTCCGTCACTCCAATTGCGTGCCATAATCTTGGACTGTGCGCCAGCCCGACGCTTAAACTACCACAAACTTCAAGTTCTTAGTTTCTCTCTTATAAACGTACAAAAAATATTCAAGTCGATATAGCTGAAATTTCACTGTTTTGCTCAAATTTTACTGAAAAAGAAGTTGAAATATAGTCAAACTTTTCAGATGAAAAATGTGACTATCGAGATTCCATTGTATAGTCAGTCGATTCAAACAATGCAAAATTTACGTTTGGCCTTGCGAACAATCATTCAAGTCTAACATAAATTCTTTGCTTTTCATTAGAAGCTAACGTAGTGCCGGACTTGATGTTTTATCTCAGGACAAAAAACAGCGATGTATTTACAAACAACTTCGTTACATTCAAACTCGAGCATCCAGAACTCTATTGAAAAACTATTCGCGAAAGCTGGGCAAAAAATTTATCTGCGTGTGTGCACATAAATATGCATCTGTATATTATGAAACTGAACGAGTTAGCAGAAACTGACAAACACATTTTTGTCCAAAATTTTCAACAATTTTTACAAAATTCAACTAATTGCTTTTTATCATTTTCATTTATTTGGTAAAGTGGTTTTTCTAAGTAAGCGGATCATAAGATACCGTCAGAAATAGTTTTTCACGTTTTCATCTCACTCTAGGATAGTGAGTTTTCCATAAGCCCTTTTATGAAAAATAAAAATGTTTGTCCATTTCAATAATACCATCCATGGTCATTCTCGAGCAGTCGAAGTAGTTCAGTCCGCGAATGGTCCGACGGGATTGTCCCCTCTTGGTTGGGTCACTTTTTATCGCGTTCACTCGGTGTTCAATAATATGTCGCCCAATTTCACTCGATCCTCCGCATACTTTGTAAGCTCCCCGACTCATGCCATTCTCATCGTGTCTGTCTGATTCAGCTGCCCAAGGCAGCTGGCAATCCGATACATAAATATTGGAGCTGCATTTCTATGATGCAGCCCGCATTCGTACAGTCCAACTTGTTCAACGCTCCCACTGCCCCATTCCACTATACGATTCCTAATCGATATAAGAGATTTACAAAATCACCGTATTTCAATCAAATTCATCATCTGAGATCCAACACGGTCCAATCTATCCTGATACCGTTAGCTTGCGAGCTTTAATATGTATTACCTTTCATCATTACTTTTCTACTTTTGATTCTCAAGGTTACTTTTCATTTTATTTATATAAAAAAAAAAAAAAAAAAAAAAAAAAAAAAAAAAAAAAAAAAAAAAAAAAAAAAAAAAAAAAAAAAAAAAAAAAAAAAAAAAAAAAAAAAAAAGGTTGATTGCAATAAAATGATTTTAATTTCTAGCACACCAAACCAAATTAGAAGTAATAAAACGTAATAATACATTTAACTTTTTTCTGCCCGCGTCTGACACATTTTGCTCGATTTCATTTTTTGCTTTTATTTTTTTCTTCCCACAAGCACTTTCTTCTTCCATTTTTTGCATTATCGTCCTCCCTCAGAACCATTGCCACAATATCGTCGTTGGCGTAGACGTATGATGACGACGCGGAAATTTACGATTCTCCTTCGTCCCCGTCGACTGCTCTCTGAATAACGCGTTGCACTTGCGTCATAAAGAGAAAAACTATCTATCCTCAAATTATTTGTTGCTGCAAAATTTTGAGCTCATTCAAGCGCCCGACTTCATTACGATGAATCGGAAAGTATAACGTGACATTATAATTTGGCAAACTGATTTGCTTTGGTTAATAGCGATGCATGAAAATGAAAGCAACGCAAAACAAAACAACGCTGACGCGATATACGCAAATCAATATTTTCGATAGTTCGAACACCGTGTGATAAATTACTGTAACGTAAAATCAATATGCGCTCGATGGCGTCAGTTTTTAAAAGTTCAACCGAAACGTTTGTTTCTACCGTTGTAATATAAATATAAATTACAAATTGAAAATTAATAAGGTTTTGGGTGTTTGGATAAATATTTTTGGCGGAAACTCAGCGAACTGGATCCTCTCGGCTAATGGAATCGAAGCACGAAACTTGTACGTTGACTCCAAAATAATAGAAAAATGAGAGCCAAGGCGAGTTCACTTCGAGAAAGTGAAAAATCAACTTGACGACTTGCCAAGGAGACTGACGATCGAGGGCGGCGCGAAAAAGGAAGCTTGTATTTTCAACATGCACGTGCCTTTTTTTTCTTCTTCTTCTTCCCTTTTCGACTTTATTTCTTGATCGTCGCTTTTTTTTTACACGAGTTGTTTTGGCAGTGAAACAACTTGTTTATTAGTTATTATATTCAGAAGAGGCTCTTGATTTTTTTGTTGGAATATCGAGGATAACTACGAAAGGAAAATGCCCGCAAGAAAAGTATGAGAGAAAAAGATAAAGAGCGGCAAGTGAAACAAATTTAATATGCGTGGAATAATGTAATTCCGTGAATTCAACTTTAAGTATGTTGCAAGAAAAATGACATTTTTCCGTTCCAGGGAAATATCTTTAGAATGTAATTTAAAACTGTATAAGGTCTTTCTCTCATATTAAAAAACGTAGGAAACATTTCTCTCATACTTTTATTTATAAGCGGGTTGGCATCAGAGAGCGTTCAAAGCCGCGCTTGCCAAACATGAGTATAAATTCAAGTAAAGGAGGTGTCGAATCGAAGACGTTTGTCACCGAAAAATAAAAAAAAGAGGATAAGAAAAAGAAGGAGGAGGATGCTTCCCCCGTCGTTTTGATGCAATGTACTTTACGTGATTTGCCGAGAAAACAACTTGATTTATTATTCACGTTATTAGGACTGTTCTTAGCTGCGACGCATTAATCGTCATTTAAAGATGAACGATGAATGTAATTGTCAGAGACACAAAGCATTTCGGTGATTTATAAAAAGATTGCGCGCGCCCTCAACGTGCAGTAGCCATACCCACTTGCTGTATTTTTGCTTGTAATGTATCGTCGTAAACATGAAAGATCTATGCCCGAGACATGTTATATTAAACGAGTATTAATTTCTTCCGACAGTCGCGGCGTTTGTTGGAATTTATCCGGCAGAGAGACTTTCTCGAAACCAAGTGTGTTACGAATTATTGTCACAGCACGAGATTATGCACGTTCGCTCTCAAGATAGCTCTCAAGTTTCATGGGCATAACAAGTTTTACTACTTGTTTGTTTAACGGGTAATGAAACTATATTTTATATATACATATATATATGTGTGTGTAACTTTTATGTCCCTTTGCAATGTTTTACATCATATGTATGAATATTATTTCCGTGTTCTCTCTTTTGTGTCAGGGCGAGCCAACATCAACCCATTTCTTGTTGTTAGCGCATTTTCTCAACAATTCCAAAAAATTTTATTTTTATTTTAACATCCCAGTCTCAGTTTCAGGAATGATTTCTTCAGCTATTCCAACGGTTAGAGGCCATTATAAAGTTCACAGTTCATATGAAAGTTAATGTTTAAAAACTAATCCTTATTGCGAGAAAAGTTAAAAAAAATTGCATTGCAAATTTTTTTTATTTAAATAGGTAGAATATGAATCCACAAAAAATTTTTAATGTATAAACTGGGTTAATAAATAATTCCTTTTTGATTAAATAATAATTTTTAAAAAATTTTTTTTTTAGAGAGAGAAAGATGTAAACGTTACGCCTCGTTAATTCGATCGATGAGAACAGACAAAGAAAACCATAGGTTCAGATCTCGCAGGGCATTTTTGCAAAACGAGGTCAAATTGATTTTATCCGAGGTTCTGACCACGTTTGATACGCGAGGAATGTTATTTACGACCGGTGCACTATATTTCCATTTTTCTTTTGGTTTGTCCTTTTATTTCATAATTTATCCGTGACTCGCGTCCTTTTCTGATTGGCTGTGCTTTCTCATTATCTGGGGATCTAATGCTTGACGACAGACAGGTATCGAAATTGTGTCGCATGTTTTTTTGCAATGTTATTGCAAACTTTCGACGTTTAGACTGGTGCTATCCCTGTCGCAAGGATATTACATTTTTTTTTCATGCAAAAATTCCGTAAAAGTGATATTAAAATATTACACGCTACGGCAAATAAGTTTTTCATTTTATTTGGACGAAATTTTTTCAACAATATCATATAGCGAAATTACAATTATATACTCATGTACTCTGTGAAATCATTTTAATTCCCTTCTTTGGCAAAACCATCTAATATAATCCAAAAATGTGAAATGATTGCAATTCTTTTTCTGCTTCAAATTTTTTTAAACTAATTTATGCTCTTCTTGGAATCGAGAGTTAAATATCGCTTTTATATAAAGACTGCTGAATTAAGTCATCATGAATTCGAATTTGAATTTAAATACTTTCAAAAAAATTACGATACCATGTTTAGATTAAAATTTAAACGTACCAAGAGAGCCGAATACATAGCAATGATAAAACTGTTATACTTGAAGAAATTTTTATTTCAAAAAGATATTTTTAAACTTCCATAAATTCAGTAATTTGTTTGAAAAAAGAATTCTCTTTTCTTATGTTGGCGAAAAAAGAACATCTCGTACCGGGAATGTAATGTTATTTGAAAAAAAAATGAATCTCGTTTATTAGATTACCGTGGAAATTCAAATTGCATATGAAACAAAAAGGTTGAAATTGCAATTAAATTGAAACGAACGAATGTTTACCGTTGAGTTGTGAAAGGCCTTAATAAATTAGTGTTTTATTTTACAGCTCTTTCGGTCGACTTTAAATTCTACATTTAATAAAAAGCCGATAGAAGGGGGGTAAAGAGGGTGGAAAATGGGCAGCGACAGTGAACACATGCATGCACGTACATACGTATAGATGGGCACGTACGAGCAGCTGGACGGGACCGCTGGTGCGTTCTTCGTGTGCGATCGGACGATCAAAATGGTCGAATGAGTTTCATTACGTTACGCGTGGGGTACTAACCACACGCTCGCGGGACGCGTAACGCTTGGTGGCCGTGATGTGTGCGTGTAATGGGTTTTCACGCGAAAGTGGTCGTGCAGTGCGAATCCTCGTCAACGAGCGCACCGAGCTCAGCATTTCATGCCGAATATACGAACGGTGGATGCGATCGAACCCCTCATGTCGTGTGTCGACTTTGGTTTTCTCCGTTATAGTGGCTTCTAAAAAGAAAAAAAAGACATGGAATAAGAGAGAGAGAGAGAGAGAGAAAGAAAGAAACAAAATGCACTCCTCATTCAATTCAATTCAATGATAATCACAAGAATTTTTGACATTTGTAAATGAAATTTTTATTTTTGAAATTTTTGCATTTTACTTTAACATGATGCTTTAAAATGATTAATTATTACATACTGTGGTTATATGATTGCATGGAAAAGGATATACCGTGTAAAATATTGTGTCGTCGAGTGCGTCGTGGTAATGGTTCAAAATCGAGAATAATTATTATTGTTACTTGCAAAAATGTTTGTTCAGACGCTATTTAGCATTCACTTTGGCAGATAATGCGAGCTCGTCAGTTTGGGCGAGACAAAGAGAAGTCGATATTAATAATAACTGCTTGGATAAGGGAGAAACGCGAGCAAGCCAAAGCGCAGAGATCGAGTCAGTGGAGACTGCCCGGTCTGAACCACTGCATCGTCGGAGGGTGGTCGCGGCATTTACATCATTTAATTTATGGCCCAGTGCTTCCTTCTCTCTCCTGTCCTGACCAAACCCGGAAAGGGACGCTGGAGCAGAGTCGCGCACACACGTACGTGAGATATAGGCGGGAGTTATGGGTGGACATATACTGTGGCAAGTCGAATATATTTGCATATGTATGTAACCAAATGTCGAGGATGGAGCACCAAGAGATGTAGAGGTAGTCGATGCAGCCGCAGGAAAGACCGGAGGTACCAAGCACTGAACCCATTTTAGACTCAACCCACACATCTGTCGGATACGAAAAACGCACAAGACCACTGGCTTTCCCACACACAATTCCAACTTCCAACCTGAATTTGTAAAAAAGAAACATTTTTGAACAGTAGAAAGTTTTGTTTTGTTTTTTGATTTTTGTTTTTTTTTGTTTTTTTTTTTTTTTTTTTTGGTAGACAATCAATAAAGCATTTTTGCAAATTGATTTCATCCCAAGTTGAGGTGATCTGTTGTTGTGGTAGCAAATGCTGAGAGATGCTTGATCTTAAATCGAACAATTTGCTGCCACCTTGAAATTGAAACAGCAGCTGAAAGAGAGAAAACGGGGCTATATCGACGCTTTGGAATGTGATTTAGGAGGAGTTTGGGCGCTGGTTCAAATGGCTCGACAATGCTCGCGCTGGGTTTTAAGGCCTCATTTGCAATTCCTTTTAAAATTTATTAAACGTTCCGCAGACTTGTTGGAATTTATTAGGATTCAATATTCCAGAGGATCTGGTCCGATGCTATATGATCTATTTCTTACTGGATACTGTGAAATCCGATTCGAATTACGACACGCAGGATTTAGCTCAAATGTCGAACAAAAATGGAAATGAAGTTTGGCAATTATTGATTTTCTAAGGATTTCATAGAAACAAAGGAGCATGTTAAGATGTTGGATAAAATAAAAGGTTGAATAGGCCGTATTTACGTGTTGTTGAATGAGCGAGGCTTTCGCCCTGCGTCTCCCATCTTTGGTTCCTTACAACTTGAGGATTAGCCCTGCTGAAACTCAGGGAATCGAGCCTCGTCTTATCATAATCTATAACGTGCAAAGTGTATATTTGGCGTCGGGTTTACCAAAACTCAAAGTTTGATTGGCTAGGTTAAGGTATCAAGTTTTGGTCATATAGAAGTTCGGTTCGTCGTCATGTTTCGATCCCGCGCCTCCGGAATAGAATGACGCTGTCGTTTTCACTAAACTGCGACTCAAACTCGAAACTTCAGATAGTCTCAAGTAAATTATGAGCTTAACGAGCAGGGCCAATAAAGGAGACACAATGGCGTTTTATTTATCTTACGTAACTATCCTTTCATGCCTGATCTATTAATTAATATCCGCGTGCCGTTGAAGTTCGCCCGGCATCACTATATGTTTCGTTCAATTTCGTTCAATAAGTTTCTTTAATCAGACTCGATCGAGACCATAGAACTTATTTATTAGGTTTCCATTCAAAGTCCTCGCTCAACTTTTTCTTTAATGAAATCAACAAAAAAATTGAAACAAAGAAAAAAAAATGTTTTTTTACTTTAAACAAAATTCTCTGAAACGTTTTTCTCGTAAAATAAACATCTCCACGGTGTGCTTTTTTACTTTGCATACATTTGTACAAGAGACTTTTTCATCTATCTATATATATATATATACATAAGACGTGATAGAGACATTACTTTTTTAATTATGGCAGGACCTAAAACACGGCCTATTAAAACACTGAAAACGAAAACTAGCAAGAGAGATGAAGATACAGAGAGAGATAGAGAGAGAGAGAGAGAGCGCGCGCGCGTAACTTCAAATTAAAATGTGCAATTACGTTGGCGAATTCATTTTCAATTAATTTACTATTACGTTCGCTGCAACACCATCGCTGGGACGCACCGCGGGCGTGCTCTTTGTTTCCGACGTGTTGAATTTTAAATCGCTTTTGTACAAATTATACGTATTGAGAATATGCTTATCATAAAAGCGATCCGGCGTGATCGCACAAGTCTTTGTGTCGGCCTGTCACGCATAACCAGGCGTTACGTTTCATTAGGCGATCGGCTTTTTATCGCATTTTCACCTTCGAGCGAATCGTCAAAATGTGGAGGTATTCAATAATAGACAACTCATTGAACGTTAACACTTCCAGGGTGACATTTAATTGGCTGATTAAATTGAACGGTGATTAGTTGTGGATTCAGCAACTGATTATTGCGCGACACTGATTTGACTCGAAGTGACACCTCCGAACCAGTCCCTGATAATTTGCTCCAATAAATTGGAATGTAATAAAAGCTCTTCTGTAGAAGTATTATCCATGCATTAAATTGAATGGTCTCATTTTGTGTTTCAGAATGTTGGAGGGCAAGAGTGTAATCGTCGTTGGGTAATGGCTGGCTCAGTGGAATCGCAGGCTCCGCTATCCGAGGCGCTTCTAAGTTTCGCTTCATGGCAACGAGGGTAAGTGTGTAACAAACTATACTCATCGTCGCAGACGTATCGCACCTTTTCGAGCTGGCTGAATCGCGACGTGACCCGATTGCCGTGCGGCTTTTCATTCGGTTTTTGCCTTGCTCGCGTCTATTTCTTGCGTCCCTCGCTCCGCCCGCAGTTTGGCAACCATTCCTCGGACCGGTGTCCGGCTTCTGCAGACCGCCCTTTCTGGATAACCCGACCCCGTATATTTTGAAACGTCCCTGCGTTTTTTGATGCCGGTTTTATGTCACTCCTGTTTTTACACCACCGCCATGCTCATAAATTATCAGCCCTCATTTCGCTCAAAAAAATGAATCGACTCTTCTGTTTCTTTTGTTTTTTTTTTTTTTTTTTTTTTTTTTATTGTTATTATTTTTTCGGGGCTTCGCGCTTCTCCTCTTTCAGCGCTTTTTGTTCTAATATTATGTGCATTTTTTATGACGCTACGTGCGGTATCGCTGCGCGCTTTTTACAACGATAAATGTTTTTCCCATTTATATATGATGAGACAACGTGTGCAAATTTAACGACCTGAGCCCATGTTTGTTTTTTTGTTTTTTTTTTTTTTTTCATTTGACTTTGCTCCAGCATTATACCGCTTCGGCTTTTAAAATTTGATTACAGTTTGTTTCCAAGTTTTGCTCTCGTGTCGTCGCCGATTTTAATTGAACTCCGCGGAGCGCCGTTCGAGTTTTGTCGCGAGCTTCAATTTGTCATGCGATACTTGCAATTTTGGGACGCGGGCTTTTATTTAGTCGTTCGGGCGGAAGTTATTATTCGACCCGGCAGTTGTGTAATGCAAAAATGAATGTTTTCTCAACAATGAAGTGCAGGGCAAAGTTCATTTCAAAATATCACAAATTAGTCATGTTTATTTTTCATGCATTAACAAAATTATTTTGGAACGAAAATTAGCAACAATAATTTGTTTTATATATATTGTTTGAATCGATTTTTCATTCACTGGCATTTGCAAAGCTTTTATAATGGCTAAAAATTAACAATGAAAATTGATTTTTGAGGTAACGTAAAATTCATACTTATGAATGAAAGATGAAAAACAATATCGATCGACCTAAATGGAGAGACGGCAAAAGTTTGTGATACATTTGTCTGTTTAGTTTACACATTAAACATATGTTACATGTTCGCGCGACGTGCATTAGCTGAAATTCAACGGCTTAATCGAACTTGAAAACAGCTACTCGAATGTCTAGCAGCGATAATTATATCCGAGTATCATATTTTCAGACGCGAAGAAACCTAAGTGGCCGAACCTTTCGCAGCAGTCATTATCAATTAATCCCTGACGTTGAATAGTTAACGTCCAATTACTGGCGTACGAATGCATCGATAATGGCACCGCACTCGAACGGAAACAACGTAAACTGATAAGCTGAATTCATAATGAATGAATGATTGCACCGACAACGTTATCTCGTCATAGAACTGCATAGCGGCGCATCTGAATTTCGTAGAGGCCGAAACAAAATTTGTACAAATACCTCGCAAGATATATATTCGGATAGATGAACGGTGCGACGCGAGCGCACGGCTTCGCTAGGCAGCGAAGCCGCCTAACGATAATGGGAAAAGCATCGAAGGAAAAGCAAACGCAAAGGCAGACGACGTGATAGACGGGCGCTCGTTAGTAGACAATATCGGCTTGGGGAGTCTGCCAGCATCCATCCCGCCGACTCTACCAAATGTGCGGTACGGCTCGAATTAATAGTTATTGGTTTTATCGCCACTGCTGGCATCTTTTACTCTCCTGTTCCTCTTTGTCGCACCTTATACAACGCAGGCAATATCTCGTTCAATGTAAGGGTAACGTTAATCGTCATCGATCTCTTTGCTATTATCCTTTTGCCTGCACTATCTCCTCTCCATAGCTTATCTATTTATTTCGCGACACATTGCGCTGCCCATAATTAGGCTAATAGCCAGTCGGAAACTAGTGGATGAGTTGTTGTTGTATCGTGACATAGGGTTAACACCGCTGGCAAATAAGTTTTACATAAGAGGTTTTATCCTGTCAACTGAACTTTTTCTCAAAAAATGAATCCTGGCTTCAGTTGAACAAATTTCTTTTAAGAAATCAAAAAAAAAAAAAAAAACAAAATAAAAAAAAAGTTAAATCTCAACTCTGATGACTGAACAAAAAAAAAATAGCGAGCAAGTACGCGAAAATTCAAAGCTTAGAACATACATGATGAACTAACGACAAGTAGCTAACATATGTGTACTTTGGGGTTATATATAGATAAACTAGAACGTCGTTTGCAAAACATAATGATGTTCACGTTATGCAGTGCAGAGTAAACCACATTTGAAATTAGACGTGAATATCAAAAAGTTAGTGTTTTGTGTTGAATTGGGAAAGAAATGTAATTTTATAAATTCTATTTTTGGTGCAAATTGAGAGAAAGAATATCGTGCGTGCAAGATGAAAGAGGGAGATAGATTGGAGGGGGTGGAGAATTTCGTGGATCATAATTGGTGCTTACATGTTTATGTGTGTGAACGAAAGGAGGGCTTTAGGAGGCACAAATATCACAATGCATCCGTGCACCAAAATAATTGCTTCTTTCGGATCAAAGAAAACATGGCTGTGAACGAATTGTCCCTGCATCGGGTTGAATTAAGGCTCGGCAACCGAAGAATTCAAAATCTCTCGTTCGTGTGGCAGAAGCATCGTTTCCGGTTGAGATCTTAAAAAGAGTCCTTGGCATTCGATCGAGCTTTGACGAGCGATTCGAATTCTATCAAAGAAGTAACGAGGTTCTTTGTCTGCGTTACTATCACGATCATCAATTAAGAATTTTGTGTCAAAGGGTTTGCCGGCGGTCCCTTTTGGTCCATAATCAAACTCACACGCTCGCCATCTCGTTTGGTCTTCTTCGTGCGATCGCGCTCCTAATCGATAGCAGAATCACGACGAGACCAGCGGTCACGTTCCCGAGTGCCGATGGTTGGTAAGACCGCCAATGCTGAATAGGCGCAGAGCACACAAAGGCTGCGTTCCAAAATCAACTGACAGTATTGACAATCCCAGTGCGGACTATCGACTTTTTCAAGTAAACACCGCGTTGCAATTTCTAACCCCGATTTCATCTTATTCGGTACAACTTGAAATCGACTTTTTACCTTCTGTTAACAACTCTCCAATTAGGTCTTTCCAAAGTCGTTCCAAATTTTTCGCGACCTCTGCCGTCAACTTCTCGAAATTAAGTTCGCGGCTTTTTTTACGTACGTACAAACAAGTCGCAAACAATCCTACCGGACTTGCAAACTGATTAGGAATGTCGTTCAAGTTTAATAATACTCGCCCAACTATCACGAAACGGTATAGTCGAGATGAATTCCGTTTACCCAAGTGCTGAACTAAATCCGCAATCCCGAAAGATTCTTGACATTGTTTTGTTGAAAACAAAAATATTAGCTGGATTGAAATCTTAACGTTCAGACGATTTGATTGGTTTTGGAAAACAGAAAGTGCTTTGTCTCTCCTCACTCTTTGTGTAAGCCCCGTGCAACTAGCCTGGTCGTGTGGATCGCTTTGGGTTCTGCCCATTTCTGCGTCTTACCCCTTCCCCAGAGCTACACCATCGCACCGGCTTTACAGTCCGGATAAACCCTAAAGCGCGCCCAACCACATTCGGAGCAAAATAAACGCGTCGACGATTTTCGGAAATACCCCGGAGATGCATTAACGTAATCCTAAATACCACCACTTCGGTCATGCGGAATTTAAACGAGAGGGAGTTCGTTCGATTGGTCGCATAAAAATCATGTGGCTCACATGTGTATCTCGTCTCATTACGTAAGCACAATAAGCTTTTATCTATACGAATAATTGATGAATTCTATATTTTGAATAAAACATGTCACGCACTTTTGCAAAGCCTTTGAATACAAAAAAAGACACAATTGAATGATACTAAAATATGGATTATTTTTTATAACAACTTTTTTGTTTTTCTATTTTACAAACAAATTTTATATCGAAATCGTAAAGATGCACTTTTAGAATGACTTCTCGCTAGTTGTGGATGACAAACAATGATGAGCCAAAGAGAAATTGAATTACAGCTTTGGTACAATCCTGATTAGGTTGCTCTAATTTTCCAAGCTGAGCGTGATTAGGTTGTGCAATGCTTTAAATTTACTCCGTCCTTCATGGAAAGGTCTTTCTGAAATTTGTTAAGTACAAAGAAAAAAAAATGAAGTTGAGTATATTGCAATTTAAAGTTCATAAAATAATTCAACTATGTGGATAAGATTGAATGTACCCTTACAAAAATAAATTTTGGAAGAAAAACTTTTTGGAGAATTGGATTGGTTTACTGTTCAGTGTATTGTAATGATGCAAAAAGTTTTGGTTCAACTATTGATTTTTTGTGAGTGATGCTTTTATGAAAATTCACGTTCAATTTTGATATTTGATCTTTCATACAGATAGCATTTCTTCAACAGTTCAATCATTCAGGTTCAAAATGTTCTTTATCACGAGACAGATTCGTTCCATTTAATCCGTATAATTTAAAGAAAGATAGGTTAATGAAAAATTAATCTAATAAGACAGTAATTTTGATCCAACGTTCGTGGCTCAAGAGACAGAGGTGTGGACAAAACGAGTAGAACCGTCGTGTCCATAATTACGTTTTCATATCTGCGCGTATCAAATTAAGCACAGCAGCATTAACCTAACCCCGCGGACGTATTGAATATGGCCGTGCTTTGCAGGTCACACGTAGGTAATAGCGCCCCTCGCGGCTGCTGGGGAGAGACGTGCGTTCAAAGGGGCGAGTTCGAGTGTAGAGAGAGAGATTCATATCAAACCTTTTCATCGTCTTAACGGCCGGTTGTTCAACGCTTCCGAGAATTCGTAAAGCCAAGCTCGGTACTTTCTCTGCCTCCATCATGGAGATGACTATCGTCTAATCTTTTAAGAGGAGAGTCCGTTCCACTGCTACACTGGACACGGCCAAAGAAAAATGGTACTTTCCGCTCGTCGCATCTGACGTGTCCACAGAGCTCTAGTAAATCGAGTGACGGTGGAATTAAGACTCCGCAGAGAGGAACTCATGTGGCCTGGAAAAGTCAGTGAAACAAGCCCGCCTGTGGTCAGCCGCTAGGAATGATGGTTTTTTTTTACGTCGTGAAACAGTAATGTCAGACGTCGAACAGTTTTGTTGTCCTACTGTTGGAAAGTCTGTAAGACAGAGGACATTGGATAACACAGATTTTATGACATGATTTACTATGGTATTAATTTGTTGGTGCTTATTTCGTGAATTGCTGCAATTACCAGTCGGTATCACTTGTCTACGTTAGCATTATATGCCAGAAATTAATTGAAATTCGGTATTAAGTCCAGGTGATAATGCTCAAGTTATTTTTCTTGTTATTTTTGTCTGAAAATGTGCGCATCAAATGGTCTTGAAAATAACATTACAGCGCGAAGTAGAATAGGTATGGTTATAGTCAGACTGTGAAGGTAACACTTAGTTTCAATGACGTTTTGGTCACAATTACTTCTAACATAAGATAAAGTTATTTTGCTCTTACTTTCTATTCTTTACGATGTTTTCAATTAATTTTTAATAGTTCTATTAACAACAAATTATTTGTCGATGAAAAGAAAAAATCAAGCTATGTCAATGGAGTAATCGAATTTAAATAAGAGTGAGAGAAAAATAATAGATTTTTTTTTTCTACGTATAATTACCTTTTTTTTAATAACAAATTAATTTGCATGCAAATTCGTGCGTAAATTTAACCTTCTCAATCTGTGTAGGTGGTAATAATTTTAGCACGTTATAGAGTGCGAGGTGCCGTGCATATAATGACGTAGACGTTGTTTCGTTACCGCAAGTATTTACTTGCGCGTCATGTGCAATTGCGGGAATGATTCTTCACGATTCATTTAGGTGTATAATTGTTCGAAATTGTCATAAACAGTTTCAAAGAGTGCATATACGTTCAAAAGATGTGTAGATAAAAATACGAGATCCATTATCCCAATACTCCAACATTTTCATTCGTCAGATTTCATTCCCGAGACCTTACTGGTAATTAAAACGACCCCTGCCTCGAGACGACGTCAACGTCAACTTTTCAACGGCGACGACTTAACGCAACTTGTCATGACTTCCCCTTCGCTCGCACTATCCGTCCCAGTAACTACTCAAACAGGATATCACAAATGTATCATCTACTTACTTTACGATGAATGCGCGCTAATAATAATGATACTTCAAGCTAATGAGTGCTTTATAGTATCAGTACTGAACATCAAATAACACTTATCTTTGAGGAGTAAGTCGTGTATAAACATCGCGAGATGTGTCGTCTAGAAACAGACATTATCATATACCCGATTATCATCATGTGATATTCAATCAGATTAATCAACAAATGATACAAAAAGATTTAACCTCTTTTTCAATTTCATTTACAACGATCATCCAAAAAAATGGTTTTTGTATTAAAATATTTTCGTTTTTGTTGTTATTTCTTTTTTGAGTACTTGTTGTGGAGGATGCAATTGATTATCTTTGAGAACCTGCTGAATATTTTGTATCAGAAATATGGAACGGACGGAGGCTACACTTCGTTATTCAGGATAAAAGATCGATGCGCATTTCCTTTGTTAAGATATATACGGTTTCGTACGTGGAAGCAAAGTACATGGTGAAATGGCCCGCAATAATTCAAACGGTGATTAGGTTTCTCTCTCAATTCTTATAATTCTGTATTTATACTTAATTTCATGGTATCGTGGATGAATTTGCAGCAGCGACAAATTGAATTATCATACACACTGCCTAAGGCAAAATTCTCATTATCATTGACTCAAAATAGTTTGGGTATTATATATACATGTTTCCGTTTGTGACAAAGTTGGTATGCAAAAATGTGAATGATATGATTATATGAATTAATATGAAATCAATATAAATTTAATATTAACTATCAATTAATGAACCAATGAAGAAGCATCCACTTGATACCGGATTTTATTTTTGATTAATTATAAAGCCCTGTTTATAATAATATACACGAAAAAGCGATATCGCCCGGTCAGAATTTTCGCCATCAAATAAAATATCGTTTGAATGTAAAATACTCTCGATCATATTGTTCAGTTGGTTGTGCGCGATCGCTTTCAACGAGACACACAATTTTGAAATGAAAACATTTACAAGCATTAGATGATACTTTATCATGCACGAATTTATGATTTCATATAGATGTATCGTCTACATAAATTTGTTTTCAACAGGGCATAATATCTCTTGAAAATCGAACATTAAAATTGCATGATACTCGCGTGCACCGGTGAAAATATATCCCAAACCAACTTGTCCTAAATGTTACACGAGTGCTTGAAATTTGCACACACGAATGATTCGCGCAAAATGAAATATTGAGCTAAAAGGTAAACGTGTAATGCCCTTGTGCTCGCCTTTTGCAATTCAGCGAAAATGTTTTGTGTGTCCCTACATAATCGCATCATCCATCGTGTAATCTGTTTTTCTTTCCCAAGCGTCTAGAATCGGTGCGTAGTATCGAAGTTTGTCAGATTTTTGACAACATTTTCAAACGAGCAACAAAAACATTTTCATTTTGCAATGGACAAAATTGAAATTTCAATTCCAGCTTACACCGAAGATCCTGTTACATTCGTCTCTTCAACATCATGTCGTCGTCCGAGATAATGCGTGTTATTTTGTTCATAGAACTATTTTAATTGCTGTCAGTCAAAGCCACAAAGTTGCAGAGCATAAATTGGTATAACAATGATTTGAACGTGTAATGCCTGATGCTTTGTCTGAGTGACGTCATAAAGGATTAAACTCACCATTAAAAATGATTTACACGTAAATTAACATTGCCTCTCGACGCAACTTTAAATCCAAGTTGTAGAATGTCGGCGTGATTGTAGGACAAAATTGTCTTGCTGAAAATTGCGATTCGACTCTAATAAGGTTATTATCTTCGTCTCTTTCTCTCCTACGCACACTGATTAACTAATAAAGTTCAAATAGGAATTGTCCGTTAAGAACGTAGTAACACGTGACGCCATTCCACGCTCTAAACCGTTTTGATTCTCATTCAAGTACGAAAAGCTGGAACAAGCTTTTTTGAATTATCATTTTTTACATCGATGTTCATGGAAGACAGAGAGAGAGAGAGAGAGAGAGAGAGAGAGAGAGAGAGAGAGACAGAGACAGAGACAGACAGAAAAAAAATGTTATTTCAAAAGTGTTCAAGCTCATATTTCGTATCAATAAATGCATTGAGCGAATTCAATTTCTATTTACATATTAACGCTAGGTCAATGCACATATTTTGAGATTTGAATGTAAATCCTAGAGTTACAATGTGTGCATGCAAATGCTGTGTAGTTTCACAATTCATAAATTACCATCGACCCCGCGAGCTTAAAGTTTTGTGTTCATTACCGATACGAAGTAATACAGTTACTAATTTTCCATAATATAGATATTGATTTGTAGGGAAACTGCAAACAGGAATCATTACTAAATTATTTATTTGCGAGAACCTAATTTCAAAACATTCTTCATTCTAATAACATTCAAACATTTTACGATATATTTGAGAAGAACAATTTTTTCTTCAAAACAAAACCATTTTTCGTTCATTATAAGAAAAAATATTTCAGTTTTGTATAAACAAAGTTTGATTTTTGTTTTGATTTTACACCATGAGTAGGTGATCAAAGATAATGAGAATTTAAATAAACCAATTGACGTTATGAGTCGTAAGTTGAACACGCAGATCGAGATCCGAGCGCGTACGCCACTTATTTTGCAGTCGTACCGGGTACTCAGGTGCCGTGATTGTAATATAGGTCAACGTTTACACAGCTGCTTTAAGCTGGATTTACGGAAGAGCTTTCGCCATACCGACCGAAGCAAATACATTGGAACGGCAAATACATTTTTTATCTTCGTTGACTCTCAAACTCTCCGCCTTCCAATCTCAGGACCTTTCCACGGCTCGAGGAATACGTTAGTGTGTGATGCGAATGCGCGCTATACTTGTTCTTGTTTGACTTGGAACACCAACGAGATATCGTATCTCGCCGAGAGGACCGTCTTTTGGCATATTCGGCTCGTTTCGTTGTAAACTACATTGACCGTTTTCAAATCATACGTGGTTTCGCTTCATTCGGTCAATATGCCAAGTCCGAATATAAGTTCAATAATTATTTCACGTTTTACTTTCTCATTACTTGAAGAATGCATCAATTTCATTCTGCATTTCAAATCGTCGTTAATCAAAATTGATATCAAATTAGTCAGCTTGGCAAGAATCGCGGTCACAATATAAATTCGAGGCATAATTCACAGACGAACCAACTCACCTAAATACAATTTAATATTCCACGAAACACGTAAGGTATTCCATTCGGAATATTTTTCTATCTTTTGCTCTTTAAATAGTCGAAATTTAATACTCTGCAAATTTTCAACGAACCGCAACTTAAATACGTATTTAATTGGATTCATTTTTCATCAATATTCATAACTTTATTTTTACATTAACTTCAAAGTTCACTTAGATTAATTCGAGTGTGTCACTGAATCATCGCTAACATTCCGACATACTTTACAAGGCGATTTTTTGTTCGCAACTCCAGACTTCCAAATGAATATTTCGATAAACAAGTCGACTCCAAGGCAACCTTGAAGTCAGACAACTTTTATTTGGAAATATTTGTTTTGCTGTGAGATTGTGGCTCTATGCCAGGCACGAGTTCGACGGGTTCAAGTTTTTCCAGTGATTCAGTGTCGAACATTTTTTCCAACTGGTCCACATACAGTTTTCTCTTTTCTTTAGGGTATGAAAAAAAAAAACAAAAAACAAAAAACAAAAAAACAAAATTAAACTAGAATCGTACTTTGAGATCTATCATCTTTCAAGTTAGGTCAGCTGAATAAAGTAGCTGTTCGTTGAAAGTGGCAGCGTTTGTTTTGCTGTGAACTTTTTTGTTAGGCGTCGGGCGCGGGCGACGTGACAAAAGTCCGATGGTGATAATGGAACGGAAGTTGGTTGCGTTGGAATTGCGACTTGCCGACTCGTGACAACGCGAGTTCGGATACAGCGATGCGAGGGACCCGCTCGTTTTAGCGTCACGGCCGGGGTTTTGTGTATGCTTGCAGAATTCTCTCGTAGGACGCGAGATTAGACGGATGGTAGCCTAGGGAAATTTAACCAGGTTACATGCAGACGTGGCTTCCAGAAAATCGTTTAAGCGGTCCAAAGAGCGAAGATTAAAGCTCTGCCAGCGTGGATAGAATCTAATATGAAACTGTTAAGGGCGTTTTCGGCGTGTTGCGGCAAGTTTTCATCTTTTGAAATTTGCATGAGAATCTAAAGAACAAAGGCAAGGAGATGCCATATCGTCTATTTATCACAATTTTATCGCTTCTTTTTTTCTATAAGGCGCCTGTGTATCACGTTGGCTCGCACATATCGTAATATGAACATTATCATGACTTTGAAACAAATCTCACGGGTTTACATTATTTCAAATCTTTTTCTCAGACTCACTACTGAATCAAACGTCTCAATTTTTTTTCCAACACCGAATATGAAATTTTCATTACCATTTTATGTTAAAAGGGTTCCCGGCCAAGTGAACACTTTGATTTATAATTCTCAGAAGTATAAAACAGAATAAAAAAAGTCATTAACATATTAGACGTGAACAAAATTGTAATCATTGTTTTCATTTCTGTAACATTTTCTTTTCAATCGGTCTTATCTTCGTTTGAAGAACTCCAGACTAGTTGGATAATGCATAGTTAATAGTGGATTGTTTTGTGTTAGTGGAGCAAGTTGCAAAGTTACCTTTTTGTTTCGTTTCAAAAACTTCGTCTTCGCATTTGAAACTTTGAAATATTTTTATCTCTATTGCTCAAAACAAGGTAGAAAGTATATGAAAACTTTCCTTTGCGCACAATTTAACCTCTATGATGATTTCTTCGACTAGATTATATCTATAGCTGAAAGGTAAAACCAGGTAAGTGAATACGTAATCCCTATACACTTATACCTGGTTTTAACTTTGACGCACAGATGTAGAGATGAGAATTACTGTCTAAATTGTATCAGAACACGGTGAAACGTTTTTCATCTCTATACGAAACTGGGTAACGTTGCTGGAATGAACGTATTTCTTGATGATGATGATGATTAGGGAAGTGGTGAATAGGAAAGTTTGGTCCGCCGATTATTTCATAACACATTTTGCCGATACAAATTTCATGCAACATTAATCGGCGCCAGTATACCGTAATATCATGTGCTATAACGCGACTCTTACGGAAAAGCCATACATTATTGACACCGGCAGTGGTCAACGTAGTCCTCAGCACACATATTTCGGTCACGTATGGGTCGAGTTTCGTGGTATGTACTGGCGTGTATAAACGCTAGAGATAATGTACGGATACAGTTATTATGCGAACATATATAAAACAACATGTGTGTGTCGTGCACTTTCGTGTGTTAATAATATGACATCTCGTGTTGTCCTGAAATTCGACATTCGCTTGGTTTCGAAATAAACGCATTGATCGAACGCAAACTTTTGGCAAAACAGCGTGTAAACAACTTTTTTTATCAATATTAAAGATAATCTCAAATTGGAAATAAAACAAAAAAACAACCCACTTCTTTTTGATGTTTATTAAATGCAGATGCATGGCGATGATAAAAGTTGTGTTACACAAACGGGGAAAAAAAAAAAAAAAAAAAAAAAAACTTTGGAATTGCAAAATGATGATGAACTTTTTCAACTGACCTCAGATGGCGTCCCTTAATGCCGGCATTAACAGAAAATTTTCCCTCCTTGTGCGCGTAATATTTAGGTTATGTATCACTGAAAGTTTGACGTGGTATAAAGAGAGAGCAAAACTGGTAGGATTCGTTTTTTATACTTCGTTCGGAAACCGCGGTACGATCGAGTCTGATGAATACGAATGAAGCAATTGCTTTTTACCCAACTTTTTGCGCCATTTGCATATCCAAGTTTGCTGCAAAAATGCAACTTCCCTGATTACGCTGCGTCTCCACAAAGACCCGCTCGCTTTCTTTTACCGTACCGCGAGCATTACTTCACAAATGATTGAGCATTTTTTATGCAGCCGGTGATGAATCGTTCGTTAGACCGGCTTAGTCTTTCACTGGCGTATTCAATTAACTGCCAAGTTATCAATTTCATTATTCACAATCGCTTTAACACTCTGTTAATATATGATCGAACAATTTTACATCCTTGATAATTTCTTGGTCTGATTTGCAGAGATTTTACAAAAAAAAAAAAAAAAAAGAAAAAGGAATTTACTTTTTGCTCAAATATATTCTGACGAAAAAACAAAATCAGTTTTGCATCAAAAGTTTGTTACTTTTGTTCATTTATAAACATTTTTGTTTCAACATATTGGTAGCGAGAATACAGTTAGTGTCGTTTATTCGTAGAATGTATCTTATTTTACAAATTCAGAGTTCGTATAGCTTTTCTCAAGTATGAGAGAGTCGAAGAATGCTTATGTATGCAGATGAGGGGTAACGGCGGGTAATGAGAGTTCGTTCTGATGTGTGAACTGAAAGACCTATTGTGTTGTACGTCAACTGTTACGCTCGTGAGACTGATGTCATCAAAACTCATGTGAGACGGTTGCTCCATCACATACGCGCGCATTAAATTTAGAAAAGATCGCATGTCAGGACAAAAGAAACAAACACTATACATATACGAGGGGAATGAATTGTCTATCGTGCTTTGCGTTAAAATTTGATTGATTTCAAATGTGGAGCATCTAAAAAAGATCAAAATAGTTTAAATAATAATCTCGTTTCACTTATCAATCCATCAATTGTAGTCAAATTATATTCGTCAGATAAAAAGTGACAAGTGGTTATAACGAAAAATTTTTTGTTGTTGCATGAAAAAATTAATTGTCTGGAAGAAAAACAAAAGTAGAAAAAGTGTTTATTCCATTAAAGTATTGTAAAATACAGAATGTCTGGCAATCGTCGAATGATAATAACGTTGGAATGAAAAGGAAAAAGTAAATTAAATCGAGTGACGAGGCGTGAAATACTAGATAAAAGGTGTTCCTCGCAAAGCGAATTCTCTTGGCGTAATCATTTATTTTACTTTAGGACAACAACATTATCGATATTTATAATCCTGTCAAAGCGACGTTAACAGATTTACAAAGAGCAGTTTTGAACGCAAATTGCATGCTCGAAAGTTTTTTTGAAGATTGAAAAAAAGATTGATTTGTCCATTAACAGATGTCAAGTTGGAGAATCATAATTGAAACGGGCACGGTTTGGATGCAAATTGACGCATTAGCATAGTAACTTGGAAAATAAGAACTGGCGCAATTTGTTGGCGGAATTCCGATGTGGGGGCTCTGAACGATTTTCGACTGTTTATGTGGAGTGAGTGGTGCTTTTTATTCGCACATAATCGTTCCGCCGATCGACGCTGATGGCAAAACTCTGGAGCGCGTGACTTAAGAATGCTTGATAGCTAAGCGCGTTAGGCAGCACGCTGAAATGTCTCATGACGGTATACCATTTCTTATCCCCATGAACAAAAAGTGTATCAGAAAAGAACGTCTTTGTAATTCATTGGCCCTGCCCGAATTCTTTTCACAATCGTCTGGGAGCGCATTTTTCATGCAGTTATCATTACCGTCAGGACACAAGATGGACAGTTTCATCCTATCCAAAGACGCCATCTCCTTTCAGAAATATGTTAGATAAAAAATTTTGTGAAATGTTTATCTTATCGTATGTCTAATATTGGACAAACACTGAAAAGAATTCGAAGAGAAAGTTCACAAAGGACGGCACAGAGCTAGAGAACCGGGGAAATAATCAAAAAGAGTATTCGCAAAAAGTTGTTCGCTTGAAAATGAACGGATACTTATATCTCTGGTTTCGTATTTCGGCAGAATCCTTTTCACTTATCCTTAGTGCCATCTCTCGAGGTGGAGATGAAATATTATCGACCGTTAGCTTAACCGCGCAAGCTCGCGTGTAAGTCGTACGGAATACTAAACGGTTACCCTTCCAAACAAGTTACACACTTAAGGTCGCTTGACTCGGGACAGTCATTCCGACAAGCCGATCTCTCTGATCCTTTTTATCCGTTCAATACTTTATTCCATTTTCACGTATCGCCGCGCTCGCGCGCTATCGCCTCGGCGAATCTTGCATTTGCATGCAACGCTTTTCACTGACGCACTGCGCGATGTGTCATCGATAAATCGAACACAGCGGTCGAATAAAAATTCAATGTCCATTTGGCAGCGGCAGCCAGCGGGACGTGTTCTATGCGTCGTCACGTTTCGAATCTGCTAGTTGGCCGCGCACTCTCTTTCCAACTCTGCTATATAGTCGCGCTATAAAGAAAAAGAGGAACCAAGATAAAAAACTAGCAAGAGAGAGTCCTTTCTTGTCGCACCTTCTTTTGCTCCTAACTTTTGCGCGGCTGCTTCTCCGATGGCGGTTCTGTGCTTGGTAAATAGACAGAAAGAAAGACAGAGAGCCAAACGGAGAAGTAATTGTAGTAAAAGGATTTCTTTGTGACTGTGTGTCCGACCTTTTGCGTCCTGCTCTGGCACAATTCGCGTCCTTGTTTCGGCATTATGGATACAATGGACCAAGAATTTTTTTTCTTCCTTTCTGTTTTTTTCTTTTTGTTTTCGTATCTTCCCTTTTTTTTTTAAGAGTCGCGCACATCGCCCTGATTTATTGCTTCAAATTTAATTATTTTCGATTGAACTCGGCCGCAAGTTTACAACACGCCGAGGACGAGAATAAGCTTCTAAGTTGATTTGCGAAACTGCTTTGTCGCTTCGGCGAATCGGAAAACAAGCTTAGTCGCGAATAACAATCGACGAGTTTTATTCGCCGAATTGCAATCGCTGCTTTCTGCTTTTCAAGTCAAGTCAATTTATGCTTTCGCAATTTCGCGTTTTACAACAAAAACGTAACCGGTAGCGTCGATCGATGATCGACGATGCCTCGGCGTTTCGTTATTTATCGCTGGTGATTTATCCGCCGGATGTACGGGTTGAAATTTAAAACGATCTTGATACTATACAATCGACCGACTGAAATTCGAATAAATCCATTATGTTTCACCTTTTTAATTTCAATGATCTGATAACTTACTTTTCGAGCTTAGATAAATTTAGATGAAGCTTGGATAAACATTTTTTGTACTCCAAAGTTAACAAGCTTGGCAAAAGTCTCGTATAACAAGACGAAAAGTAATTAAAATACAAGTGCCATTCATTTATTAGTATTGAATGACTTATTAAATCGAGAAATATTTTCCCATGAATGAGATTACTTATTTTTTGCAAATATAAAAATCGTCTCGGTATAAAAGAGACTGACGGTATTGAAGTTCGGACACTAAAAGTGCAATTAAACATGAGAAAATAATATATATATATATATATACATACATACATACATACATACATACATACATACATACATACATATATATTGTCCCAGACCGTTGCGAAGAAAAAGCCGTCAGATCGAAGGCAAGGCTGAGACGAAGAAAGATGGAATTAACCTAGTTAGAGAAGATAATACGCGACGGTTCTATTTTTATGAGCCGTTCGGCGGTCTGCCGTATACATAATCGAGCGCGCGTCCGTCCATCCGTCTTGGGCTGTCCCGCTTAGTAAATCTGACTGTTCGGCGCGTACC
The DNA here is from genome assembly GCA_030523145.1 of Trissolcus brochymenae. Classification (NCBI taxonomy): domain Eukaryota; kingdom Metazoa; phylum Arthropoda; class Insecta; order Hymenoptera; family Scelionidae; genus Trissolcus; species Trissolcus brochymenae. Next base: position 317,215 of record JAQQRF010000253.1, on the reverse strand, counting down.
AATTTTGGCACAGCCATGGTTCAACTTGTTTTGTCAATATTACAAATTATGACTACCGGATTTAAACGTCGATCCGCTTAGTCAAATAATCTGCTTCTGACAAGTCGGGTGTACGCCCAAATGGTCCATTGATTTCAGGAAAACGAAAAAGATTGGTCAAATTTAGACGATATTATTATAACTGGACACAGATGGCGTTCTTTGAAATGGGAACTGAATAGCCCAAATGGACGAAAATATATTTTCAAATAAATTTTATATAAAAATATATATATATATATATATAACTATAAAACAAAACAAAAAGATGGACATATATTTGGACTTATATTTTCGTTCGTGTGGGAGATATAATGGAAATTCTGACCAAAGCGTGATAAAATTCAACCGCTTGAATTGTTTGAGAATCATGGAGAATGAAAAAATGATTCATCTTGAATAAAAAATAAAACAACACATCAGTTGAAAAGGCCAAATTTTAAAGGTACATATTGTTTGAGAGTGATCATTAAATTTTAACTGTCATATTTTATTCGCATGCGAAACGGTGAAACTCGGTTCGTGAAACGTCAGCCTTTCAGTTATCAAAAATAAGAGGTTGCGAAGAAAAATTCCGCATCTAGACGAATTTCCGTTGCTCTTAAAATTGAGGATTAACGTTTCAAATTTACTTGGCCAAAGTAATGTGAAAAAGCACACGCGTAAAATTGGCGTCGAGCGGACCGAGTTAAAACCTAGCAACTCACATGCTACTGCTTGTCGTTTCGTTGGAACGACAATTTTTGCCCGCAAGGTAGTTAAGAGGCGCTTACCAGCAACTGTAACAAGCGGACGTCGAATTGGAGTGGCTGAGCGTGCGTGACCCTTCGTTAACGTTCATTTTGTCTATAGAAAAATATGTCTCATAAAAGTTTGCGTAATCGTTTCGCAAAATACTCGAGCTCTAGTTGTCCGTGCAAATTGTACATTTCAATATTTACATCATTTTGTGTTATTGCGCGGCAGCGCTCGTTTCCATTCCCTGCTATTATTATTAGCGCGTCCATCGTTGAACCTCAAAAACCAATGTGCAACGGAGAATTAGCGCCCGTAAATATTAATGCGCAAGTGATTACCGTTACGTTCGTTACGAATATTTTCGAGTGACTATGTGCTCAAAGAAAATAATAGTGCTGCTGCAGCTTCGCGTTTGTATAATCACGCTTAACATTCGAGCAGCGAACTTCACCCACTGGCAAAATATTCTTTGTATGCGGATTTGATTAAAGTCAACCTATATACCGCCGAACTGTTTAATTTACAAATTCATCATTCTGATTACTCGGTGTTATTTTCTAACTTGATTCAATTTGAAAAATTATTTTATTCTAGCGAAGATATGCGAACAAAATTTTTCACTTGCTAAAATTCAAATAATAAGATTTGTACGATGTTCAGTAATGAACAACTGCTGAAAAGCAGAATAGGGAACATAAATGGGTAATTCACGGATGACATTTTGTTCTCGCCCAACATTTATATTTTTTCAAATGCACGTCGCGCGTTAAAGCGATTAGTGTTTTTACTTTAGACGTACCATTATGCCTCGAAGTTTGTCGGAAGAATATGGAGCATGTCGACTTTTATCGTGGCGTCTCTCGTTTACAAGGACAGACGATAAAAGCACAAGTACCAAACGGGAGAGGAGACGTCAGAAATAAGTCCGGTCTGCAAATTTTAAATTGCCGCTCAACGTGCCCCGACTTGGGTTCAGCTTCGTGAGAACATTGTTTTTGGACTGCAGGCTATGAGAAATGGGCTCGGATGTGTCTGCGCAAAGTAATGAGCATCGCTGAAAAAGCCAATGATTTTATCATACAAAATACTTTATTTTTTTAAATTACCTTCCTTAATGAACATGAAGGGGGGCGAGGGGATCTATCAACACTTCGACACCCTTTTCACTTGCACGTTCAGGCATTCCGTTTAAATTTTGCATTTGAATTTCAAAATAATTAACATGCCCTGTCTTTTTAAACGTTAAAAAAGTTAGGATAATTTCATCGGTTTAATTAATTTGCTCGTTAAAAAACTGAATTGAAGTTAAAACACACACTTACGTCATGTAATTGACATGACGTATAAGTCATGTAATAAGTTTGTTTTATTCAATCCATTATATTTGAATGTTGATGATACAAAAATAGCAAGGGCAGAGGAATTGCTTTGTTTAGCAATCATCATTTGCAGAACCAATTTGGATGCTCGCACGATGACCCATCTGGCGAGAGCTCGAAAATTGACCAATCGGCTGGCAGTTTGAAGTCGCTCCATATCGCAAAAGGGGGTCAGAGGCGTCGCCTGGAGCAAGTCAGACGTAACTGTAATCGCCTTTGCACGAAACGTGACTTCCGTTACGAGGTAGCTGAGCGTTTCTACACAACTCCTCGGCGCGCTGCAACGCCGCCTGGACTTTCTTGAGCGCCGGCCGAGCGCGAGATAAAGCTCCCTCGTCCGCGGTAACTCATGCTGGGTAACAAGAAACACGTGGCGCGCCCACACGGACCTCGGGAAATTATATATGTAGGTTATAATAAGCTGCCGGTCCTCGAGATATCGGCGAATTATGGCCACCCTAATGGCCCGTAGAGTTTGATTTACCGCACGGAATCCAGGCCGTCCTGCTGCGCGGGATGAGTTTCGTGCGCCGCAACCACGAGAAAATCAACGCTCTATTGAATTAAATTTAATCGCAATTCTCGTTCGATCTATTTCGCGGGCGATTATTTTTCATTCTTACGTCCGATCAAGCTTGACTTATTCTACTGAATTTCTTTTCCATCGCGCGTGAAATATGTCGAAGAGCTGAAAGTCGATTTACAAGCGAAGGTGTGTCTGCACACACAGCTCACATGAGGAGAACGGGTCAGCGTTTGGCCGGTACGAAGTGGCGTATCATTCATGACGACACTCTCACGAAAGCGCCCTTCCTTTAAAAACGTATTACACTCGGTGGATTTGAAAAAGCGATTTTATTTCGCGCGACGTAGGCGCCACGCCGCCATTTATAACCTCACCCCCGCACGCGTCCAACGAGCTCCATCTCTTTCTGAAAATGATATTCGTGATATATATTTTGCGCTAAGCAGACAACGCCGGGGACATTACTCTCCGCGACGAGAAAGAAGCGTCCAAACGAAGAGGAAGCGGACAAAATTTCACAGATGTTAACCCGTGCATCGGATTTCGCTTGCGCGCACATACAGAATATCGTAACGCAAAACACAACAACGACCGAATTTATGACTCGGATTGTTTCAGTTAAACGACGTACTTTTTTCAACGGCGTATCAACGCTATTTGCATTTGATGATGTTGCATCTTTCGTCAACTCCGGCGTTATACTTCAATGTGCTTTATGTCATAGAATTTTTATGGGCCGCACGGGGGTGCCTGGATTTTGATGATGGAGTCATCCCGGGATTGATGGGGATTTGTCGTGTAGCCATGTCGCAGCGAGTGATTGCACGTTAGGGGCTGTCGAGATACACCCAACCAAATATTACGCCAACAAATTGCTCACAAAATATTTCTCCTCATATTTACATTCCGAAATGTTTCCCAACTTTTTCGTCGAACTGAAAGATTGCATTCATTTTTAAACAATCTTCCAATCAGACCTTCATGTTGAACTAAGACATTTCAAAATTGAAGATGCAAAATTTGTATTTCCTTCCGTAGCATATATGGTCGGCCGGATATGTTAACGATCTACCATTGAGTTATGATAAAGATATTTCTAAGAGTGTCGGATAGTGAAATTGAACCAGCATGAAACCTTCCGAGAATAATAAATAATCTGTTTGCTGGAATACATTATCGGACTATAAAAACATAAAGCGTATCCAGCGAGCAGATGCAATATTATTTATACAGATAAAAGTACACACGATGCATCAAAGCAACAGCGGGACAAAACCCGGATTTCCGATCGAACGAAAATAAAAACATTTTTTTTTGTTTCAAAAATGTCCGGGCGTATGTTAATTTATAAATATAAATGAATCGAGCGGATGAAAAAGCGTCCAATCAATTGCAAAATATGCTTTCCATTTACTCCGCCATAATTGTTGTATATTTTGTGTTGACTTTTAATTATATTGAACGCAAAATATTTACAAGAAGTTGTCTAGACTGTGGGGACACAATTGCTTCTAATTTGACACGTTTTTTGATACGAGAATCACTATTGTTGGATAATTCAAGCGCGGGCATAATAATTGATAGGCTCGCATAATTTGAAGATCGACGGATGGAAGGGGGCGGGGACGCGGACGAAAAAGTGGAAAAACCGTGACAAAGCGGTGACTGAACAATGTACACATGTTTCAGTTGGAGGCAAAATACAAGGCTCGGTCCACCTATACTCGGTGCGTCAATTAAATAGCGGGACATCGATTATCGATGCAACACAATAGCCCCTGGAGATTGTAACGAGTCCCTTTTACAAAGGCACGATCAGCGCACCGCTGCAAATTTAATCGCGAATATTCCACTATCGCATTTTCGTTCGCGAAAGATTAAAATGTGCCCTGTGAAAAGTTCATCCGCTCTTACAACTGAATTTGTTTCAACATGCCAGAGACTCAAAGTTACACGTTGTCATGCATGCATCGAACAGAGATTTCGCGTAATTAAAGTGATGGAAAAACGAACGGAGAACAAAAAAGATGAAATGGAAATTTAAAAAGGTTGCTTCAAATTTTGAACAATAACAAACATTGACAAAATCTATAATGATTATGGCAAGCAGTTCTGTACCTTTCCTCTTTTTCTGACAATTTAGTCAAATGCATTCAAATTCTTTTCATTTGAGAATTTTGATATGAAATTTATCATTAACATTTGAACTTTAAGTGTATTATATATTACTAATCAAAATATGTTAGTGATAACAAAATGTTGTTTATTTGTTTCAGGTGAGTGTATTTGAAAATTCTGAATGATCTTGTGACCACTTGAGGGAGGTAGGTAAGATATAGGAATAAACGCGACACTTTTAATTTACTCGAGACACAAATTCGTATGTGAAATAAAATTATTAACGAATACAGTGTCAGGGCCAATAAATCATGAGCGGCAAAAAAATTGCGTCGTCGCGTCTTGTCATTCTCTCAACGGACAATTTTATTTCACGCAAGAATAATCCAAGCGATAATAAATAATCACGGATGCAAAAAAGGGTAGAATAATAATATCATATCGGTGCGAAAGTAAGTTCAGCGGACGAAATAGGGAGCGCTGCGTAGATGACGCAAGACGCGACAGAAATGTGAGGACGAATTAACACTCAAACGTATAACATTAATCAATAAACACTTCGGGAGCTTTTGTTTTGGGTGGGAAGCCGATTTCGGGCGTCTGTGCGGTTGTCAAAAAAGGAAATGCACTCGTGGGCGTGAAACGCGAAATCGGTACTAGACGAATGCTAAACAAAAAGGTAATACGGACTCGGAAACAGTGGCGAAAAGCCGACGCGATATTGACACAAGCTTCAGTTTAATTTCTCCGCTGGCAAACATTGGATTTTCATTCCCACTGCTGGCGTCGCTTCGTCTCTCGTTGACTGAACGTCCTCTATCGGACGAGCAGAGCGCCGGCCATCGTCCCTTTCATGTCTCGTTTCGTTTCGATTCGATCTGTCTCGCTTCGCCATAGCCCTAGAAATGCCTCGCGAAATGTATTTATTCATGAGCTATGCATTTTATCCCCGGAAACGCTTTATCATTCCCGATATGCGACGCTCCCCCGCACGCTCCAATCGTACTCTCGCCGCTCTGATCGCTGCCCGTTATCTTTTGTGATTCAATTAGTTAATTAAGAGCGCAGAAATTCGATGCGAAAAAATTGATACTGTTTGAGATGAAGGGTTCAAACGGGACCGGCTCCAAGATGCACTGGGGTGAAACACACGAGGGGAGATAATCTCACTAATCAGTGCGAGGTTTTCTTTCTATTTGAATTATCATCCATAATGTTTTTTTTTTTTTTTTCATCAATATCATTTCTGAAATTGGCTGATATTTGTCACATTATTTGTAAATTTTATAAAATTGTGAAAAGAAAATATATCTATCTCAATATATAACAAAAACATTTGCTTGGTTTTTAATGAAGATATTATAATTAGTAGTAATTTAATAATTTTCGCTCATTGTCAACTATAATTTCATTATGTTCTACACAAGTCGGAGATATATGTTTCGCGAGATGCCAGCACCCTCAAAGAGAACCGTTCTTAATACCAAAAGAATGCTAAAAGACGCGTCAAATAATGTAAAATAATGAAAGCCGCAAAAGAGGTCTTGCAATTGCGTGCAAGAGCAACAAATTTAATTTCGCATTTCGCTTTATTCTCGGTCATAGCACATTGCCATGCCGAGTCGTGTGTATGTATGAACGCAATTATTCGTAGATCGACTGAAATTACTGGCCTGATACGATTGTGCTTCGCAGTTTGGATTTTCTGGATACCTCGTAAACATAAAATATACATTGTTGCGCACCTTTTATGATTCTCAATCAAAAGTATAACTACTTGGCACTATAATTTAAAATTTGACGTTATATTTAAATAAAAAATTTCAATAATGAAAAGCCACTTATAAATCACTTTCTAACGTGAAATTGCTTTGTACATTCAAAAATGTTATGATTTATATAAAGCTATTTTAATCGTAGAAATGACATATTGCTCGACAAAGTCGTAAATTTAATTCTATACATTTTGCAAGAAACATTTATCTTGAACCGCAAAAATTGTAAGTTTTCGTGTAAAGTGGAACGATTTACTTTTTGAGGTGGAATTTGTAAAATGCGTACACACATTTTTTATAACTTATAAAAAATGTGATAGTCACATAAAATTAAAGTTTCCTGAAAAAAAAAAAAGGATTTTTGACCAATCAGTTGTGTCAAGTTTGATTTAAATAACAGCTTTGCGATGAAGAAACAAATAAAATTTCAATTAAAATGAATGATGGATAACAAATTGGTTCGGAAAAGTATTATTATTTGATTTTAAGCGCTTTTATAAAATAGTCATGTTCGCTAACACGAATATATTTTCGCCGGATCAGAGTTCTTGTTTAACCGGCGTTCAAATTTGAATTGTCGAAATTTGCAAAAAAATCACAAATGAGTATCTCTGAATTCTATTAAATCAGGCTGCCTGCTGTCGATCAGAACGATGTTTACATTCTGAAAATGCGTTTCATATATTCACTGTAACAAGTGTATTTGTGATTACAATGTAGGAGATGGCGACTATTGGATCTGTATAATGACCAGCCAATTACTATTGTACTTTGAAATCAAATCGCACCTGTGGTTAGGCATCAAAAATGATGTCATTTTGTTCTCTCTAAATCTTTTTTTTTATGATTTTATAGTTCACAGTTTGTCTTTTTATTTAAATTTACAAGCCCAATGGAAATTTGTCCAGGAATTATAACAGTTCGATTTATGATTAATTTTGTCATTTCGAATCTTATAATTGGTAAATGCACATCCGACAAGATGATTGCATGACACTATATTCGGGTCCACCTCGTATTGTGTGCGACACTATTTTCAGAGTATTTCTCTGCCATTCACAAGTTTTCCGCGTTAATGGCATTCAAATAATTAATATCACTCGAATCACAACGAGCCTTTCACAATATGTATTACTGAAAATCCACAAAGCACTATGCACTTAAGAACTGTAAACATAGAATTGTGGCTAGTGTATCTAGTACGAATTTTCGATGAATAAAATATTAGTTTTATAGATTTATGATATCAAAAGGTGTTTTGTTTTTTTCTGTCAAAGAGGACAATATTTTCTGGTCTAAAAGGATATTCATTTTATCTGTTGGAATAAAAAATACAGAAAATGAATAAATCCGTAAAAAAAGATTTGAGTAGAAACACTCGTTTCGTTTATTAGATTTCATTTTGTTCCAATTTCGTTGAGAAAATAATAAGTGAAATCATGAAGTTAACTAAACAAAAGTCGCTTGTTCAAAACATCGACTGTAGTGGGGAAACTCTCTTTCTCTCTCTCTCTCTCTCAATTTTTTTTTTTTTTTTTTTTTTTTTTGAATGAATAAAGTATTTGAAGGTTAAAACTTTAAATTAGGAGAACCATTGATACGGATGTTTTAATAGTTTAGCTCTGTGATTTTTATAATTGGTGTGCAGTAGAAAAGTGAAAAATATATTATCATTGAAAACGCGGCATCCTAATTTGAACAATGAATCTCTCTGAAATTAAAAACCAGGCCCTGTGTTAGTGTGGGGCTCATCATGAAAAGTTTGAAGCATAATGAAATGAATGTTTCGCAACTGAGATTCGCAACAGCGCCTAAAACATTATCATACGGTTATATTATTTCATTCCAACAGTATTTACCATCGTAATGCGTTTGTGATGTGAAATCTAATTCTTTATTTTCGCACTATGTATTAATTCACTATACAATAGTTCATTCTTTTCATTAATAAAAACAAACAAACAAAAATTATTGTCCAAAAATTATGAAAAAATGAAGATACTTTTGGGATCACGAAAATATGAAAAGTTTAAAAAATTGGAATTGATGGCGCGAAACAAGAGCGGGGTTTTTTTTATGCGGCGATTCGCAAGGACGGATGCGTGGCTGCGCGTACGAATGTGCGTGCGTACACGTATCGTAGTCGCTTTGTGGATGGGTCGATAACGCGCAACTCTCTCGCTCATCGCAGTCGGCGATGCCACGCTGTAGCCCTCCTAAGCCGAGCTTTCCTCTCATTCCGCCGTAAGCCCGCACTCCGGCACATCGAGCAGACACAGCCACCTGTACCGAGGGTCCAGGCCGATCAGCGGTTCGCGCGTGCGACATTATCCTCGCTGTTAAAAAAAAAAATAATAATAAAAAAAAACGTAAACGCGTGCACAGCACGCGAGTACAGTCGTTCGGTTTTGCGCGCACGAGATGGAAGAGATGCGGCCTCCGAATGACAGCGATTCGGCGCAAAGCAAACGCCACTAACAGGTTGCCGGCGACGTTGACGTCGAGTGCGTCATTTTTTTGTCGGCGAGTATCCGATGTGCCGTCGCAGCCGAGATGCTGCCGCGTCGACCGATCACCACGAGTGCTCCAGTCGCACTTGATTAGTCAGCTTGAGTGCGCCGCTTTTTCGTCGACTCCCCGTCAGCGTTCGGACTCTTCTGGATTCTGTGATACGGATAATTAAAGGACGGTGTCATCGTAAGCGGCCAAACGGGCAAGTTCAATGTTGACGTTCGAACTCGGCAGTCAAAATGGTGTTGGTTGGAAACTGGTTGGGTAGAGAGTGTTGTTCGAAACCGAGATACTCGGACTGAGCTCGGAGATGACACGTTGTGCGTGCTCGCCGGCTTGGACGTCAGTTGAGCAGTTTTTTTGTCCGTGCGAGTGAGAGCGGCGCAAACTGATGCAACAAGGACTCACACGGTGTTATGTCAGTGCGGTGATAGAGCGGCGAGAAGCCGTTCGCGATTCGTTGACATGCAACTCGCGTGAGTGACGTGACCGAAAACATTAGTGGCCAGCAAGAAAATGAAGAGCTTCTCTTCCTTTTTCATCTCAAGGTACGAAGCTCTGTTGTTTGAGTTGTAGCGAAATCGCTTTTCCAGTACAAACGAAAGTTTGATTAATTGAACGGCCACTGAGTTTGCTTATCCAGCGATCGCCGGAGACTCTTGTTTACGGCCTTTGTGCTCGTGAAATCATTTGCCGACTCATTGAGCGCGGCCTATTGTTCGCCGCGCTTCGTACGTAAGTCGATTAACAATATCAGCGAATGAGACAAAAAAAAAAAGCAAAACAGAGTAAGCACAAGTTCGACGCGAAATAAAAGTTGATTGAATCCGCAAAAACACGTCCCAGAATTAGACATGAGCCTGAAACAATGGTGCCGCAGCGTAATGGCGTAACCGAATTCGCACTGTCCGCGTGATTGCGAATTATGAGCGACGCTCGATAGGCAAAGAATTGTTCCATAATTGAAAAACGATGTTCGCATGGACCGTCGTTGAGGCATCGCGCAGGGCACAAGAAAAATCGAACCGAAGATCCTCCTCCATGCGTAGAACAAGGACCGAGACAATGTGTATATATATAACGGCGCGTTTATTTCAGCCGCGTCATTTATATCTGAACAAATCTATTCATCTCGCGACAGCGTCGAAATCATAGGACGTCCATTGCATGCCCCGCCCTGTGTACGTTACACCAATGTTTACGCACGCGCCGAGAATTTCAGCAACGCTCAACCGTCGTTTCCTATCTGTATCGTTCTAAGGTCGCCGAGGGAGATTGCATTTCAATAAAAACCATTTGACACCCAAGCGAATGGACATCGGCCAGTGCTTCACGTCACGTTCATTATGAAACGGCCAAGACGCTTCTCGGATGGTTTATTTGTTTTCCTTTTTGCCCGAGTATTGATCTGATCTTGTTTTTCGAGTTGTATCACATTTTGCAAAAGTAAATGGCCGAGGGCTAAAGTTTTTACGTGCCTCGTGTGAACAAAAGTGCATTTCGAGTTGAGTTTCAGGCCTGAGACACATAAACAATTGCACATCAACTCAGCGCTTTTCACGTGTAACAAAAGTTTTGCGAGATTCGAACTAATAGATATCAGCGCCTCGTTTCAAACTTGCGAATTATGACATTGTTAGATTTACTGATTTTGCCCTTTTGTTTCCTCAGACAACAATTTTAGGGTCGTATTTGGAATTTCGATTTTGTTTTAAACGAGGCACGCATATTTTGTTTCCAACACATTAGAGATAAAATTTCATCGAAATTCATTAACTGATGGCGGATGAGATATTGCATGCTCGTTACGCTCGAACGTTCTATCAGAATTTTGAGTTTCATACAGCCGCATCTATTAATTTGGTTTAGTATTTCACATTTTAGTTTTCATGTAGTTTGTTGTAACGTGCATGAACATTCGTTTGCATATGCACACCATCATCATCAAACCGACTATGTACGTGATTTTTCATATCTCTCATTTGTTCAAACACGCTTTAATGAAATTGAATATCGCGTAAAAATAATATAGATTCAAACTGCCTTTTGTAAAGTGCGAATTCATTTTTATTTCATTATGCCCGGTAAAGTGGAATTTATTGATTGCTCTTGCATTGTCCAAATGATTCTTTGTTTTTTGTGGGATTATTCGTTAATTCAATTGTTGCAAACGTCCCCAAAATTCATTGATTCTTCAGGTTCATTCTAATTGTAAAGAGAACAACATTATGAAATAAGATTTTTTTTAACGATATCAGCTAATTTGATTGAATTATGAGAACAAGTATGAAATTAAAAATAAACGACCTTCGTGAAAGTAATACGGCCTCGTAGGAGGTGAAGGGTTCTCAATGTCGAGTCGAAAAAATCATTGATTAAATGTTCCTCTCACGAGCGTTTCTGCCGGTTTATAGAAAACTTAAGAAGACACCTTCATCCTTCAAGTTGTCTCCAACGGACGTCCACTCATTCTTGTTAGTCTCGCGGCGCGGTGTGTAACACTCGACGATGATCGATTGATCGATCTGCCGCGACTTTCTCGGGCGATTCGTCTTTTCTGCGTCAGTTCGATTTCTCGTTGGCACAGAATCGTACCGGAAATACACGCTTAATCATCAACGACGGAGGCTGCTTTAATTTTATTTCCTTGAGAATCGATAACTCTGGTAATAGAGTCACGTACATCCCTTCCAAGCCGATGAATCGAATCTTGAAAAAGACGCCCCTGAGCAATTTGTGCTTATAATTTACGTCACGAGTCATACCTGATAAGACACCGGGGCACGTTCAGCCGGAATTTTTTCGCCCCGCACTCGCAGAGTAACGCTGCTCTCTGATCGCTTTCCTAATTCAATCGACGTCCTTCATCCTTGGGCGTATTATTTATAAATATTTCGGCCACCGTGGGTCAGACGCGTTGACCTTACCAAATAGTTATGGGAACTCGTCTAGACATACTGCAATCTAGGTTACGTGCCTAATGTTTTTGCTTGCGCACATTTGTCTGATCTTTATCCGTCTTGGATTTAGCAATTAGAGCCATTCAAGCTCTACCTCTTTTTTTGTTAATTAAAAGCACCTCTTCATCGTGAATTCTGGGACGGATGAAGCTTTTTTTTATATTTTTTTAGCATTACGCCGCAGTGTCAACGACCTTCCACGATCCTACTTTCATCAGCATCCAAATAAACTAAGATGAGATGCGAAACCCGTTGAATTTTGAAATGCAAGAAACAAATGCGTGGTGCCATTTAGGTCAAGAGTTTTTTCCGCGTTTCCGTTTTTTGCTCGTAACTTGAATCATCCTAAGATTCACGCTCGTTTAAAACGCCATCGTCATTTACGTCAGTGCTTTTGACGCCTTCCAAATTCAAATCATCTTTGTTGTTCCCTTAAACAATGTCTAGTTCAAAATAATTCGTCACTTTTGATTTCAAAATATTTAGCTCGATAAATCATCAAACTGACAAATATTTTTCTTCTTATCTTGCTGACGTGGTAAATTTCAAGTTGATGCTGTAAAAAGTTTTGGAACATAACGAAGTACATTTCATGTAATTGGTGTAGTCGCCATGTTTTGCGCAGTCTTGATTAGATGTATCAATAACTGCAGTTTGAAATCGCTTTCTTCGGCAACGACATTGGTAATTTTGTCATCTGTACATGTGGAAATCGAGGACAATTGAGACTTGGAAGACGCAAGTCACAGAGCTCTTGTATCGAGGCACACTGGTCATTCGATCCGATGTTGACGTTGGCTTGTTTATTCCTGTTTGAAATTAGTTTCATAATAGGAGGTCCTGAACGAACTAAAACTCAAACATTAAACAATTTTTTCTCTTCTCGTTTGTTATATTACTTTGTCAGGGAAAATAAAGCATCGGAATGTGTGTTTCAAAATAACAGTCATACTTCCTATCCTCTTTTTTTTTTCTTCTATGAGACACAATATATCAGTTGACAAATGAATTTTAAACATTTGCGAATTTCACAATATATGTTGACATACGATATACGGGATACGGGTAACGTACATTTTGAAATCAACCACCTCTTTTTAAAGAAATTTAATTAATTTGAAGGACAATAAATGTGATTGAGTATATTGCAATTATTTTTATAATCGCATATCTTATTCTTTATTCTTATACTTAAACTCAAATATCAATTTCAATTTTGATCAAGTCAATAAATAATAAAGCAATAAGAGTTCGTTGCGGAAGGAAAATAAAGAATCGCAAAAAAGTCGGGAATTTGGTGTGTTTACACGTCGAAGAATGTTGTCTTTCTTATCTCAATTCCCATCTGTTTGTCGTGCCTTTGAATCGATATGGTCAGTAATGTGTCCTGAATCTTATTACTTTCTCGAACGAGATTTTCGCCTCGACGAGAAATCGATAGGTTCTTCTTCGAAGCGGCGAGCGCAGTCGTCAACTCTTTGTCTACCGAGTGCGATCGTAAAGATTTCCTCCCGATGATTATTTCCGTACTTCTATCTCGGGTGAGGCTGACTCTGGCAGGTCAGGAACACTCGCCGCCACAGAACTTAAGCTGCCGTCTTGCAACTTGGACCCCTGCTTTTCTTGAGTTTCTACTGAAAATGGAACGCGTCTACCTTTGGCTCTTCTCTTTTTTGCTCGACTCGCGGTTCACCTGACGCGTCAAAGCGCCTTTTATCTTTAGCGCTGATATAAAGCACCCATCAAATAAACTTTCGACGCAACGACCACACCAATCAATGCCCTTGGCTTCTTTTTTTTTTTTCTTACTTAATCGCTTTTTTCAATTTACTTGATCGCTTTGCAAAAATCAATACAGTCAATACACAAGTCGCTCTTTCTCATTTACTTTCAATAACATCACGCAAAGGCATCGCTTTTACCGTTTATTTTTGAAAAGAACATAATTTTATCTGGTTTTAATGTAGAATTGAAAAAGCCCAACTGTTCAAATACCTTTCAAAATCGATGAAATGCAGAATAATTGACTCAATTTTTCCCCCTAAATTTTGAATCGCCTTATAATTTTATAAACCATCAACGTGTTTGCTGAAAATTCAGTTTGCAAGATATTGCTTATAGGTTTTATAGTGCGCTTGGTAAAAAAAAAAATAACGCAACGAAGATTTCACCGAAGAATATTTTATATCTTCATGCGCTCCGGGAAATTGAGTTTCTCCTGTTATACGATCGTATCTCTATTAAACAGGGTTGTAGTGCGTGGACATCGACTGCAAGCTACGTTCGTCTTAACCGAACCGTTTTGCAACGCCCAGTTCATAGATACTGTTTTCACAGAATTTTTTCAACAGCAATGTATTATAATGTGATTAAACGCGGGATAAAAAAAAGGAACGTAAACGCGAAGAGCCTTGCATATCAGGGGCTTCGTTCGTTCAACGTTGTAATTTCAATTTCCGAGTCTATCACAGAGAGTTTGAATCAATAAAATGACGCATGCAAGTGTGAATGCAACAAAACGTGTCGAGGTGGGAATTTTTATTCATTCGATATCAAAACCAATGCGTGACGAAAATCCGCGCACACTCACATGCACTGACAACAAATCTTTCGAGACACGAAATTGAAAGATCTCAGAGGATCTTGTCTGTGCCGAATTCGAGATTCGCGCTATATTTTGATGTATTGCCTTACCTGAAACTCTTGCTGCGATCTGTCTTTGTTTTGCCGCCAACGTATTCCCTATTTGTTAGTCGGTCTCAGTTTTCGAACACATTCGTCTGAAACTTATGAAATTTCTATTATAACAAAACCTCAACTTTCGCTCAAAGTTTTTATTCGACTATTATGATTATTTTCATTGCTGCTAAAAGCGAGATGGTATATGGCAGATTTTTCGTTGAATTTCAATTTTCAATTCGAATTTCAATAACGCGGTTGTGAAAAATAAAATTTAAATATCGATGGTGTTTACACCGACTGAATCTCCTCTGCGAATGTCCTTTGCAAGAAAGTAGTCCAAAGATGATTCCTCGGATGAAAAAACGCGAGGCGAGGATATTGTATTGTTATTACGTTTTTACGGGTATCTTTTGTTGCGAATATGTTATTTTCGACGTCACTAAAGTCTAGATATTGGCGACCGCCGGAATAAACTTTGGTTCGATTTATTTTTGGGTCTTCGAGCGAAGGTAAAAATGCCGCCAAAGAAAGCAATTTTACACTGAATAAATAATGCATATACTAGTCTTGTCATGCAATATAAATTTTCTCTATCATAAATGCTGAAATTGTAGGACAAAAGTTTTTTTTTCGTTTCATATTTTTGCAACAATAATAATAACATGATATGCTTTTTGAAAAATTGAATCAAAAATATTGCAAATTTTTTATTTATCCAGAAAATGTTCATTTCACTTTTAGATTTGGATCAACAATTTCTGTCTCTGCTTTTCTTTTGATGCATGATTTACATTCGCTGACCAAGTTTTTTACGTCCTAACTAACGGTCGTATTTATGACTGACGGTCGATATTAAATTCAAATGCTGATAACCAATAACAGGTTCGGTCATAAATTAACTTTAATTATTAATGACGTACTAATATTACATTTACTACAGTTACATTAATAGGTGAATTCATTTAGTTCATCAAAAAATAATAATGTAATCAGCGTGCTTATGAAAATTAAATTTCAATTCCAACTTTTGTACAATTGAAAGCATGAAAAAGTTATTATTATACACTAAATCTTTTATTTCGTTTTCTAACGTCACAATTGTGACAATGTCAAATCTTAGGAAGTTTGTTTGCAAACAAACTCTCTTGTTGTCTCGGAAGAAAGCTTCGTCTGTTCTGCGTGAGCTAAAAGCTTTAAGTCTTTGATCCGCATTCATTATATGTTTTACTTTCGTATGTATGCACTTGCACGCACGGTTAAAAGTCCAAAAACAAGAACTCCGCCTTTGCGCATTTAAACTGCATACGTAAACACGTCCTAAGACACAGTCAAGTTTCTGCGAGGTTTAACGCTCGGCGTTTACACGTTTCGCAATTTCGCTGTGCATCCAAACAACGAAACTACCTTCAGTCGTCGTACTCCGTCACCGACAACACAACTTACCAAATTGAAACCAACATTTTTTTAATTAAAACCTCGTCCGTAGCTGTCGTCTTTCTTTTCTTAGTATATCTCTTTTAAAACACTAATTTCATTTAAATTGACTTACGACGCTGACTTTTATTGCCTTGAGAATAAACCCTCTTTTTCTCTTGCTGAAAAAAAAAATTGCAAACCTCAAACACTCATCTCAGACTCATATTTACCAAGAAAAGTATACATTCATTGACAATGAAACAAGAAAAAAAGGAGGGAAAAAAAAAACAAAAAACAAAGCAAACATTGCACACGGAATTATGATTTTGTAGGTGTACATGTACGGCCCACTAAATATAACTTAGATATGAGGGTAGTTTAATGAAATCATGTTTTAAGCAGCTACAAGCTCAAAGGCTGATGGATTGACAGTGCTCGTAAAAGCTTGGCTCTCAAGAACGCGGGAACAAGTAATTCATTGAATGATAACGCCCAAAAGCTGTGCGTCTCCGCTGTCCGGAACGATGCGGCCACAGCGGCTTTAATCCCAGTTGCCTGATTATAATCTCGTCAGCGAGTTATAGGGTTATCCCTACCACTCGCCACCGTTACCGTAACGTTCTTATCTGCCTCCTCTCGGTATTAAGAACAACCCGCCGACCATGATTCGTTACACTTGGTGGAAAACTCCTCGTCCTTTTGTCACATAAATCATTTTATTCCATATCAATTGCCCGTTTTTGCTGCCAATTGTTTCAGTTTAATTGCTTTTCATTCAGTTGATCGTTCATTATGCTGGCCTCTCCATTACAAAGATGTTATCCGTGTCGATGAACAAGTATTTATGAATGAACAATGTCTGTTCTATCAAAATGTGAATCGCGTCAACACATAGAGACATTTTTTGTTGTTTATGTATCCAAGATAAATAACAGTTTCTTGTTTCGTTTAGGCAAATTCCAATTACTGAAACATGAATTCCTGTTCATTCAACAGGAATTTGTGTTGCATTTACAGGAATTTAGTGTTAGTACAATATGAGTAGGAATTTTTCATTCGATTCCAGAAATTCATGTGTTGCAACATTGTAATCATCTTGGTGTATATGTTAATGGATTTCTACGTTGTCAAAAAACATGCATTAAGTATGTTGATAATCGGATTCAATGGTTGAGTAATTTGTAATTCCATCTTGGCCGATCAATACATCTATACCGTGTTTTGAAACGCAAGCCGATCATCATTCGGAGTGATTCATTCAAAGAGCCCAAGTGCAAAACTAAGTCGAATATTGCATCTCCCAAAACGGTAATAACATTATACACTTGAATCTTAAATGTTCGACCCGAATATTGCGACCTGTTTGTGCAAGCAGCCGTGACGCGCACACTTTTCATTCGATAATTTTAATCTAAAAAAAACACTCAAAAACATTTGGGCCACAAAATTTGATTTTAAGCAAACATTCTTTTCAACTCTCGTTCTCTTTTTGCATTCATATGAGTGCTCCAGAAGTAGGTTGAATTCCATTTGTAAGTAGTTCTTCGATTTCGCTACAATCCCTTTTTTTCGGTCATTATTGTATTATAATATTGTCAAATAATTGATTAATCATCACGTTGACAAAACCGGAGAAAAATGCATTTTTAATAGTAATGTTAAAATTATTATGAAATATATATTCTAATTTTAGTAATCTTGTTTATTTTGAAACTGCAATTCTTCATACTTAGATACAAAATATAACAGTTGAAATTACCAAATTTTCATGAACATTGAAAACAATAACAAAACGTAAACATTGACCAGTTAAACTAAACATGCTATATGATATTTCCATTTTTTATAAATAATCATGTTGAAACACATTACAGGTAAACAACATGAAACGAATTCAATTACTCGGTAAGTCACTAGGGAATATGAAAATGCAGCTTACATCCACCGAAACTTCAATGTATTAATAATTCAGTGAATATTATTACATTTTTTGAATAATAACCTATACAGGTTTCCATCAGATAGCTCGTTATTAATATTTTGTATTTCGTCAAAATTTAATTATTTAATTTAAATTGATTGATTGATCGGAAAATTTGTTTACACAACCAAGAAATTAAATTTCATCTACTGGTTTATTTTCCATTAAAGAATATTCAATCTAAATTTGTATATTAGCTATTATTTATAGATCAGCAGATAGTTTTTCTAAAGTTCCATTTCGAACTTTATGGGGGTAGGAAGAGTATATAAGAGTATATGAGAGTACATGAGGAAGTACACGAGAGTATATGACAGATTCGAACAGTTTTGGAGAAAAATTCGAATTCTTCAGAGAAAAGATTTAAATTTTATTAAATTTATTTAAATTTAAATTTATTATAAAAAACTGTTATAATATTATTATATAAAAATTTAATAACATTTTATATATTTTTATTTATTTATTATTATAAAGTTAACTTTACTGAAAACAAACTTTTAATTTACCAAATTATACCATAAATTATATAAACCAAATTCTACAGTAACAAAATTCTATTTTCAACAATTTCCACCCTAACCGAGTTTTATTTCAACCGAATTTCGTGTTATTTTTGTTATTTTTCAAAAATATGAAACCCAATATTACATGAACAAAGTTCAACAATTTATATCATTCAAATTATCATCCCTCATATTTTGAAATATTATTATTCTTATTTACATATTTATTTATTTCAATTCTCATATTATTCTCATTTACTCTTATATACTTTCGTGTACTTTCGTGGATTCTTATATACTCTTATGTACTCCCTTGTGTACTCTCATATACTCTTATATACTCTGCTGTGCGAATAGCTTCGTTCTTATGGGTAAGTGTAAATCCACAATACAAATCTCAGTCAGAATTATTATTATTGAGTTGAAATATTTTACATTACATATTATGAATTGATTCAACTTTTTGTTTGTTATTCCATGACAGTGAAGACAGTTGACGCTCAGTTTTCAGATTGATAGGTCGATCGATTATTTTAAAATTTTTTTTCTTTTTTGCACGACAACTCATGATTTTGTGTAATACGCACAAACTTATCGCTTCACCTGACGTGCGAATTCAAAATCAATTTTGACAACAATGTTTCATCATCGCAAACATTCTAACCTAATTAATGTTGATATGATCAAAGTGGTAGACACGCGGTTTCCATGATGCAACTTCAACTTTGCTTCCTTTGACACCTGCACTTCTGCTAGATAATTTTCCTGCTAACAATATTATTTTTCATTTTTTATTACAAACTAGGAAAACAAAAACATAAATTATTTTAACAATATTAATTAAGAAAATGATATTAATATACTGTTTCTACCCAGTTAACGTGTACAAGAGCGTTGTCGTTCTTGACCAGATGTCTTTTTGGATTAATTTTTGTTCTGTTGATATTTAGTAGTGTCATTATAATATGACACATTCTGTATGAGAGACTATATCAAATTCACGTGTCATGGCTCATCTTCTAGATACCTCACTTCGGAATTTGTCTCAACGGAAAGGGTATCACGGAAACTTGAACTAAGTGGTCGGCCACGAGAATTGAACCTCTTCTTTTCGAATGCAAACTTGATGCTTTAATGTTTAGAACAAACCGCTCAGTAATAAAAATGAAAAATGAAAATTGAATAATAATAATAATAGTAACAAAATGATTGATACACAAAATTAATTCAATATATGATTTTCTTTTGAATATTTTGTTTGAAATATTTTTTTATCAGGCATCAATGTCAGTATCGAGAAATATAGAAAAATTTCAAATAATTATGTGAAATGTGAATTGCTTGCTGGTTCGCGTTTTTACATTGTGAATGTTTAATTTAAAAGCGATGCTCGACTTTTTGACGAGGGTCACACTAATCACTCGTCCTACGAGCGAGCAAAAAAGTAGAGCGTAAAAATGTATCGAGTTTGCTCGCATAGTTTTTTGTCCGCGTTTTCCGTTTTTCATTGATGTCAGATTTTGAGACACGGTTTTTTTTTCAAGCGCGCTTGCTTTTTTACAAATTCATAAAATTTTACCTATCATTTTTTGAACGATGCGAGTTTTACTTTTTATTATTCAGCAATTTCAATTTTTTTCTCTCATTTCATCATGTAATTGTATGAAAAATGTTGCATCAAATTTTAGGCAGATTTTGATATGAATGTTTACAGATGGAAAATTTTTGTTGCCTCTTAGAATATGAAAATACGATGGAATGTGTGAATGAGAACATTTTTGTAAACATGTAACTAGCTACAAAGAGTTTAATTTTTGTCGGCGTTAGTTGTCAGTGTATCTCGATCCGCTTTTTCAAATATTCTTTTTTTTTTTTTTTTCGAGATATTAAAAGGTTTCAGAAGTCCTGTTCATATCTCGTATTTATTCTCATGGAATAAAATCTTCTCTTCATTCTATTTGAAGTATCAATGAAAAAAAAGCGTTTCACATATCATTTCTTCATACTAAAATTCACGGTTAAATTATCATTTTAAAAGACGAATGCATTTACAAATTGTTTCTTAGAAGATGAAAAATGTTTTTCTTCAAAATTCGCTTAAAATCTCTGGCAACATAATAATTTAAATATGTTGTACACCAGTTTGTAAATCTAGTGCTTAAAAAAAGTGCATCATGTTTGTCCATAAAAGAAACCCACGCTATCTCACACATAACACAATTGAACCTAACATACCTAAACACTAAAAGAGATGCAGAATTACTGCGCGACCTCGCGTATAATTTTGACGTATGAAAAAAAACTGCTTACAAACGTCAAAGTTTTTTTTTTAACTGTGCAAGTATTTTTTCATGTTTTTCACAGCGACACGTTAATTGGGCAGAGCCGTCAAGGCAACTCGTGCACTTTTCGATGCTGCACCTCACTTTTCGAATTCGGAACCCTGCCAATCGTGCCAGCACTTTGCTCAGGTGACCACGAAAAGCACGCACCTAATTACCTCTTTGTATTACGGTCAACATGGTTTGCCCTTTCCCTCTGTTGCCATTACGTCTTGCTGAAAAACGAAACTGTTTCGATTGCTCTATTGAGAATTAACGAGCATGCAAATTTATAGCGCATATCGTTTATCTTTGTACAATCGCGATATTCGTGCGCAACTAAGATATACTGTTTGAGGCTTAGCTATTTTATTGAAAAAAAGCAAAGTGTGTTTGCGACGCAATTTTCAACGGTAAACTTAATAAACCAAATTTCTGATCTATTCAAAAAAATTTTGAGAAATAAAAGAAAAAATTTGACTTGGGTTTGCATGAATAAAGAAATATAAAATTTGCGATTGTTACAGTCAGAGGGTTATGTTTAAGGCTTATTTATTATATTATTATAATAAAAATAACACAATACATTTTTTAGACATATGTTTAATGAAAAGGAATTATTACTAGAGATTTCGTACTTCTTTTGAGATAGCAAAAATTTTGTCTTATCAAAACGAATTTTGGATAGAAAACATCCCAAAAGTTCTAAAAATAGATTAGATTTGTCTGTTTTGTTGGCAGAGTAGATTGGTTTGTGTTAAGTAAATTTTAATTTTGAATAATAAATTTGTTTCAGTTTGTTATTCTTAGAATTAATTATAGCATTCTATTAAACCTTCAAATATAACATCCGTCATTCTAGTCATAGAGTCATTTTTTTCTATTCAAGTTTCGAACAAATACTCTAGTGAATCAGAATTTGTTCGAAAATTTTGAATTCATCGTTTTTTCACAGTCTCAATCCGGCGATATGTAAGCTCCTCCAAAGAGATAATTACATGAAAGCTTATTAAAAAAATTTTGGTATAAACTCCTCCAAAATAAAAAAACTCAGTAAGAAAATTTTAGAGGATCAATGACAATGATTAGAGTGTGAATGACCTGGCAGTTAGGGGTCAGCTGTTTTGTATTAGTCTTATTTTGGGTCTTGTTGAAGTCTTGCTGATTTTTGAAAATTTAAAGAAAAATAAATGTGAGTAAAGTTTTTTAACACGCTTTTTTAAAGTGCAAAGTGCAAATTTTACTTGATCTTTTTTTTAGGTTTTTAAATTCTGATGATAAGTTGGCAAAACTTTGTTGTTGTTTATTTGTTGATTTGTTTGTTGAAAATTTCCTGATGATGAAATGATTAATTATAGAGGAATCGCGGATTAACAATTAAGCAGAGGTTGTTCCGTATATTTGCCATCAGGTGCGTTGATAAAATGATGTGCATTAATAATATTTCGTGTCACAACTTGAATTTCGCGTGCAGGGTGAAAATGCGCGCACGTTACATCTCGGCTGAAGCAAAGTCGCGGAGCAAATTAATCGGCGCATGATAAATCGCAGATCAGGGAGTCAGCGCGGGAGCATATGTCGGCCAACGGGAAATGCAAAAAGGTACTGCCATGGAAGATGGATGTGTTTTCTGTTTCTTTCTCATCACTTTGCAACTCGTAGCAGAATGTCGACTTTTAAACTGATACGAGCCGACAAAAAGGTGTACGCGTGATGCTGCGAAAAATTAAATTCCCCGCTTGTATTAATCATTTGCTGAATTTTTACGTCACTGAGGAAACGACTCTATTATGCTCTTTATTCTCTTTTCATTTTTCTTCCCTCTTACTTTCAATTTCAAATTCATCTAAACCCACTAAACCAGATTCTCTTGAAAGTGGTAATTGGTGTAAAACAAAGACTTTTCAATGTACATTCAAATTGTGCGTAATTTTCCAATGAGACTTTCGTAAAAGCGCGCGCATTATTCTTCCACCAAGACGTATGCGTGGCAGCTGCACTCGCGATGCGGTCACGTTAAACGTTCATTTATATCAATGCAGCCTCGTCGAATCGTCTGGCCACTGAAATTCACGATGTTATCTGCAAGTTCTAGATTCGTACTACTCGGCGTTAAATTAGAGCGTCAGCAATTTTCGACTCGCGCCGTTTTCCCACTGAAAATTAAACGTCACGTCGTTTTGTGGAAAAAAAAAAAAAAAACTCCATCACTCTTTCTCATGAGCACTATTTAACTCGTCAATACACTTTTCGAGTTTTAGTCACTTTCTTTCTTTTTTTGCCTTTTTTTACTGTTTGTTTGCGTAATTTTTTTTTCTGTTGCACGCGGCGCCACGAGGTGTGTGCGCCTTCACAACTGGGACAAACGCTTGACTGGCGCTGAATTTCAGGCGTCGATTAAACCGTTCGGTATGAATTAGTAAAACCCTTTGTTTCCGGACAAATTATAAGCCTGGCTGACCAACGATAAATGTCAACCAAATGGTGGGTTGCGACTAACGAGTTTCTCCGCTTTTCTCTACTTTATGTGCATTGTGTATGCGCACTGTTCAAATTGTCAACAACATGAGAGAGAGAGAGAGAGTACCGGAGAAATTCTTTTTATATATTAATTCTCTTTGATTGAATTTTTGTATTCAAAAATATTGAAATTCGGGCTGACTGTTAAAACTGCAGCTGCATTAGCATTAAGTACATTTTATTTTGTTTACCAGGTGAGTGTGTGAAGTTTGCATCGCGACGTTCAAGTTTTCGTACGACAACTTTGCAAATTTGTTAAATTGGCAATTTACCTTCCAAACTAGTGGCGCTCTTTGCGATTCCCCTTTTGCGATTATAACATTGCTATTTCATCTTTCGTGCCAACCCAAGCGCTGTTTCTTACGTCGAGATCAAGCTTCTTTTCACCCTCCCGTCCCTTTTCAGTGGATCATTTTTTCCCGCTCGAGAAAGCACTACTATTTCCGCAAATTTTCATCTTGTAATTGCACCCGTTTCTTACTCTCTTCGATATCGCGTTTTTATTTACATTCAATTATGAGTAGAAATTAATAACGAAAGTTTTTAGAGCTTCATCCGATCAGGTTTGGTTTTATGCATCGTCAAATAAGTTCAATATAACCTGCCAATAAAGGTGAGGGATTCCTACAAAACTGTTGATTAGATTTTTGTCTGAATTATGTCACGAGAATCGATTTCTTTTTTTAAAACTAAATTAATGATGAAAAATGACACGCTTGGCATTATACAATTTTGTTCGAGGGATGGAATTTCACTAAAAGTTTTTGAATCACATTTCTTTCATTTCGAAGGATGAAACTGAGACCGGGCTTAACCTTTTAAATGGGTCTTGCATTTGAGTCGTGCATACAAAAAAGCACTCGTATCCGCGCGTTTCTAACTGGAATTTTAATCATATTTACACGTAATTGCAAAATTACACGTGGAGAGAAAAAAATGCATCGAAATCGTTTATCGTTAGAATGGTTTAAATCAAAAGTAGGACGGAATAAAAGGTGCTTCACTTTCTCGTTCGAATAAAATGATGCTCAAAAGTGTGTACGTTTCAGAGCACAATGTGATGTACTCGCTTTCAGATCGGTTGTAATTATGGATACCGCAGAATGCCGAGCAGCCACGGGAATCAATTTCGTATCGACGGCCAACGGATTTGAATGAAATATAAATTTCTCATGTGCACTATATGGAAACTTCCCTTCCTTGTCGGTGCTCACGATGTAGCGATTGCAGACGTTCCACAGGACAGAGGGCTTGTAATTAAATGCAATCAGGGTACAGAGTGTTCTGAATTGCCGACATTTAGCCTTGCTTCCTGCCTTCATTCCATACAACCAACCATTGCTTTTTCTTTGCTCGCTATCTCTGAATAGTCTACAGTTGTATTTTGAGTGCAGTTGTAAATGGCATGCACTGATATCTCAATGTGGCGGAAAATATTCTAATAATCATTCTGCGCAAACGTTATTCATAAATGTAAACTTTTCACTTCCTTCCATAGAACTTGGTTTCATATGTCAATATCAAACACCTTGACAAACTTTTTACTGCCATTACAACCATCAAGATTATAATTTTAATCGTCCAAACATCTGCAACCTAGATACAAACCGAGATTACATTGTCAACTGGGTGACGCAAAATACTTAACTCAGCAACCCTTTCATTTTGTGTCAGATGAATTTTGTAGCCATCATCATTCCTGAAAAAATACATAAACATTCATTAAATAATAAAACGTCTCAGAGGGATACAACAATTTAAACAAGAAAAACTCCGAACTAAGTGTTTCCCTCGAACTATAAACTTTTGTCTTGATCAGTTTAATACGGTCGAATTTATTCTCTTTTTTGCTAGTGTTTTATTATTTTTTTTTTTTCATTCGTTTGTATTGTTTCGTTTAGTTTTATTTCGAGCAGTTTGACCTCTTTATTTCAATCGCATCTTTGAATCGAAAGCTCTTTGCCCGCAAAAATATATGATGATACACAACAATGCCGAAACACTTTCTGTACCTTTCAATCTAAAGATTAACATCTATACGTAACAACTTATCAAGATTGCGTCTTGAAATGGGGAAGCACGGTTAAAAAGCTTTTTGCGTTCGGGATGTCGTTTCATTTTTTTTTTTTTTCCTAAAGCAATTAACGCAAATTAGCCGACTTTTATTTTACTTTTTGAACATTTTTCTGTTTCAATGTTGCCGACGCAGCTCTGCCAACTATTCCGTGTAAATCCCAGCGAAATTGAAATCGTTGACATTTACGAGCATCAGTTACAGCAGACACACATTTTTGTTTCACGTGCGCGCGAAATAAATGGCACAGAATTCTCGCGAATTCGAATGCAATCTGGCGAACGAAAAAAAAAAAAAAAAAAAAAAAAATAAAGAAATTCAAGAACATCACCTTGAATTTCCGGCTCTCAATTTGAAAACGCAAAGGACATAAAATATACTCGAACATTCGACAATCAGAATAAACCCTTGGCTTTTTTTCCGTAGAATATAACGCTGATGATTTTTCATGAAAAAGATTCCAAGTTTTGCATCTCACCTTAAGTCTTTCTGCTGTTTTACTCGCTACATCGCGCGGCTTTTTCGTCTCAATTTTTGTGATAAAATGCGAAAAAAAGCTATTCGGCTTTCCAACTTGTAATATTCCGTGAAGCAGCGAAGATTGTGAAAACTTTGCAAAACTTTGCTCGGCATCTTTATCGAACTCTCTCTCTAGTTTTTCTATAGTTTCATTTCTTCCCTGCAAAATAAAGAGCAAAGTAGATCCACAAGCGCGAGTCCTAAATAAATTTCAGTCTGCCTTTGTGTCGTGAGGAATTTTTTTTTTGGTCACGTCAGTCTATGACACTAACATGCGAAAAAAAGAGGAAAAAATAATCAGAACGCAAATTATTTTGCTCGTACGTGAAATGTTCAGGGAAAACTCACCAGCTTCCTAATTTTTTTTATATAGTCAAGGTATATTTCAACGAGTTTTACGTTATACAATTTTCATTACATATATGAAGACTTATTAATTTTACCCAATTTGATTTTTATGGAGTTTCATTTGCATAGTTCTTTTTTTTTTGTTTATTTTAAAGCTATATTATTCTCATTCACGGAAATATAAATCATGCGAATTTGTTTGAACAATAAGCTTTCAACTCCCGTCATACGAGGAGATTGATGATTTAGTCCACGGCTTCAAAATTGTATTTTGGATAAATCATGTAAGAAGGAGAATTCATCTATTCCGGTGCACGAATCAGGAACATATTTTATAAAGAGAATTGAGTACACATCGATTTACGAACTCTGTCCCAAAAAAGCAAAAGTTTAACAGCGATTTCCTATAAATACTGGTATTTTGCGAATCGTGCTAATGAATAATAGCTTCCAATGTTTTTGATTGCATACAATATACCATTTATCTTTTATTAAATCATGATAACACTGGATTGTGATGCTTAAGCTGGGTGCAAGGTGTTTATAAAAAACTCTTTAAATAATCAAAATAATCTCGTAATTTCAATAAACTGACATGCGGCAACATAAATACAAATAATAAATCTATTCATATATCCTCTTTGAAAAAAAAAGTAAATAATAGCATATATTATGAATCCTGTCATTTTAATTCGAAAGTGTGACTTATGCCTCTCATTCTCATCGAGAGAATTAAATCTTGAACAAGCTCGGTCACGTCTCAATTTCAGTCATTGTTTAAAAATAAAACGCATTAGGTGAATACGTTCGTGAACATTTTTAAATATTTATATTGAAAAATGCACGCAACCAAAATCCTTTTACACGGTGATGCACCATAATAAAGAATAAGAAAAAAAAGTAGATATAGTACTATTTTGTAAAATAACTTTTATTGTAATCTTGAGTGCATCATTTCTTTTGCAACATCCAGAAACCTAATTTCCCATTAACCGGCTGAATCTAATGGATAACACCGGTATAGTCTAATAATTAAACGATTCTCTGAGTTGTGGAGTTTTAAAAGCTAAGGTGTTTACATTTTAGTAGTTAAACAGTAGAGATCATTAAATAAGCATGAAAATGAACATCTTCGGTGGCAAGTCAGCTGCGCACTGTATCCCAAGTTACTAAGCGGCGTTAGACGAACGTGGCCGGCGCTGACCGAAACGGCGAGCCTTTAAAGTATAAGACGCGCGCAGCTTGGCTCTCTAATGGCCAAGTTACGCCATTGTGCAAAGTTCTTCAGCGAGAGAGACTGCCAAAAGCGAGCGCAATAGAGCGAGACAAACGGCAAAGAAGCGAGATGGAAAATGAAACGCCCGTGGCGCTGCCTCGTGTGTAGATAAAGCAGAAAGGTCAACGGGGAGAGAAACGGTGTAGCAACGCGACCGGAACCGGAAGCTCGTACAGGCGCCACAGGAAGTGACCTCGTAATTCTCCTTTCCCCTTTCGTCCATCCAGCCATCAAGCCTGAATTATAGGCCACCCCGAAACCTTTTGTCCGCGCTTTTCCCCGAGAGGATTCGAGTCTCCGCAGCGGGATTTTCGTCCGTCGCACCCCTGGTCTCTGCCATCCCTCTGCAGCGCGCCGAGCGAGAGTTGATGTATTTACTGGCGACCAGGGACCGACGGCGTCTTATGTCCCGAGGTTATACGATTTGATCCACGTTTACCAAGTAGATAATTGCGCTACGTGCGCCGCTGCAACTGTCTACCCTGAAGACTCGGCGAATGATAAACGCGACCTCGAATAACTTATTTGCACTCGGCTGCAATAATTAATCATGTTTTTGACGTTGCTGCATTTCTTATTATATCAGCCCTCATATGCACAAATTATCCATCAAATTTCAAAATGAAATTTTGCTGAAATTGAAATGTGTATATATAGGTATCCACAGTTATATAATGTAAAATGAACAAGTGCGGCTTAAATAAATTCAACTATATGATACAAAATATTTCCATTTTTCTAATAGCATGTTCTCAAGATAATTTTTTTTTTTTATTTTAATATATATACACATTCGAAAAACAACGCATTTTTATTCTCTTATTGGAGGACGTCTAAAAATTACTTACTTTACACGAGACTGAGATTTTTTTAAATTCGAACTCTGAAAGAAACGAGCGACCCTTCCACCAGGAAAACAAGTTCTTTTTATTGAAACGGCATTCCCTTAAATCCAATAGAAATTCTTTTCACTCGTAAGAAATTAAATTGCTTCAAAGAATCTTCTTGTTTTAAAGGGATCTTTTCAAAAGTGAAAAATGAGCCCGTTGATTATATTATATTTTTTATTACCCCGGAGTGACACACACGTCGATGCCAATCCTTTCTCTCGACTTAATCAAACGGCCCCAGTGCGCACACATTTTGATAACGTCAAATATTGGAAAAATATTCCATCTGTTTTTCCGCGCTCGCTCGTTAATACAAATAAAACTATTTTTTTATTCGGACTCCGAAAAGTATTGCTTCAAAGGATTCGAGAGCGCATAAATGCTTGATTGAAAACGTGGAAAAAAATTGTTTGGATATCGTCCGTAAAAGCGCCCCGAATCGATTAGAGTAATTTAAAATTTGGTTTTATGATTCACGCAATTTTAAACATTTGCGTTGCAAAACCGTTATCGGACTGATTCAGATCAAAGCGACTAGAACGACAAACGAGCTGACAATCCGGCCGAGTCTTTCAATGGAGCGAAACGATTTCGACCACTATAATTCTCCATTGATTTTTCACAGTGACGATATGAATGAAGCACTATAATGAATGCATTATACTCGCTGATAATATATCTATTATGCTTAAATAAGCCCTTTAATAATACATATTAATCCCGGTAAGAGTTTAATTTCAAAATGCGACGAGATATTTCCGATTGAATTATCAATAGCAGCCGCATTCGAAGTTATGATTTCTTAAACCATTGAGAGCGTTTGGATTAAGTGTGGATACAAGCCTCATTACATCTGCGTCGTCTATTCAATCATCCAACTTGCCACTCAGTCAAAATTTACAATTGCTTTTGTTACGATAATGAGCAATTGTTTCATTAAAACGTTAATAATCGTCTGAACTTAACCACTGCAATTATGTCGCACTCCTATGGTAACGCGCAAAATTTTGTCTTTAAATTTTCTCACCGAATCTTGGTAAATGAATTCGCTGGATTCTTCGGAAAGTAAAGGTTTATCCAAGACCGGCTGCGCTGCGATCGATCCGATCAGGATGTTATTTATTAAAACAGTCTGAACGGTTTTTAAACCAATTTGGCTAGAGTGAAATGTGGCCGGCTCTCGAAAAGTGCATCTGCGAACGAGAAAGCCGAAGACAAATAACTCCGTCCGCTACGTGCAAATGGCCCAGGTTATTGATGGATCTGCGCGAGCGAGCGCGAATAAACAATTGCAATGAAAAATGGATGATTATTCATTGTCGCGAGACGTGGTCACCGTCCGAATCGTAAGGCGTTGAATCAGATATCCGAACGCCCACGGGCAGTTGGCCAAGGAATGCAGACGTTCCCGATGCGCGAGACCTATCGCCACAATGTTACAGAAGAAGTAAGTCGCACAGACCGTCAGCCCGAATCATCTTTAAATGAGTTTGAGCCGTCCAATTTCGTCCGGTTGAGAAAATTTGGAAATCGAAAATAACTCATGGAAACAAAATTATTTTTTCTTTTTCTTTTTGTTTTTTTTTCATGTTCAGAATGTTACTAAGGAAAGTGAGGGCAATTAAAACTAGTATTGTATATTTAAAGACAAATTTAATAGAAAAAAATATATACAATTTTTTACACATTTTGTTTAGTAATACACAGAGAAACATGAAAAATTACTGAACTGTACAGTAGAGCTTGGGCAAATTCTTTCGCCAGTCAAAATTACTGAGCTTTTCATTAAAAAAATATTTGAATGCATATTAAATCAAAACAAATATCTCAATTTGAATTTCAACAAAAAATTCAGCAATTTAAACGAAAATTGTTGAATTTTTGACTTGTACATCGTGTAATGAAACAGTTATTCCCATTGGGCCATTTTTAGATTTTTTTATAACATTTTTATATTCTTTTTATCTCGTTCAAGATTTTATTGATTTTATTGAAACAAAAACTTTTTCGATATTCAAAGTTTTTTTTTTTTTTTTTAATAACTACTGTATAAATAATACAACGCAACATAAGTTTGTTCAGAATTAGATAGTTTAGGATTAACATTTAGCGATGAAAAAAAAAAAATTCAAAAAATTTCCATCAAATTGATGTAAATATATCAAAACTGAAAAGGAACCGATTTTGGATGCGTTGACTCATTGGCAATGTGTGATTTCAGTTAACTTCACGGTAACGTCTTTTTATAAGAGGTCCATTAAAGAAAGTCCGAAATCCAGAATCCATCGTGCATAATTCATAGGCCGTGTTTCATCGCGGTGGTCCATTATTCATAGTCCATTATGCAAAGTTCGTTATCCATTGTCCATAGGTGACCATTCATGGTTTATGATCCACAGTTCATTATCCAAAATCATTACCCATTATTCATTGGGGCGAGCGTTTTGCGAATCTCATCGTGTTTCGTGTTACAATATTGTCTTAAGCACTGTCCATCCGAGGACATACTATTTGCACGCGAAAGGCAAATGTGTAATGTAGACTATTTACCGCGGTTATATTTGCCGCGATGTAATATCGTTCGTGTTTTTAAATAGCTCTTTGCGATTAATTCTCTTGACTTTTGTTGTTCCACTGTAATTCGAACGAAACTCATTGCGAAAGTGAACTTCCACATAGCTGGACAATGAAAATTTTATTTCAATTTGTACGCGCACTTTTGTGCAACCGACACAAAATTTCCATACGAGAACCAGACAATTTTAATTTTTGAAGTGTCTGTTTACATGAAAAATTGGACAAAAAATTTACAGATGAATTATCATAAAAACCCAGTGGTTTTTATGGTTTCTTATCTCAGCGTCGTTATAAAATACAAGTTATATGATTGAAAACTGTTTTGATCTTTGTTGAACATTTTTAATTTCGTTGTAATTATTATGATGACGAATTAACAGCTAAGTATTCATACAAGTTGTGAATTGTTATTCATGAATGAAATTACATTATAATTCTAAAACGTCGTAAACGTGCGAACATTCGTAGGTCACTGGGTACGTCGGTTCGATGCATTTTGCATGTCAATAAGATAGGAAGTGAAGATGGTATCAAGTGCAATACACATAAGTCGTTCGGACAACGCCGAAGTCGTTGGGGTTACGATTATCGGCATAATTATGCAGCCATTTATTAGCATGATCCGTTCGTCTTGAATTCTGCAAGGCTGCGTGTTATTGTACGATCACGCGAGAGACATTTGCCCATGTTTAATGCCCCATCGCAATCTCGTGGTAATGCGCAATATCTTCGTCGTTGTTACTTCAGCAGCACATAACACCCGACCTTTAATGACGCGTGAATATGAAATGCGCCTAATTTGCCCGTCTCAGTGCAGTTCATTTTCTCCGCCTCGCGAACTAACAGTTTATCAACGCAGAAAAAAATCGTCAGTGTACAAAATTAAAAGCAAACGCAACGCGTTGCGTCGCGACTATAACGTCGATCGCAAAGTTCGCGGAGAGTCGCGGAGGAAAAGTAGTGCGGTGACGTTGATGACGCCGAGTTTATAACCCAATATCGCTAACGCGTGTTGTTTTAAAATTACATTTACCGACTCACGCAAATATGAATAAACAAACAAATCATATTTTCCGTTTTGTTTTCACGTCGCGTTGCTGATGTTTAATAAATGAAAATGTTCGTTCCAAGCTCCTTCATAAAAACGACACGTGTGATTTGATCAGATATAATTCAGTCCAAAAATTTCACCAATCGTCAAGATCAAAAATCTTAAAACAAATATAATAATTTTGAAATCCATTAATGACAAATCGAAATTGAAAAATTGTAATTTTAAACGAACAATTCATCAACGTGAATTTTGAGTCGCTTAAAATGTTGTGAAAAAATTGACACGACAAATGTGCGCCAGAGTTTGAGATAGATTTTTGTTTTGATACTGAACAACGTGGGATTTACAATGTTTAAAAACAATTGGAAATTTTCATGGAAGAGCATCGTGTAATTTTTCGATTCGAAGTCATTTGCAGTGTCAGTGATGGGTCGGGCTTGTTATCAGTAATCAGGTTTGATGGTGGAGCGTTGGTCTTAGAGAAACGGCGGCGTTGTTCTTGGAAAATGTGAAGCCATTCGTCAGCTCGGGACGTGGCACGATCGCGAGCCATAATGTACCGCACGGCGGATAAGTTACAGCAAGGGATAGGCATTAATTTGATCGAGTTGGCGCGAGATGTTGCGCGTCGCTACTGTGACGCGCTTGAGATCACTCCCCCGAGGCTATCCCCTTCGGCTAACGGATAGCCGTGCCCCTCGTAAAATCGATTCTTCTTGACGACCCACCCCTTGCGATTATTATTTCGGTACCTCGTCAGACTGAAAACTTTTGATCGTCCAACTATAACACACCGTTCCGGAAATTTTGACGTTCTTT
Organism: Trissolcus brochymenae; assembly: GCA_030523145.1. NCBI lineage: Eukaryota > Metazoa > Arthropoda > Insecta > Hymenoptera > Scelionidae > Trissolcus > Trissolcus brochymenae. The sequence continues at coordinate 284,186 of JAQQRF010000253.1, read as the reverse complement.
TTTGCTTGCGATTTGATTTCCTTGGCGGACGCGTCTTCCGCTGGACGAATTTTAATAGTCAATTAAAAAGGGGTGGTGGCAGGGCTTGTTTGGGCGAAATTTGGGAAGGGGAAATGTCGAGCGTTTATTAATCAAAGCGAGGGTGAATGAATAATTCGCAGGGGTCCGAGTTGAAGGGTTCGAGATGTCAAAGAATCTTGCCGGATTCAGCCGAAGCTGCTGTTTGCTAGCTTGTAATAAATAATCTGGCCTCTCATTTTCCTCTTGATTTATTTTCACATCTTTGTTCTGCATAGGTATATGTTTGTCGACGTTTGCCTTCATTATTTACGGATAATTATCGACAAAATTATTACAGTTTCCAATCAACATATGTCCCTGTACATTTATTACGATTTTGGTTGCATCAAAGAGGAATTATATGTATCGCTCATGTCACAAATTGAATTTCACCAGATGTTGTTTAAATAATTCAAAACTTGTTATCAAAAATTAATATTCGTTCCGCATAAAGTCAGTTTTTGACAAATCATTGTTAACATTAGTTACTCAGTTTAATTAACATTAAACAATTTATGTTAACATTAAGTTATGAAGAAATAATCAATTATTTGAAAAATTTGGTACACATAAAGTTCAGTGATTTATTTTGACAATTTCTATATTGGTCAGGATGCAAAATTTTGCTATTTTCACAATTGCTAATTACGTGCGACATGCATTGAAATAGAACAAACATCCTTTCATTTTACAGATGATAGACCAAAGTGAAATATATTTACTGTTAATTAGATCTTTGCGTATAATATATATTCTGATCATTATCGGCAGTGAAATAAATAACGTACTGATGTATTGGTTAGTACAACTCTTGTTCACAAGACGGACATACATAATGTCTACTATTGTTAGCACATCTTTTATTTATATCAATGTCAATTTCCTAACTTTGTTCATTATTTATAGTCATCATTTTTTGCGCTAATATTATTATTTTCTTTTATGTTGCATGCAAAATTTTTTCCAAGTTTGACACTTTAACATAATTTGAGAAACATCTGAATTGCATTTTCATGTATAACTGACAGCTTGATTAAATTAAAAATTCTGCAAAAGTAAAATAAAATGAAGTCGATAGTTTTAGAACAATTTTAATTAGGGCAGTGATAAAACCAGTGTAGTGCTTACCTTGCGCACCTACGCAATCTACATTTTACTGTCAAACGAAATAGCGCTACGTTCTCTCCGCGTAGATGTGTTTTGGTGATCTCGTGCAAAAGTTGTAAAAACTTTTGTTACAAGGCGAACGGAGTATAAGTTTGTGCTTACGTCGTAAGTATGACGATGAATTCGAAAACGTGATGCAAGTTTTAAGAGCGGCACGGTACGTCCTTTCAAGGGCGTTTTGTAAACTCGTATATGAACCAAGGTGCTCATTGCAATCAACGCGAAGCGTGTGCTGAAAATTTTTATTACTTCTGATGTTTTAGTGCACGCGTAAAAAAGTAAAATATTGTCTACATCTCAGATGGTAGATATTTTCCCATCACAAATTATGGCCATCTCAGAAAGTTAATGACTATAATAAATTCTTTTGTTTTGTTTTTGTTTTGTTCATTCAAGAACAGTTTGAATAGATTTCAAATTTTGGCTGATAATAATATGCAATTGTGGATAGTCATTAATACAAATTCTAATGAACAAATATTTTTATTTTGTTTCAGGTGAGTCTTTTTTGGAGTGATATATCTTTAGCCACTAAACAGGGGTAAGAAGTTGAAAATATATACTGTGTGCAAAAGCAAAATTGAATTTGTAGAAATTCGTTGAATTCCAAAAATGTCATAATATGAAAAGAACTTTCGAACGAACCTGATAGATTCTTTCAGGAAGCGTCTAAGGATGAATGAAAGGTATAACCATAAGTGATGTCTCAAACTTGACATATGGATCATTTCTTCGTTGGACTAATGCCAGTATTTCACGACGGATGAACAATACTGGTGACATTTTCTAGAAATAAACGTGCTTGATGAATAGCCGAGGACATTTGGACGTTTTCATTTCTGTACAAAGAAAATTAACGTGTGCACATTAGCAACGTCTTCTCTTATTTGTACAAAAAAAAAAACACGTACGAATGACGAAAATTTTGCATTACTACAAAAATATTGTACTGTTCGTTCGAGTGTTCGGTTCATCTGATAATGACAACTTTTATGGACATGTTCACGAAAAATAGAGGAAGAAACTAACTCGATGTTAATCTCAAAGGTTTTCTAAAATCTCCTCATTTTTTCATCTCTCCATTCGGAGTAAATCACTTTTTAATGAGTTTCAATAGTAATTCATAATGATGAAGTTTTTTGCCTGATATTTTATATATAGGACACGCAGACGGTGTAGAAAAAACTTATACTTTTTGAACCGAGATTAAAAATAATTGTATGAATTGCTGTGCGTACAATACTGCAGATTTCATAGTTTTTTTAGTTTTTCGAGGAGGTTTTTAACCTCAAAAAGATGCAGTAATGACGAAAATAATTTGTAGGAATCCAAATAGGATTCTTTTCCATGACGGATGTATTCAATCTCATATAATCTAAACTTTTTCGCAAAAATCATTTCGTTGCAAGATTCGCAGAACTTCACATTAACGTGTGATTTCTATGTTCTGATGGAGTGATATCTTTCACCACCATTATCATGAATAATACTCTTCTTTGTATTTTGTAAGGCCAAAACTAATGCATTAAAAGTCATTAAATTTTCATTCCAAGCTAAAATAATTTAATTTCTTAAATATTTTGGGAGTATTAAAATTTTTATCAAATTAAACAGTTGATATTATACGAATTATCGAAAACAAGACCATTTTTTATAATTTATAAATCGATGCGAAAAGTAGTTAATCTTTTGAGAACGTACATTGAGACACCTGTTTTTCAAGTCTAATAAGTAAAGCTCTTTTCCGACATCAACCACTCAAAAATATGTCACATCTTGTTATATGAAAACATTGCTTTCTAAACTTCAAGCTATTGTGGCTAAAAATATTGCCCGGCGTTTTTTTTTTTTCTACTTCTGTCCCGCTTCCGTAAAGTTCCCATGTGACCTCAGGAAACCAACAGAAGAGAAACGAGTGGAATGAAATCGTATACACTATAAGTTCTGTCTACGAAAAAACCATATCATAAAATATGAAACGTTGCATGGATGAACAATCTGTTGAAAGCATAACTTCGGCCGAGACTTTTAGCCATAAATTTATAATGAAATGGAACGAGAGATTTTAGATGTATTTGAATTTTGTTCACTTTTAACACCGTTTAAGTACTTATGATTTTCGTAACGTTAAGTACATCATAAAAAAAGTTAAGTTTTTTTTCGAACGTTTAATAAAACAACGACTAATGTCATCTACAGTGGAAATTGATAAAAATTGTAAAAAATAATAATTTAAAATTTTCTTATTTTATCGAAAGGTCAACAAATTTGAATGATTAAAATGATTTTTAAATGAAATTTTTTCGAATGACAGTCTCAGATAAAGATTTTTACATCTGTGATATATTCTTGACAGTGTATGGAAGTGTAATCTTTAGAAAAAGAAAAAACAAATCGTCGATAGTGAACAAATTTGACCGTTTTTTTTTTTTGAATTCGTAATATAACGACGAAAAGTCTAGCGCAGCATAAAAAAGTGCATGAGCACGAGCGTGCGCTCAGTGCGACGACGTCGACGATACCACAGGTGGTGGGCGTCCCGACGCCGAGCGCCACCGCGACGCGACAAACAACTATCGGCGTCGAAGAAACGCCAAGCGGACCGAGGTCGTCAGTTTGTCTTTCCCGCACGTCGAGAGAGCTTTTCCGTCCGGCAGCTAGGCTCGGTCGCGTTTGTGTCGCGTGTCTTCTCGTTTCCGTCACGTGGATTAAATGCCAATAAAAGTTTCCTCTACCATAAAGCTCAAAAATTGCAGAGAAATCAAAAGTTTCGTCTTCGCGTTTTTCCTTTTCCATTTTGTTCCTTTTTTTCTTTCGTTTTTCTCCTCGAGTATACATGAGTTTTGACGGTGCGTCGGCATGTCGGAAGCGCGAGTGACTTGCCGGTGTTTCGTGCGCAATCGCACGCCAACAGTGACATGCTAACAGCGCTGTGAAATTTGTGACCAAAAAAAGAAAAACGCTTGTCCGCCGAAACGTGTGCGTGTACAGCAGTGACTGCGGCTAGCCGCGATGCGACAGCGCATTTTTGCGCTTACAAATGTCGGCTGAAGTGAGCCTTCGAGATTTTTAGCACGAGGTTTAATTGGTCAAGGCCGGATGAGACTTCGCCGAGCCTTACCGAGGAGCACAAGGTTAAGGATAACAATTTTTTCCTGCCGGATGTCAAGGTAGATATATTTTATTCGCGAAATTTTTCGCACACTTGTGAAAAACTGATTGTGCGTTTGTCTGCTTGCAAGCGGCAAATACTTGACTGGATTCAAGAAACTGTGGATTCAGTCTCGAGCATTTGATTAATTTATTGGTTCCGGAGAATTCATTAACGTCGCGTTGGTACTACGACGCCGACTGTATTTGTGAGCCATGTATGGAACTCGATTCGAGTTTTAGGAAATGTCATTTGGACCAAGAATTATATTTAGAGTTAGTATTGAAAAACGATTCTAAATTTAGTTACTCTTGATGTTCCTCTGACACATAGTTTCGATTTGATGAGAACCCATGCGACACGTGCTTGTAAAACGTTAACGAGATTTATGTATTTTAAAATACTTTATAAGATATATTTTATAAGACTCAGGCAAGATTTTTTTCTCTTGTTGAAATTTGAAATTAGCTTTTTATATAGAGATGACTTATAAATGATGTGCGCGCTAAAAGTTTATTCCTCTATAATATAAATTTTATAAAATAAAAATAAGTTCGTGAAAATCACGCGAAAAATGAAAAATAAACAAGTAAAGAAAACATTCCAAAACTAAAAAAAATTTATCATTTTTTTGAACTACTACTCTTTCTCTGGTGCATTAACCTTAGTTTTTTTTCCTTCTTGTTAAAACAAAAAATTCCTATTTATTCGTTAAAATTTATTTAAGTTAATAATCTAATTATGCGTAGGATGCCACACTTGCTATTGCGAAATTTTTTGCAACCCAAATTGAATATATCAATGTGAAATGCGAACCAGTTAATTACTTTTTTTATTTGGATAAAAACGAATCCGCTATATATACTGTCATGGTTTTGCATCATCACGTTGTTTGTTATTCATCCCACATGTACATTTCAAAATTATCAAAGCGAATAAATAGTTCAAACACTCTGATTTCTGTCAGTGGCAAATCACCGTAATATGATATTTAACATTTTTGTATGTAATTTTACTTTTGTGTTGGCAATATATAAGGTCTGCTTTACCGCTCAAATTGTATTGATCTTTGATCAACATTTCAATGTTGTCTTTAAAAAGCATTAAGTCAATCGCATTCAAATGCAATATTTACTCAAAATTTCTATTATTGATTTTGCTTCATTGCAAATGAAGCTTTGGCTTATCCGTCAGTGAAAATCAATTCCATGATCAAGTTTGAATTTATTTATATTATTTCCTGAGGAGGAAAAGTTTACTCTTCCGTAATAACAAAACTTTCATTGAATTAATAACAAATTATACGATTAAAAACATGTTAAAAGATTTTAATTGGGTTTTGTAATTTGCAGAAAAGTGGTTAATTAAAATTTATCGCGATTGATACTATGGAAACATTACTACGCACGTTCAAAACTTTGTGTCTAGAGTTATTTTAAGATACTTGGTGTCACAGGAAATTGATGTTTACAGATCGAATTGGATATTGTTGCGTGAAGAACGTGGTTGTGTTTCTGACTGCGTGTGCTGGCCGAGTCTCACTCGGCATTACTTTGTTGACATTGTCAAGATTTTAACGAGTGAATAAAAACGCCAATAGAAAGAGTTATGACCGAAAAAATATACTCCCGTGTGCTATTTCTAAGCCATGCACGAACCGTCGGTTTGTTTTTTTGTTTTTTTCTGTTTTTTTTTCAGGAGGTGTTCACCAGTGAAGAATAACGATTTAAATATTTTTTTACGTCCCTCTCGAATCGTTTTTTTATCAACATGAACTCCCTACGCAAACGAAAAATAATTGTTTTATAAACAAAGGGGTGCATACAAATTATCGGCCTTCAAAATTTAATTTTATAAGAGTGTTGATTTTAGAGATACACCGTCGTGTTATTTTGTTCGATGGGCTGATTTTTTTCCATTCGAGAGTTTGTTGACCTCGTAGTCACAGGGGACCACATTTTATAAGAGCTTGCCAATGCAATTTTGGTTAATTATGGTATTTTTTATTTTTTTTATTTCCAATTTTAAGAAAACATTCAACATTTATATCATCTCGCTTTTTTTTCAATATCCTTTTTCATTTTTTTTTTAAGTTATTGCAGTGGTCCAAGTCAATATTTTGAAAATTTATTATTATTTAAAACAAGCCATTTCCGAAGATTTTTTACGATAAATCTATTTTGTTATTTTTTCTCTTTATTTACAGCACTCTCATAACTGAGTTAATTGAAAACAAAATTTTTGAAAAAAAAAAAAAAAAAAAAAAAAAAAAAAAAAAAAAAAAACTTTATCATAGTTACTAATCAATAATTATTATGATTATTTGAAAAATGATTGAAAGGTTTCTTTTTCAATAATCGCTGCCCCTCCCCCTTCGCCCTCCCTAAGAACTGTCGTACAGACATATTTGTCTCGAAATGAAAATAATGATCTGGTCGACTTGAAATTAAAAAAAAAATCGAAGGGCGCATTGGAAGTTCGCCTTTGTCTGCGCGAAAATTGGCGACTCAAAACGAGAACAATGATTCGTCGCAAACGAGTGCAACTCAAAAAGACCAATGGCCTGCAGCAGACTCTGCCTTCTGTAATTGGGTCAATCCGCCGCTAACGAGACGCGTTTCGCGCATTTCTGAACACACACACGCGCTCGCTATTTCATAGCATCGCTGACGAGACCAACTAGCGCTATCGATTATATCGCATTTAAATGCAATATCAGACAGATTTATTGTAATGCACATTGTGCGTTGCCCATCCCCGATGTGCCTGCCACGCTATTTATTGTGTACACGCCAGCCAAAATATAATTATACTAAAATATAGCCAGGCTTTTAATCAACATCCCGTAGACAAGGCTGAATCACGACGCAACGCTGCCATCGCAGTAGATTTCCGTGTGCCTTCTCCGATAAATCATGCACTTGTCTCTCGATCTCGCCTCGCAATTGATTTTTTTCCTCTCAAGCTTTACGCTCGTGTGTTTTTTAAACTCAGATTGTTTACCCAAGAAATACAACCGAGAGAAGAAAGGACTGCGGTTAAAAAAAAGTCTCTAATTTTTTTTATTATATTTTTTGCCAGCAGAACTTCTGGAAACAAGTAGCTGATTTAATATTAAATGAGACTAGCAGATATGTTGTTGAGAAGAAAAAAAATTAGTTCGTGCAGTTTTATCTGCTCCGCCTTTTCGATTCCATCCTCCAGACCATATGATTTCTTAAACGATACATGTTGTTTTTTTTTTATCTTTCGAACAATATTCTATTCGTGGCGGTCGAATTGGAAAGCATAATTTTCAAGCACGAGGGAAAAAATTTTCAAGAAATTACGAATCCACAGATTTGGCAAAAGGAGTTGGTTTATTTAGTATACAGGACACATATGCGATCAACACACACACACACATACACACACACACCTTCTTGGCACGCACTCTGAAAACGAGTGCATCTCGTTTCGTCGAATTGTTATTGATGCAAATGCAAGTTTGCTTGCTTCCAAAAAACTATTGTATCAATTCAATTCGGATTACGCAATTATGACATTCCGTTGTTTTATTTTGTCTTCATTGCAAAATCAATTAGTTGTGAAATACGAAAATGGTAATTTTGACCGCATTCGGCGAAAATTTATAGTTGAAACCAAAAATATACCGCTAATGGATGAGAATTCTAATTACTTTTGAGGCGCTTCGGCAATGTAGTCTTATTTTCGTGCTCTTGTGCTCGTTCGAGCACAAAGCAGCATGGGGGGATTTTTCACGAAAACACTTAAATAGCGAAATCGACGGAGGAAACATGTATTGCGACAAAGAACGACTCTGGCGTGCAATAATGATGAGAAAGGAAGGATTGACCCACTTTACATGTATATTTTATACTCCCGGTAAAGTACAGAGTCCAAACGTTCGATGCAATAGAACGTGTTTTCCAAGTCGAAAATCACCCAAGTCAAGCTCTAACTATCACTCGTCAATTATTATCATTATGCAAAATTTCAGAAACAATGAAAAAAATAAAAAACAATCTCATATATGTTATTACAAAAATGATGGTAATGTTTTTGTATCATCGTTTGTTATCACTAATCAATTTCGCACTGCAATTTCGTAGTTTTGTATAAATCATTTAAAGATTTTCCTCAAGTAATTAAATTTAATTGTTATATAAATTCTACGACGAAGTACTCTCTCGATTGTGAATCTGCTAAATACATCTATAGTACGTATAGCATCATGAACTCATGATTACAATTGAAGATCATTATTGAATCATCAATTAATCAGAGATTATTAAAATAGATCCCATAATAAGGTGATTAGTGAACGATGAATAGGTTATGTATATAGTATATATACGCCATCATATCTATTTGCTTAAGTGATATATCGTTCCATCTTAGTTCCGAGCTCCATGCAGAGATATTTCGCAGTAATTATATCTATCATAATGCAAATTATCTTTGGTTCAATTCAATTTAGTTTGTTTTTGTTCTAATTCTTTCAATTTGTTTAGAAAATTGACATAGACAAGTAGATATAGTTGTTAGTAATTCAAATCGAGTATTCTATAATGCATCAACAATCCTTTGTTCTCGTTCGAATTATGATTGATTCGTTGATTCCGCTCGATGATACTCAATTTTATAACAATTGAATTGTCATATTAAAAGTCTATTATGTTTATCCAGGGACCCTGTGATTTCATTGAAACTATACGAAATCACAATCTTCTCACATTAATATAAATTTATGGGTCAGTTAATAATTATATAGATCGAGTTTGCCCAGTCAATAATTTCAATAATTAGTGTAATAATTAATTAACAGGATTGAATACTAGTTTTGCAAAATAATTCGAAATTATTTCACATTGATGGTAATATTATTAAAATTCAAAATACAACTGGTGTATTCATTAATCAGACCGCATTATTTTTTTTATCGACAGGTGATGAAACGTTCATTTCCGGTTTTGTCGCGGTGTGCAGGGGAAAATAAAATTGACTTCTGAGTTTGTTGAACATTTCCAGATGCGCGCTACGCTCTCTTGGAGGTAGTTTGAGAAAATTTCGTAACTCCGTTGTGTTATTGCGATTCGCGCGGAGAGTATGCGTCGACGAGAATAGGTAGTCCCCATTTTCCGTGAATACCGCGGCAGAAATGAGAACTTGGTGTCTACCTTATTAAAAGCGTCTTACCGTTGCCAAGGCGATGGAAGAATGACGAGTCGCGCGCTTCTTCCCCAATCGGACAGCGATTCTTTTCGCCTCCATTCAACCGCAGCGCCGACGACAATTTCTTTTCACCGAGCACAGAATCTCGCCGCATACCACCCACACACAGACACCGGTACAAAGCGGATGACGTGTAACTCGTAGGAAATAAGGGTTTGCGTTCACGCGACGAAGAAAAGTCACTTACTCTCTCTCTCTCTCTCTCTCTCTTTCTCTCTTTCTCTCTTTCTCTCTTACAATTCCTTCTTGCCTCCTTTCTATGTCGACCTTTCTACGAGATGTCACTCTCAGCTGACTCGGACGTTTCTCCATCGAACACTTGACGGCAACGTCAATTTCCCCGCACATTTGATAGCTCGCGATTCCGTCGAGCGCCTTAACTTACGACTTCAATCACACGGAAGTATTGATTCGCGGTCCATTACGCTAATTGATGACGCAGTGCGGGGTGCTCTCCGCACGCGACTCACTCCGGTCGAAGGCAAGCTTTTCACGTCGACGAAAAAGACTTTTCAAAGAGACTGTTGTTCGAACCGAAGGCTTTTCAGACTTGATGTAACGTTTTTAATCAGATTGCAGACGGAAACTATGACGCACATTCGGGTTTCATTTTCTGTACGAAATGGGACAAGTGTCGCTACTGTTTTTAGCCTTGCATTTTTTTCGTTTCTCTTGTCGTATTTGTTTAATATCACTAGACTGATTTTACTTTAATTAAATAACTATAACGACTTCCAAGTTAACTAAAGAAAAGTAATGATTTTTGAAATTTTATTTTGATGTGTTAAGTGGAGAAAAACATTTTTTGTTTTCTAAAATATGAAAAAACAAAAAATTGGAGTGTTTTGTTAACGATCATGTTTTTTTGAGCAGACACAAATTAACAAGAAACGCCAGAAAAATATTATTAAAAAATAAATAAACGAAATATAACTTCATGGAATGGAAATAACTTTCACAAATATTGAAAGCACTTTCCATCAATTACGGGTGGTATCTTGCACGTGAAAAAAAAAAAAAAAAAAAAAAAAAATACTTCGACTGGAATCTCTGCCGTATGACGAATGCTGTAGGTAAACATCGAATACTACGCAACTTTGTAATTTAAATGCAATATGCAAATCGAAGAAAATCCCCGCGGCAAAGCCGTGTGCATTTTGCTCATGATGATAGATGTAGGAATCAAAATAGATAGTAAATATTTTTCATGTCAGATTTGAAATATGAATTAATATATTTTATATTGACTGCACTTGCATTTTCTCTCGTGTATTTATCCAAAGCATTGATATCGCCTTTTAATTAGTCTGAACGTGGAACAGAAAAATCTAATATTTTTCTATTGAGCATACTAAAAATTAATTAAAATTTCAATCACGAAAGAGTATAAAACGTAATTTCCCAGTAGCCTCTATTGAATTAAATAAAATATAGAACCAAGATCAAAAAACAAAATATAAGTGCGAAAAAATAACGTCTTTGACCCGGGCATAAAGACAAATGATTGAAGTTGACCTGGCGAATGAAATCGCTCTGAAAGCACAATAACGCCCGAGAATTAAAACGTCACTTTAAAAAACAGCAATTCGTCTAACGAGAGTGTTCTCGGTGTCAATCGATTTATATGTCGGCGTCACATTGCAGTGATATTTAAAATGACGGAAGGTTTATAGTTTGACTGCCAAGTGGCTGCAGCGATTGCTATTTCGCTATCTTTTCAAAGCCACACTTAAGGCTAAAAAAATCGCCTCGTTAAGAGAATCAGTTTGATAGACAATTTTTCAAAACTTCCCTTCTTTTTCCTTTTCACATTTAATAGCACTAATGAAAAATGTGTAAGGTTAAGCTCATAATCTGTCGTATATCCATCGCGTTTTTCCGTTTCTTCCCTTTTTTATGCCGCTGTTCTATGTGATAGATAGGCTCGGACTGCAGCTTCTTGGCGTCTCTCCAAACTTGTATAAATACCACTTGCTGGAGTCAGTGTGTGCGTTCTGCTTACTTGCGATTCTCTCCGCAACCCCTCCAAACTGACCACCGAATCGTTTGTTGCGAGTTGCTCGCGCGACATGAACTCGATTATGAAATATCAACGTCCCTCGGCGCTTCACCAAAAATTCTTGTCTCGCGTTCCACCGGATACCGGCGTCGTTTATTTCGTGCTTGCGGTGCGTTTGTTGTTAGAGGTCATGGCTTTTTATACAGTTTCATACTCAAGCAAAAATTTCCAACGCTACAGTTGTTTCAACGTTGAAACGACTTTGGTTTGGCAGACGTCGATAGCTCATGAAGTATCTCCTTTGATACTATACTATACTATACAACCGAGGTCGGCTCGAGATATTTAATCGACGCTAATAAGCGTCGTTGGTAGACCTAAAATCAACGTCGGAAATATCCTCATGAATTTGAGTTGGATAGCGACGCCGTGCTGATCGCAATTATTTTTTACTAAAATTCGATATTTGAGGGGTGTTACATACGGACGTTAAACTAACGTTGATCCAACGCTCGATAAAAACGTTGAAACAACTTTGACCGACGTCAAAACAACGTAAATATGAATATGAAGAATAAAATTAGAGTTTTCACTGATTTTAGCATTTAGTAAATTCTACTAAAATTGGATTTATACAAATTATTTTATCTTAGTCTTTTAATTATTTGAAAATCTTCAATTTTAATGTTTCATCTTTCGAAAATAATTTTAATTCATATAAAATAGTGAACTTATTCGAGTGTCACAATCACTCAAACTACTGTTATTTCCACACACATTTTCGTAACTGTTGGTATTTTCAAATAGACAATCGTTGGTTATTTATTGTCAGCAATCAATAGTGTTATTTACGTAAATTTTTATCACTGCAGAGACTTATTAAAAACTCCTACTTTATTTTTCTCTGCGCATTCCTGCAAAAATTTATCGTCCAAATTCATTTTGATTTAATGAATTGCTCTTTCATTCAATCCATACCTACAATTTCACGGCATTGGATTTCATTGTAACGACTAGTTTCGTGATTTATTAAATCATTGGACTATCGACGAAACAAGTATCCTTTTTGATTGCAGCAACTCTTGATTAATTTCATTTTATTTTATTCTGATAATGCCCTCTACTTTTGTCAACCTATCCTTTTTCTCGCAAAATTTCGACATCATGGATGTTCACGGTCTTTTAAACATTTTAATTTCTTGTTTCGTAAATCAAACATAATTATTTTATTTCAGTTTTGTTAAATTTGGCCAGTCTCGTTAATTAAAACGATTCAAACATTTGATATCAGAGTTGCTTTGTTTTCAAATTTGGTGCCGAATCGTTCATCACGTACAAAACGTGAAATTGCTTGTTACTGTTAGATTGTATATTATTATATTTATAGAGTAAAGTGCTGAAACAATGGCAAACTGTTTAATATATGTATGAAAAAACAATGTTCATCCAAATTAAAAAATGAGCTTTTCACTGAATCATTAAAAAATCATTTTTATTCTTATAGTTTACAACAACAATATTATTTTTGTAATCTGTTTATTATTTTCATTTATTTATATTTTTAATGTAAATTATTTTGTATACGCTTTTGTTGTTCTACTATTATACAGATATTTTGTATTGTGAGGTACCTTCCTTAGCAATTAATATGGCCACTCGAAACAGCAAAAAATCTAGTTATTGATATTTTGAACAATTGAAGTTGTCGATATATAGGACGAGCCGAGCACATGTGAGGACTCACGCCTGACGTACCAAAGCTGCCGTAAGAGCTCACTTGATTCAAATCTCATGGCATCGCATATAAAATCATCGGCTGGTCAGTGCAACGATCGAACCCACTTATATACTTTGCAGTCAAAATCGAACACGTTTTTGTTAGCTCTTACAGAATATGTATCCTGAAAGAACACATTCCATCCAATTAATCGACAATTTTTCAAACGTTTTCACGCAACAAGTCAACCGGTATAAAATTTCGATCCAATTCCCGCGAATAACTGTGCAATCAGCAAACTCGTCTTTGCGGCTCGCAAATCCAAATCGATGCTGAAGTCTGACACATCTAAATCGGCATTAATTTGGGATTCAATCTTTGCATTTCCGACCAATGTCAATGGGAGACTGCGTCTTTTTTCTTGTTCGAGTGACGGATCATTGCTAAGTGCTTTTTGACAGTGCGACGATGGATCGAAACGAACTTATAGAAGCCCGCGAGAATTTCTTTTGCACAATAAATTGGCTTCGCAAAATTATATCAGTTAATGGAGAATTTATTATGGTCCATTCATTAATAATCAGAATTATAGCAAATATGAATTTTTTTTTAGATTGTTTTCAACTATATAGGGCACTATATCCTGCTCGGAAATGACATTGGTTTTATTATTTGATTCATCACTTGACGGTTTGACACCTGGTCAAGCGTGCAGTTGAAACAACGGGTGGAAACATCCAGCGACAATAATTTATATAGCACGCATCATAAAGCTTCGCCACCGCTTGTCATCTAACTTTGAACATCAAACGTCATTCGCGGGGCAATTCAGAAAATAATTACACGACGCGGAACGAATGTCTGAACTACCAAATGATATCGTAAATTGCAGCCTACGACACTTTATTTCAATTTTTGCGGCTTAGTGGCCCATCTTGATGGACAAGTTATGCAGTTTTAAGTTTATTTCGATAATAAAGTTGATCCAATTTCTCTTCATGTCTAACGTCAAGCAAAATGGAAACAAATATCGAAAATATGAAATCTTCATTTTTTTTTTCATTCATTCAACCGGAAACATTTCCAGGACAAGATTTTTTGTATGAGTTTATTTTGCTGCTTGACGACTGCCACTAGCATCGACGATGTCGGATACCTTGCGCCTCGTCATTTCAGAATGTTGTTATATTTAACTCGTACAACACGTGCGCAAGCGGAGAGATTTATTCTCGTAACTATGATGACGTGTGCCACGCAACATTAGGCTTCGTTCCGCGTTCGACAATCGGAACATAGAGGTTACTCCGTTTTCGGTCATGTATCACCTCCGAATCTTCAGCAACAGACTTTTGTAACGGTTACCTCTTATTCAGCGTCCAGATGAATTCATAATGTCAAAACTGGGACAAGGTTGTTGATACTCTCGTGTACAAGTTTTAAATTTTAATGTAGATAAAGTAAAATTGATGGAAGTCCTCTCTCCCTGAGCAATGAAATAGCTCCGCGCGACAAGTGAAAAAGTAAGTTGGAGCGCTATCACAGGAGGCGTGTTGGAATTATTCCGCGTTATAACTTTCCCCGGATTATACCGTGAAACTTTTTCGAATCCCAAGCACCTTGGCCGGAAAGCTATCCTTAATCTTGAATTTTCGAGCCTGGTTAAATTTATGCCGCAAAAATGCTGTCATGCATCGATGTTCGACGGCAAAGCGGCGGGAAGAATTGTTTGTTTGTTTTTTTTGTTTTTTTTTTTTTTTTTTTTTACCAAACAAATGTCCCTTCCCCCCGCGCCTTAATCCCGCGTCAATGCCAGCTGTGCCTTAATCTAAATTTTTTACGACCGTAAACGAAAAGTAAATCCGCACTTTGTCTGCGTGTAATTTCCGTGAAACACATTCGATGTGCGCGGATGACGGGCCGGTTAACTTCTGGTGCAGTATGCACACTGAAAATACCCGGACATGTCCAAGTTAATCTAGTTATTTATACGCGACTCTTTTGTATTGTTTTGTCTTTCACTTCTTGTTGGATGTGCCGAACGCGAACGCGCACGCGGAGATATAATCCCAATGAATACGTAATAAGCCAAAAGAGAGAAGGAAATACATTCAGTCTTGTAGTTTATGTTAGAGATTAGATGAAACTAGTCCAGAGAATGAGGACGGGGGATAATAAAATTCGAGCCCTGACATTTTTCCATAAATTGAAGAACCCAAACCAAGTTTCTTGATGGTCGCACGCACGGTAGCTTATTTAAATCATCCTTAAATCGTATCGTAATATTGAAACATGCGCTCGTTGAATCTATCGTGGTACCAACAATCTTTTACTTTACGTTCAAAACTTTATATTCGTAATCATCTTTTTTTTATTATGAATGCAAATTTTTATATTCTCAATCATCCAAATGGTATTTTTAATTATTCATAAATCTTTTATTTTTTTTTTTCTAAAAATCAGTTTTTCTTGTTTGTAAAATCATATCATTTATTGATTTCAACGATTCGAGAGTCAAAAATCCATCCATCCCTTTATTCGTGGGGCCTCTCTAGTATACTTAATTTATTTCTTGATCATCATTTTCCATAAAAAATATGAACCATAAAGTACTGAAAAAAAAAAAGCATTACACGCGCGGGTTCGCGGCCAAACACGCGTGAGCGAGAACAACCGGACAAGGAACAGAAAATGTTTACGCGGTTTGCAGGACTGTTTACATTTCACTCGTAACTCCTCCAGGAATGAGACTGCAAGAAACCCAAACAAAACGACAAGTAGAAGTCCTCTGGAGATGCAAGATGATAATAATCATGTTTATACATGCACTCATGCGTGATGTGACCCGCTCGGGGAATTGCTTTGATGTCGCGAATGCGTCTCCGTTTGTCCCGATTCGGCTAATTACACGACAAACAACGAGTAAAAAAACTTATCGTCGCAACCGAACGAATCGTAAAATGTTTACGCGATGCTGTAAAGACGTTGATATCCCCGCGGGTGGGTCTTTACAATTTCCGCGTGGGATTCCCGAATCCAGCACACGAGAAGACAAACAATGGTTGGAAAACCTTGAATCAGACGTCCGTAAAATATTCCGCTCTGTTTACCGTCACCGAAAATAAGTCACCGTGAATTATTGCCGGCTTTTAAAAGGAGTGAAATTTAGAATTCGGATTATATTTATATTTCAGTGATGTCACTCTGCAACTTGCGACAAATATGCGTCGCCGCGTGACGTCGCTCGTGCGCATTCGACAAGATTCAGAAAAAAAAAAAAAATTGCAAAAAACGAAAATGTCTCGCAATTCTGTAATTCTTTGTGAATGAAATGCACACTCGTAAAAACTGTTTCAACATTATTGCTTTTAAAGTTTAACGATGATCATGAATTTGTCACCTATGCTGATACGAAATCGAATACTTAATTTGTTCTCTTTTATTTATTTTATTTTTGCTTCTCGTCGGGAGAGAAATTTTGTATGCATTCGTATTTGCATTCCTGATTAGAGAATGCGGATAGCCATTGTAATCAAAATTAGATCGTTCCGCGAAATATTTTTCATCCATAGGATAATAAATAACATCTGCGTGTTATTTAACAACGTATTTATACGTATAAATACGTTGCATACCGACGGTGATATTTTAGCTCTAATTTAACCCTACATTAACCATACGGCATGCGGTACGAAACGACAGTGAGCTGCATTGAAAAATTGTTGTGATTTCATACATAGTTTTAAGGAACATCTCACGACAAAAATATAAAATCTTTGTGTAATTCAACTAATGTCATTGTGCCAATTAAGGAAAGGAGATTGATTGGGTAACATAAATACAATGAAAATAATTGTTGAAGCAAATAGGTGTAAGATAAAATGAAATAAAATTTTATAACCCAATTTCACAATTGAGAATGATTCACCGTTATATAAGTGAGTCATCTTGGTATATTTATGTGCGTCCGATAAGAATGTTTGTTTTTTTTTCTTGACTCCTTTGCAAGAATTATAAGTGTCTGAAATTGGCGCTGATTTGACGAGGCTCGTCATTTTCGTGATACGCGACGACGTCTTCTGTCTGCGCTTGGCCTTTGAGTCGCAATACAATGTGTTCGTAGATCTGACATAGTCACGCAGGTACAGATACTTGTGCATTGTGATGACATTCTTGAACCCGAGCCATACGTCGACAGAGACGCGAGACACCACTACTGCACGAAGCTCGGCCGTAATTACAACGGCACTATTTTGTGATCAAATTGCATTATATTTTTGAGCACATGATGCACCGATGGAGAGCAGTTTTGTGCACCAAGAAGGACGCGCCGCCTCTGACAAATTATGTTTCAATGAATCAACTTTGTTGGAGTTGTCTGCACGCATGCGCGCCACACGTACGAGTCACCGCCGATACTTGTGCCAATATTGTTTTTGTTCAATCAAAACAAAGGTTCATTAGAACGATAACGTAGTTTTTTCTTTTTTCCCGTACATTGACGCGAAATTTGAACAACACTTTTTGTAATAATTTTCAGTTTCAATTGTACAAAGTTGTTCTAGATTTTATACCCTGGATACCTTGTAAAAATAATTTTGTATGGAAATTTTACTTCAATTTTTGAATTTTGTGTTACTTATGAATTTAAAATATTTTAGTCAAAAGTTTTTCCATCGAGGTATTCATGGACTGTTTTTTTTTTAAACTTGTTTGTACTTTTCCGTACTTTGCATACGCAGTTTATTAGTTACTAGAATGTCGCTTTATTTATAACGAATGATATATAGTGCTATTTGTTAGTGAGTGTTGCTAAGAGTATAAATCAACGACTTGAGCAATCATTAGGGCAAGTACAAATAAGTCATTCCCAACAATGACATTGTCGTGTTTGCACAACAAAAAGACGTTGACTTGTAAAAAATGTTTGCAAAGCAATAATTAAGTACCCGACTTGGAAATATCTCAAAAAGTTTTCAACAATGTTTTGGAGATGTGAAAAATAAACCTCAAATTCCACTTTTCAACATTTCAGATCGAATGAATTTCTTGAAATGTTCAATTAATCTCTTCAAGTCGAATGTCTGCTCTAGGAAATCTCATGAATTATTGCCAAAAATTTGTCATTATCAATCATCTTTGGCTCTGACGTCCAGTCAAAAATTGATTTAAAAGATCCAACTTCGCTATTTCGTTAACCTTCTTATCAGAACTTGGTGGATCAGTCGCTCAACGCGAAAGCTTTCTCATGTTCCTTTTTTTTATGTATTTATATAAATAAGCATCATGATAAGACATTTGCTCACTACTATTTTATATCTGAGGCCAGTTGCATTAACTAATGAAGAATATATGTATTATCAATAGTTTCCATTGTTAATTGTAATTTGTCACAACTATAACGAAAATCAATACCTCCTCTTGATTTATGCAGATGTAATATTATAGTTGAAAATATTTTCATAACTATTGTTCAAAGTCATCATTCAACTGTTCAAATGATAGATTGACAGCTGTTAGAAAATGATGGTCTTTCTTATAAAGTTTATTATAAGATATTTTTGTATTGTCACATAATTGTACATTTTTTAAAAAATGTGGTCAGGCACCTTTTTTCGTCAATTAAAAAATCTACGCAGCCGCGAAAAAAAAAACGTTCGCGCTGTAAGAAAAACGATTCCTCATTTGCGTTCGTGAAAAAGACGCTGATGTTGTATTTTCCATGGTGTAAAAAAAGCCATCGTCCATTGCCGATACTTGCCGTTTAATATTGCGTTTCGCTCGACTGTGCTGAGTTACGACACCTATTATGTAAAGTGAATGCCGACAGAAGTTGCTTTATGCACTTTCATTCATTGTGTCAGTTTAAATGGTAGAAAAATTGTTTCGCATTGAGCCCTCACGAAGTCAGCAATTTTCGCCTCGCGCGATTGCGTGGATTCAATTAAAAATGATAATATGAAGAATCAATCTGCGCTTCCTTTCTTGCTTTGTCTGTCTGTCTGTCTATCTCTCTCTCGCTCTCTCTCTCTCTCTCTCTCTCTCTCTCTCTCTCTCTCTCTGCCGATCGGATTTAAATATTTAACGGGGCTTCTACTTTAACGTTTGTTCGGCCGCGTCGGAACGACAAAACAAAACACGGTGTTAACAAGAAGAAATAAATTGAAACGGAACATTGAGGCCGGGGCATTTTGTCCATTTGGACTGATTGATGCGAGAGCTCGTGTTAGTTAAAATAATTGATTTGGTGCATTGACACGGTTGCATTGATTAGAAATTAGAACTGCCGGTGGCGCGGCCGTTTGCACCAGCGGGCGGTCGCTCGTCCGTTTTGCCGAAGTTTGACACGAAAATTTATTCGTGCATAACCGATTTGGCAGACGTACAAGACGGACGCTCTACCACAGCCTCTCGCTTCCGTCGCCAACTTCTACCCTCGAACCCACTTTCCTTGTCCGCGCTGTTTTACGATCAAAGTTTGCAACGACATTTGCACCTCTCGCTCCTTCTTCTTTCGTCTCGACCCAACCTTCTCTAATCCTGTCAACCCAACCTATTATTTACATTAATGCACGATCCGAATCAGTTCCAAAAGCCTATATTCTCGTGGCGTATCAATTTCCAATATTGCAGTCCTTGGTAACTAATATCTCGGATATTTTTGCTGATTAAAAGAGTTTATCATGGATGTCCAAAAACATTTTCCTCCACGTTTTTCTGACAAAGTTTGAAACACACAAATCATTCTCAGTTTCAAAAGTTTAGAACGTAGAATTATACAAACTTATGGTAGAAGTACATTTTTTGAACACATTATAAATGATCATTTATTTTGATTAACATAACTTTTTTGACATTTGCAAAGGCCATTTTGCCAGAATCGCACGAATGGCTCAAAACCAATCATTACAGCGATTGAATTCATCGATGATTCATCAAAGATATCACGATTGCGGATATTAGAGATGTATATCGTTTAAGCCGGATATTATAGAGCACACGAAAACAACCTAGCTGAAGATAACGAGACGTATCAGACTGATGTTTGCATAACGATGATTGTATGTCTCTCGTTTGTAATGTTCTGGATCGAAACAAGCGATTTCAAGGAGATTAAGAGGTGCTGCGCCGTCCAATAACACTGAACTCCACCTTTAAATTTACCCACTTGAATATGCAAAATCTGACGCGCCAAGTGTTACTTATATCTATTTGTATTCAAAATTATATTTATAGAAAATAATCATGACAGTTGATTTGGTATTCTAATCATATATAATTAATTAATTTCCTTTAATTATAACATACACGTTGTATTCAATCGAAACAATTTCTGTAGTTTGCCTCGTACGACCTGCTGCAACAGCGAATGGTTTAAAAATATTTCTCCAGACACATTACATGAACGTTGTATTTTGCCGAGCTGTAAATTAATTGAATTGATTTAATTAGTTACCAAATGTAGTACACATTAAATCTAAAGAGAAAAGGAAAATGACCACTGTGAATTTGAACCTGTGTTCATTCACTGACCGACTTCATTTGTGTCAGTAATAATAATGATAATTGGAAAGAAATTCATCAAAAAGAACGCGTCTCTATTTCTTGTTAAATTTAATTCTGTAGTTGTTGACTAATGCATTTCATTATTGAAAACAAATATTGATTCGACTATTAATTTATCATTTTTGCGAGAATAAAAAAAGCCTGCTCCATTTTCCGACAAATCTGCCTTGTTCAAAGAATTTAACAGAAGATAGAAACCCCTGCAGACCAACTATCTTGAGCGCGAAGTAAAAACTTTGAGAAACAAGCGCGAGAACTCTTCTGAGAAAAATCAACGCTTACTCATTTAACGCAATCCCGTCGACACTTATTTTTGCTCGGCTGTTATTCAAGTCATGCGAGGCGCCAGTTTCTTTTGTCAAACTTTGTTACACGATACACTGCATGAAAATGTCTAAAATGTATGTGTTTGTATGTTTCAGAGCGACGGCGGGTTAGTGGACATAGATCCGAGTCCAGTTAGCAGAATGACAGCCATTAACTCGGTGAGTCAAGTCCAGCGTTATATTCGCAGATTGCGGTCTGCTGGCGCGTTTCGGCTCGAAATTTCGATTCCGTCGCAAGTGAGTTTTGCGACGTGCGCGCGAACGCAGTGTGAATTACAAGCAGCACCGATGAAGCAGTAAGATCGATGCGGAGAGTTTGTGTGTGAGCGCGACCCCGGGGCCGCGTCGAAAAGCACGTTCAAAAGCGTCAAAGTCGTATATACGTCGGTGCGATGATTGAAGGCGACTCTCGAAATATATATTATGCTTTTGATTCGAAAACAACCCGAAACTTTGCACCCACGATGAATTACGTCCCCCTTTTTTAATCAGCGTCAATCTCCCAGACTCTTATTCGTGGTCCGATTTACGCCTCGATCAAATGGTAGAAAAGAAATCGAGTTGTAAAAATTATTTCGCGAGGGGGATATAGAAAAAGATTTAGTGACTTTACGCTACAAAAGTTGCGAGAAATTTTAGTTCGCTTTTGATGGATTCCTGGGTTGTTTATTGAATTTTCGTCCAAACAACAAATTCAATTAGTCCGACAGGAATTTTTCGAATAAGCGAAAGTACGGGTGAAGTTGTGTTTCAGTAATTACTTTTAATTCAGTTGCTCAGTTCGAACAACAAGAATTGAGCATTATTTATTGTTTTGAGAAGCAACATTGACGTCGCTGTGGCATTACACACAAAACCTTTTTACACGGTGCATTAAGTGATTTGTTATATCCGCTTTACAATCGAACTTTTCAATTTTCGATTGCAAGCAAAACAATAATGACTCGCTGCTCCGCGTTCTATATCCGTCTGTCGAGGATAAAATTTTACTTTTCAAAGGTTTTTTTTTCTGTTTTTCAAATTAAATTTATCTTTACGAGAGAAACATTCTGTTTTGAAAACAAAGTTGAAAAAACAAACTAGAAAATATGTTTACTAAGTAATTCAATTCAATGTGCAAAGCTTTTGACGATTGAAAAAACTTCTCTTCGACAAATAGATTTGACAATACATATTTTGACCAATTGTTGAAGCATTGATTCAAGGTACGCCTGTGCACTTAATGCGGCACGAGGGGGATGAACGTGGCGACGATAATGCGTCGTCGTCACGCCTTACGCGAGCACGCCATCAAATATTTCGAAGTAATCGCTGTTGTTATGGGTCTATATAGTGTTCGCAAAAATACGCCGCTGAGGCAAATAAGTAAACTAGCTTGCATAATTAATACGCGAGGTTTTACTCCAGCCGAAACAACACACCTTTAAACCAAATCTCTGCACAAGAGATGACACTAATATCACGATTATTACATTAATTAACTCAATAATGAATTCCAGTTGTGTCAAATTAGATACACTTTTTAACAATTTACAACAACCATTTAGATAAGTATTGGTTTTACAAATCAATATACATGAAAAAAATCAAGTGCATTTTATTTGAAAATGATAGAAAAAATACTTGTGCAAGTACAACAAGTCCCGATCGTCACAAGTGATTTTACCGTGCGCTTCAGGTTGAGATTTACTATATATGCGCGGAAATTTTACTTGAAAAATGTAAAAAAAAAAAAACAATTGCAAGTAAAAATCGAGAATTAACCAGAGTGATAAAAAGAGTCTAATAAAATTAGTCAAATCTCAATGCGCGGAGTGAAAAAATAAGAACCGTGACGAAACGAAATGAAACGAGCATGAAACCAGCTCTGTCGGAGTGTAAACGTCCTTACTTTTTATTCACGTGCTTCCTTCTTATTACTTGAGGAAAAATATACACCAAGAATAGCGAAATTCACACCTAAAGGTAGATTATTAAAACTGTAAAAACATTGAATGTTTGTAACAAAATACTTGTTTGTAAACTTTAATGTTGTCAAGATTTTTCTTGTTAGTTAGAACAAAAAATTGTTTGTAATATTACTCCAAGTAGAGAGATTTGTGATAATCCGTATAACATTGAAATTAAAATTTGTGCCATTCTCAAAGTGCATATTCCCCCTTGTACGAGCGCGACTGAAAAGTGTTCGAGCCTTATTAGTGACATTCTAGCTCGGTCTGGTTATTTTTGCGGTTTTGTCGTTATGAGCTTTACTTGAATTTCATTTCGAATAGTGCGTTTACAATTAAAAAATGAGTGTCGCTCTGGAATATCCTTGAGCTCGGAAACAAGTGACTTTTTGTCCCTCGTAGCGAGAGCCATGTCTCACGGGTTGTTATACATTGATTTTCGTACATCAAAGTCGCACGAGTTCTGCTTATGTTAAAAGTATAATTATTCGTGTCAACATTCTGTTGAAGCTTGATAAACGAGCACACGGCACCGATGGAGATTTAGATTTTCATTGATCTTACATCAACAGACAAACACGAATTCCTGACTCCCTGAGGACTGCAAAACTGTGTTTTAGCGTGAGAATCATGAATGCTTCGCCGACGTCCGCCTCTTTACCACCCGACATTGCCCATAGGAACTTGGTTCCCAAGATGTACCTACTCGTCGAAACGAGGAATTTCTATAGAATAAGCAAGAATGCAATGTGCCTCGTCAGATGTCGAATCCTGTCTGTCTCACTCTCACCTTTTCTTACATCCTTCGCTTTAATTTCTGTTATGTTCTCTGTCATCCTCTCTTGCTTTACTGTATACGCATCGCTGCAACTTACATTTTAGTTACGACGTTCATTATATGTGAGTGCTCAGACAGATTTCACATACATACATACATCACACACAATTCAATGCCCGAAAACAAAATAAATCCAATAAATTGTACGTTCTAAATAATTGAAATTTGTCTTAAACGTTTCTTCATTATAATTAAAATAGCGAATATAGATAGGACAACAAATATCATTGGTTTGATATTTGATTTTTCTTTCAAATATTAAAAAATCTGTTATACGATGATTTGACAAATTATATACATTTTTTGTGCAAAATGTCCAATTGCTGGACTAATTTTAATTATTAGCATTGAATGAATGTGAAAATATTTCGCATTTCTGTCAGCTGTCAATGAAAAAAGTATGTTGCGTCACGAATTTCGTGCATAGTTCTCGCTTTATCAACATCGCTCGCTTGTTGACTTCGACAGACTGATGAGATTCCTGCGAAGCTCATCCAACGCCCATGTAATATCATTTGTTACGATTTTGGCACGCTGCTGTTACCGTCTAGGAACTTCCGACTGCCGACTATATTTTGTTCAGTCCCAAGCATTATCGTAAACGTTGCGCCGAGCTATTCATAATAACTCTTTCTCTTATTTATTTTTACATAAATTGAATATTCTGACGCGAACGTTCAGCGCGTGCCAACGCAGATGAAAAATTCCTCCTTTTCTCCGAGTCGTTGTTCTTGTATGTTTCCATTATTCGTGCCTTATTTATCGCCGTTTAATTCGATGACGCGTATTCCTATCGTTCCAGTCTCTGAACTTTTTTGTTGAATTATGTCGGAGTTCATTGATTTTTGAATCTAAAATTAGGTGGACATAAAATATGATGATGTTTAGTTTTACTTTTTATTGACCAGTAAAATGTTCAAATTACTTTTCGACTTTGAATTTTTTTTTTCCACGAATGTGTTGGGTGTTCCAAACTTGATTTAAATGTTAAGTATCAAATTTAATTGCAGTCACCGTTCTTTCACGTCAAAAGCCATTTTTATAAATGTTTTTTTTTTTTTGTTTTTAAATAAATTTATTTTATTTTTTAATTTATTTCATTTTTGTAAATGTACAATTTATCATTTACCAAAGAGATGAAAAAAACATGTCAAGTCAGAAATAAACTTGGATAAAACTATTCATGTTTTATCTGAAATTAGAACAAGTTTATAAGAAACGATTTCTCCTTGTTGGAATTTAAACAAATTAGTCAAAATGTGCACAGGTGTCAAAGATTTTTCGAGCCCACTTTCATACAGATGGCGAATGTGCATAGTCACAGTTGATATTTATGTATAATACCAAGAAACAAATTTCGTTGGCACAACTGATATACCCAGGTTGAACGAATCATTTAGCTAAATATTTTAGATCATTACGGTGACTTGCAAATGTTATAGCAAAAAATAGTTTTTGCACGACAAGTACAAATTTACTCTTTTCTGATGGAAATTTGTTTTTGTCCCTGAAATTTGAATCCGAAATTTAAACTACTTTACATTTTTGTTATAAAACTTTAATATATTTTGACAATGATGAAATAATGATAAAATGCAAAGTAATAGAATTTTTCAAGTTCACAGTCAATGTGAGAGCAATTTTCAGACTCTACCTAAGCAGTTTTTTACAACTTTCATTCATCACTTCAACTCTAATCCATCACGTCGTTGTTCGACTTAAAAAGCAAAAGTTCAGCATCATAACATAATTTGCTGGCAAAAGGAAAAAACCAGGCCGGTTTCTTTTCATCGGAAGTTGAATTTAGCGAAGAAAAGTCGAGTTTGATATAGTATCGGCAGAGCTTGGGTCGAAAGTCGAAATTAAAAGCCGTCCAAAGTTGAAGAGAAAACCGGTTTAAATAAAGACCGTCTATGTGGGTCAGTCGGTGTAACAGCCCGTGTTACGCAAGCGGCAGCTGAGCTTTGATAGCACTCGCGGAGCTTTGAGCATCGTTGGATTTCGGCGATCAAGCGCACACGTCGTTCTCCATGTTTATGCTAAATGAAAAACACAAACAACCGGACAGGCAAACAAGCGAGTCAGCGCGTCAGCCACGACTAATTGCCGCTGCGCTTGGCTCTTTGTCTTCCCGCGTTTGAAGATTACGTAATAAGATATGGCAGCGAACATTTCAGCTAGGATGTAAATATTTGTCTACGCGAACGCGGCGCTCTCGTGTTGCACGATTGGCAGACGTGTTTTTCAGTTTTATCTCATCTAAGAGCGTAAACAATCGCGCGCCGGAGATCTTTAAAATGATTTTCAATGTTTGCTAAAGGAAAAATAGTTTATCCAAGGTCATGGATTTCAATTCAACATTGCAAAAAAAGAAAAAAAAAGAAACTTCCAAAAATTCTGTTCTTGAGGAAAAAACCTAACAGAAAAGTTTGATTTTCTGTAATTACCAGTTTGAATAGTAAAAACATTTATAATATATTCTAATAGAAACATCTTGTAACTCTGGAGTGTTTTGAAATTACTTTAAAATCACTCAATTTGGAGTTAGGAAATAAGTTGAAAAAATTAATAAACGGAACAAAAGCACTGACCACTTTATTCTCGATATTTGTTCAATCGGTCGTTTAATATGGCCTCGGTATCACAAACGGTCTGAGATTCTAATAAAATGAAATCGAAATCGAGTTCACGTTCGTTGCAGTTGTTGGCAGTAAATAGGTATTCGATATATTGCCGATGAGATAAAGTCAAAGAAGCCTTTTACCAGGCCTCTTATATTCTTTAATAAGTGACTGTCCTTGTGAAATGTGTCTTTGCCGTTGAATTCTGCACACGACGGTTCATATAGGAAACACGAGGTGACGTGCTTTTTATGTGGTCCATAGTTATCACTATTCGCTCTCCACCTCCGGGCCGAACGTGCCGTGAACTTTACGCGATGCTGCGAATTGGGAGATAGCCCAGCTCAGAAGCGCTATCGATTTCTCGCAAAATTGCTTCCGCGCTGGAGATCGCACCCGAGATACCACGCCGAAGTCGCAATTTGAACTTGTGATCTTCATCGATATAGCGCCTGCAGAATAATTATAATCGACGCCAGATCTTGAATCAAGATCGTACTTTGACTTGAGTTTGCCATAGATTCGCACACATTGCCAATGAAGTTGATCTTTCCATCTTTTTTTCCTTTTTTTTCTTTGGAGAAAATAATTTTCCAGTAGAAATTTATTCAGGAGAAATAACCCCAAACGAAGAAACTTTTCGATTATATAAATAAGGAATATCAAAGTAATAAGATCAAAATGGGATTCAAGACTGACGCTAATAACGAATCCCAAAATGCGACTTATGATTTTATTTGTTATTGAACTGAAAAAAAAAAAATAATAATGATATGTAATAAAACGAAAGTTATCTTTTTTCATAAAAGAAATGCAGCCGAATGAAAGAACCTGATTGCGCGACGCGGACAATAAACAAAAATCGGATGCCCGCGAAATTATCAGATCCCAGACAATCTCGATTACCCGCGGATTGAATTACACCGAAACCAATAGCCAGTGAAAAGTAGTTGCAGTACAAAAGAGCCCAGTTGACCTGTTTAGACGCGTTCCACTTTGGCGATTTTTATCTCGAGCGATTTGGGGCGACAATAAAAAAGTTCAAAAAACAGCTGACTGAAATATCGAAAATGAAAAAAAAAATTTTTGCAGCTCCGAGTTGAACCCTTATTTGTAAAGATAACAGAGTGCGAAATCGCCAAGCTGACAGAATGTGGATAACGCAAAGCATCGACGAAACGCGCAACCGACAACTCTTGACCGTTTGATAAAAGCTTGGATCAGCTAGCATTCATTTGATAAAACGGTGATAGAGTAATGGCCGTAACGTGTCGAATCCGTAAAATAGGCTCGCTTGTAAAATGCCGATGTTGCAGAACGCGGCCACGCCATGCTGCGTACTGTAATTCTACGATAATGGCTGTTGACAAAGTATGAAATCAGTGAAACTGCATTGACGAGATGTGCGCCAGCTCGCTCTGTTATAGAAATCTGAATCAAGTTTTTTCCCTCCATTTGGTTTTAAAACTTTTTTAATAATGGAAAATTCAACGTCCCACTTTTGCATGAGAAAAAAAAGTCTTACGAATTGATTTGTTATTACTCTTGCGAAAAGTGGACGACTTAAGAAACAATTCGTCCCTTTATCAAGTTTTTTTAACCGATCTCTTCTTAATTACAGGATTTTTTTTTTTTTTTTTTTTTTTGATAAAAAGAATATTTTTCGTAATATTGTTGTACATTAAAACAGAACAAAAGACTCATTTGAAATTTGTTGTTCTGTTTTTCGAAAAAAGTAGTAAATTTTCGCTTTTGCAGATAGGTATAACCCTTTAAAAGTAATTACTCAAAATTGTTTCGAGGTAAGTTATGCTCGTTACAGTTCACGCAGTCCATGAATTGTGCAATAACCTTTGGTAATATTGAGGAGCAACTCATGCATAACATATTTTGGAGTAACTCATAATATTGGAGGCAGCACTTCTGCTCAGACTACCCTCAGGCGTTCTCTCGCGTTTTGTTGTCCAATTATCTCGACGAGTTCGTACTTACTTAAATCCTTTTCACGATCGGTCGACAAACGAGCGCGAATAATGACTATGATGGACGCACAAATGATCACGATCAGACGGGAACTAATGATCGACGCATTCTAATCGTCAATTTAAAATCCTATTTGCGCCCGACGGAGCGCGTTACCCCTAATGTTCTTTTTGTCCTGCACTTCTCGCTCCTCGAATTCATCTTCGCGAAATGCTTGAAATAATTTTTGTCAAACACGAGTAGTCTCTCACAGCATTCAGCGTTCGACGAATCTACGACCCGTTTCGAACAATGTTAATGGGTTTCTCAGCGACTGCAATATGAACCGCGCCGCCATGCTCCCGGCGCATACGCCTTTTTATCCCACTCGCGTCGCAGAGAACTTAATTCGTTAATTATTCAAAGTGCGACGCGGCGATAATGTCTCCGCCGCTTTCGCCCCGATAAGTTTCGAGTTTTCATCGCCAGTTCGCTCTTGGAAGCTCTTGCTTTTATCTTCCCACATTTCGATACATTTCCATTGATTACGCTCTTTTATAGTGCATCTTCAAGTTATAGGTTCGACGGAATTTCATTCTTTTTTATTACGTAAAGGGACTCGGGAAGAAGTTTTAAGGGCGAGTTTTTAATCATTGATCAGACATGGATTTTGAATTACTTCAACTACAAACTTATACCAATCAATCCTCTTATTTTAATCACGATTTTTTTATTGCCTTCAATTTGTCTTTTGGTAATTTTTTTATTATCTGATGTAAATTAATTTCTGAAATGACCAGTCATAAAGATTTTGTTTGTTTGTTTTTTTTTTGTTTTGTTCAAGACTAATAAAACATTCTTTATCTGCGATCATTGACATAAAGATTATCATGAATCTGGGTCCCTTTGACATGATCAACTAGCTTCGCAGTCAATACAGGAGTTCGCATGATGGTAATGGCCTCAGCGTAGGCGTCTGCTATTTTTTAATCTGTCGTCATCGGTGTTAAAATGGAACTGCTTAACATACGACTTGCTACATGGAACCAAAATACCTGTGGTGGGTCACTTCTCCGGCGACCAAAATACAACCACCGCGGAAATTTTGCGTTCTGTCATCCCCGCCATCAAGGACGCCTCATTTTCATTCCAGCGTTTTAAATAAAGAAATAATAAATGTCCCGCTCCCGAACTAGGTAATAGCTTTATTGTTGATTTTAATGATCAATTTGTATCCGACATACATCCAAATTAACAATTTGTTTCAATAACTGCATAAAAATAAACAATAATTTGTTAACAATATATTTTTACTTATTGTGCTCAATTATCGAAATACGAACAACTGTCATTGACAAATGACGAATTGTTATACAAGGATCTCACAATGTTGGTACATTTCAAATGATCATTTAATTAATTTAACTTACAAATTGAATGCTACCTGTACAACATTAATACCCTGACAATAACATCGAATGGCTTATATGCTCGAGTTTATTATATCTAATAAATACAGCTATGTATCAAATTGCTTCACCTCGTTACAATGATATTCTTCTGAGCTTAAATATAATGTCATGCGTGTTCGATGCGTAAACGATCATTTCAACGTTTCCGCACAAATCATTATTCTATCACGTCAGGTTTTTAATGACATGAACAATTGGACGCTGCCTCGCGTGTACCAACAAAATCAATCCGCCATTATAATAGACAATCAATGTATAGACACGGCATTCAAAATCATACGATGTTAATGAGAAATTACAGCGTGTGAAAGATCTATCGAGTTATTATTCAATTTTTCATTATCCAGACAAATATACTCTCTCATCATCATAATAACGCTAGACTTTTTTTTAATGAGTTTATTCACAAAGCAGAAAATAATTGTTGAATGAAAACATTAAAAGCCACTTCATACTGTATATATTAAAATAGTATGAAGAAACATTTTTAATTTTCAAAAAAGCGTCTATGAACTATATTGTCCAAGATTATTCTTTGTGACGTAGTAGTAAAACGTCAATTATTAAAAAAGTCATAAATTTGATGTGACTTTGTGAAAGTTCTACTTTAAATGTTACTCGTTTTATGCGATGTAGTAAGAGGACAATAATCTTTCTCATTCATCAGAGCAATAGAATAAGAATAATTATTAGAACCACCCTCTATTTTGTTATTTGACATTGATCAGACGTTTTGCTCTGATTTTCATCGTTCATTTCGATTATGTCAACTTCCTAGGTCCAATATTTGTCTGCGATGTTGAAAATCCCCTGCTCGATCCCAACTGACAGTCATTCATTATAACAGTCCATCATTACGCGAATCGTTCGCCGGAATTATTCATCCACGGAATTCAAATTATTTGGAATATTTATTCAGCGGATAGCTTCGCTCTTAGCCCGGTGTAAAGACACAATCAATTACAATCCCATCAGACTCATTTTTGATGAATCCTTTCACACTAAACTGCGCGACTGGAACAATGTATATATAAATCCGTGTATATATATACAAAAGTTTAGCTCGACATTATAAGTGCAAAATAAAGGAACCAAAAGTGGAAAGATGAAAGTCGTTCTGTTGATCTCAAGTGATTGAAAACGCAAATGTTTATCTAATAGATGTCGAGTTGGATGGTAATGGCAGAATCGGAGGTGCGCAGGAGATGAAGCCCTGCAGAATCCGAGTCGGCCAAGCGGGGAGGTCGTCCGTCCGGAAAATAACCTTCGCCCCCGGCGTCGCTCGTCCTTTCTAGCCGTTATTCGCTTTCTTTGCTATTTTTCGTGCGCCGCTCGTCGTATCCCATTGGCCCAATTTCTGATCGACACCCCGTTGCCCCGCTTGCAACCTGAAAGGGTTTTCGTGCCTTGTCTCTTTGCCTCCCGCGACGACAGCCGACGAACTTTATTACACCGCTAAAGCGTTATTCATTCCAACGTGTAGATTTGCGTTTCGTTCTTAAGTCGTTCTTTCTGAGCGAACGAAAAGCGAACTGATACGTTCGAATGTAGACGGGTATATCTATATATTCAAGTGGCGTGAAATCCAGGTCGTTTCCTTTCGCGAATTTCGGCCATTACGTTGCGAAAGTTTTTCAAGCGCGAGCGAGCAAGACAGCCTTTTCCGAAAGTTTAAACGACCCGACTCGGTGTCGGAGGGGTCGCGCCACTGCTTCCCTTTGTCCCGCTGAATTTAACTTTCTCTTATTAAGTGCAAGTTCGTTGCTTCTTTCTTTTCGCCCTTCTTTTTTTTTTTTTACTTCCTCTTTGTTTCGAGTATAAACATCCGCTTTTTACGAACGCCGTAAATCGTTATTGGCTCTTGTCTCGCAACCCCCCACTTCTACGGGATTAAGCTCGTAGGATAATTGTCGTTATTAATCTGTGTTTTATATTAAGCGATGGATTATTGCAAGATTATACCCCGACGTGGTGCTCTAAAGATTCGCGCTTTCGTCGTAAATTTCGGCGCCAGGCGATTTAACGGCGTAGATAATTCTCGACTGTAAAAACATCTAGTTTTGTGCTCCCAGTTAAATCGTTTCAAGCACACGATTTGGAAACAAAAATTATGATCGCTTAAACCGTTTGCCGAAAAAAAAAAAAAAAAAAAAGAAAAAGGTAAAATTAATTGTTCGACAATAAACGAGAGGTCTTAGAAGAGAATTCAAAGTTTGAATTTTCTCTCAAGCACGCACTGTAAATCATTAGGGAATTTTCGAAGAAATAATAACATTGTTGAAATGTCTGAACGAAGGGAGAAATACGACCGAGAAGAGTCTTAGAATTTCATATGAACGCCCCCGGCGGCAGTACTCGCGCATCGGACTTATTACAAGTCTGCGGAATTCAGCCAGAATTTAAACATTGTTCGATCGCATTGTCCTGCAGGATACATGGGGGCGCGCGCGTTTTTGAGGATTCATTATCCGGATCGCGGCAGGACTCTCGTCGTTTTCATGGCCGTCCGACACGGTAAGTCACTTCCCACTCGTCTCGAATGAAACACACGCTCGGAATTTTGACGAACAATGGGCCGCCGACGCGATCGACCGATTACTCTGTTCGAATACTCGACCCTTGCACTTAGACCTACCCCTCGGTTTTTGCTTTGTCGGCCGAGCTAACGCATTCCCCAACATGTTTAAGCATTGATCACGTGCAAAAGGTACACATTTTTCATCAATCTTCAGTTTCAGTTTTTTTTTTTTTTTTTTTTTTTTTTTTAACGGAAAGCTATTTTGAAACAAGTAAGTTTGTTCATTATTTTTTACTTGAAATTGATTATTCTGTTTTTAGAGGTTTTTCCGACATTAATAAAAGTTCTTTCTTTTGGCATGCATTTTCCACAACTGACAAACTCAAATGTGTTTGTTTTAACATTTGCCAAAAAAACATCGTGACGTTAGAGCGGCAGTTTTGTTCATCCAATTATTACAATCATCGTGCTCACGGCCAAAAGTGTCATTAATACATCACGTTGCTAAATAAACTTGAGTTATTAAACAAGTTGGAACAACACCGTGAATCATAAAAAGCCACAAAATTTGAGTAGTGCGTTTTTGGTATATATCGCGTTCGACGCCTGACTGCAGCGGTTCGTTATTAAATTCTAAATTTACCTAATTCGACAAACGAAAGATCCGTTCTTCATAATACATGACGAAGCTCGGATTTTCTCGAGGGAATGAAACAACGCTATAGTCAGACAAAGTTACATAGTGTTTACTAGACAATATTTGTCAAACGATTAAAGGACGGCTTCATATAGCTCAAAATTTGTCAATAAATAAAATAATAATTGAAACTAGACGTCGAACGGTGAGATTTAGTAATGCAATTATCCAAAAATATAATGGCCGATCGATGTTATGAACGATCGAACGAAAACCAGCCGTCGCACATTCTTACGTCAAGAATACAAAGGGTTATCGGAACGTCAATTTACATTCTTACAACTAAGTGACTCGCAACTGACCAAATGTTCTGAATAACTCGCTGGCTGGCTCCCAGCTCACATGACTTTTAGCTACCTCGGCATCTGATAATGCTCTTCTCTCAACCAGTTGAATATTCTCTTCAATGTCTTTAGTCTTGCTTCAGTTCGAATGCAGAATCACAATTCTCATGCTGATTGCCGTGTGGTATCCAGCAAAGCAATTTGCAGCATTACGACTTATTATATATCTTGTAACTTCGCCACGAGTATCCTCTGTTATTAAAAATCCAACATACCGAACTTTTACCACGACTGTACAATCTGGAGAAAAAATGTTGCATTTCTGTATAAATCTGAAAATCATTGCAATTTTATTTCATCCCAGAGATGTTAGATAATTGCATGTAATTTGCGAAGACAACAAGTTAATTGAATTTTGAGCAAACTAGGGCATGCAAAATATGTTTTCACTTGTTAATTTTTATTTCATTATCGCGCATTCTTTCACGGTCGTTCTGAATCTTAAAACCGGGCGTGTACGTTTATAAATGCATTTTTCTGCGTAGCATAATTTGATTAAATATTTCACGAAACGTTGTACGTGTGTATAAACGTCGTTGTACTCCGAACAATGTTTCATCAAAATTCTGTGAACAATTTTTGGCAATCCTTGTAACAGGGATGGTTATAACTACATTTTTGTTTTCATTATTTTCGTTTATTTATTTTTTTTGTCGTCCACTAGAGAGTTTAATGATTGGTACCGTCGGCTGTATCCCAAGCCGCAAAACTTAGGGCAAAGAGAAATTTTCAGACAAATGAATTTTCCGTATGCGTAACAAAAATCCGGAGAAATTTTATGGTCGGAATTATTTCAACTCGGAAGAATTTACTGTTATGTGCCTCTTATGACGTTTGCTAAAAAAATTGTATTTGAAATGTATTTTCCTTCAAAAAGTTATTTCCCTCGTGGAATATTAAAAACAACTCATTCATTTTCAACTCGTCGTTCATGGAAAAAAAAAAAGGCTGCCATAATTCCGCGATTCCACACAACGTTATTCTAATTTAGCCAGATGCTGATTCTCATATCCCTCACGTTGCTGCACATTTTGATGCATATTTCAATGTTGAAAAAAAAAAATGTGTCCGCGACACAGACAGACGAACTCTTTTATCATGCATAATTAGTTGCACGTAATTTCCAAACGTTGAGCGACTTTAATATGCGCGAACGAGCTCAACATCGAGTGTACAACCCGTAAATAATTGCAAGTACACGCGTTTATTACAAGCTGAATTAATCAACACTTTGTAGTGTGGCACGCTGTTGAATGAAGCTTTTCGTGTGTCAAAGAAGCACTCAAAGATCATTCGTTAATAAGCCAACTTTGCCGGTGTTGTTTTGCTGCTTTTATTCACTTCTCGAGATCCTGTCAAAAAGGCCAATTTTCACGTAATTTTAAGGCTTCATTTTACAATCCAATATCAGGTGTTATTTTTTTTTTTTTTTTTTTTTTTTAGTAAACAAATGTGCTTTTTTTACTTCACGATTACCTCAAACACGGCGCATTTTTTTAGCATGCATTTAACTAATCAAAGCGAGATAGTGGAAAACAAACAAACACTGTATGATAATTAGGCGTGAAAAATGTCAAAGATTGGCGACGCAAGCGAAAACAGAGTCGCAAGCTCGTTATAGTTTGTACGCATATTTTATGTACGTTTTATTCATACGTTTTGCCCATTTTCATGCATATTGCCTGTATTTGCATTCACATTTTGCATACTTTATGATTTTCCATGCTCGTGCGCTCCTGTCGTGATATACAATATGTCACTAGCCGGCTAGTCCACGCACGTATCTTTCGCGAGCATATCGTTACGCCACCTAAATGCACGTTGACATTGTTTCCGAATAAAATTTTTCTTTACGTGTGACAAAAACTGCGCGTTATAATTTTACAGCTCGATAACTTCTTGGCTGTTCGTCGAACCTGAAAGCACGTAAATGAGTAAAAACTCGACGCTTTGCGGCCGCCCGATTACAATTTGTGGCGCCCATTTTTATCCCGCTTTTTTTTATTATTAAATTAAACTTTGCGCATGACGTTTTTTTTATGTTATTCGCTGGATGATTTTGCGCGTGATTACCCGGTATTAACTGATTAATGAAACTACAAGCAGTGTCATCAATTTACAATAGATCGCTGTTTTAAAAATAATGTGCATTTTATGCAACGTCATTCAAATGTTTCAAACTGTCAGTTTAAATCGATACAAATTTTTCCTTCAAAAAAGACAAACTATTTTTTTATCTATTGAAAAAAAAAACGTCAAGATTGATTTTCAATAAACTCGCAAACAATTGATTCTCCTTTTTATCATCGTCAACTGTTGACAAATCGTGCAAAGGATTTATTGACGCGGACACGGCTAATAAACAGTGGAAATAATGAAACGGAAATAAAAAAGGCGTTGCCATAAAAATCATAAACGAAGAAAACACAATACGTTTTACAGACTCAATAACATTGTGTCGCAAATATGCGGCGTTATATTGATCGTAAAGCGTAAACTGTAACTTCATTGTTGGATTTCGATTGTCCGGAGCAGATAAGTGTGATAATTCCGTATTTCGCGAAGCGTTTGGTCGTAATCGATCGATCCACAAATCTGTAGGAACGCGCGGCTGCGAGTTCGCGGAAGAAAAAAAAAGAAAAAAAGGACGAGAGAGAAAAGAAGACGCTGTGGGGAGTGAAGTGAAGATTAACAGACGAAATTGGTTATCTATCGGTCGCAGCGTGCTAGATTTCTTTCGGCCCCGACTTTATCGCCTGGCTCATAATAGAAGCCATTAACTACGCCACGCCACCAACACGTGATGCCCGTTCGAAATTTTTCATCCCCTGCCGACGTACACGACCAATAATAGCCGTTACTTGCCGACTTTGCAGTTTGCAATCTGTCTGCCAGATTGATTTCTACCGACCTGAGCTGAAACTAAAACAATCCCGTCAATAGTTTCTTTCGTCTTTATATTTTGACCTATTAGCAACGATATCCTTCATCCCACGAGTTCCTAATAATCGAGAGAGGGGAAAAAAGTAGCTGACAAAGTTTCTCCTTCGAACAAAAGAGGTTTGAAATTTCACGCTTGATACAAAGTTTACGTCAGTTTTATAATCAGGATTTTCACAAAGTATAATTAAGCAAAATTCTTCTCTTGTTGGTCAGCGGAGATTATCTGGGAAGTTTGTTCGTTAGATCCTTGAAAAGAGAGCACGTTGCGAAAGAATAACGAGTCTTATGCATATAAAAATATTCGATAGGGTTTCCTCTTATCTAGGACCCGCGGTGTGTCTCAAAGAATCTGGGTAGATGGATATCATCCACCTTTCGATGCTCCATTTTAAATCGCTCTCGATGGCAGGAATCTCAGATATCTAGGTGCGCTGCTCATCCATAAAGGATTCTTGACTCTCATCTGAGATTACCATTACAAAAATACATGTTCCTTGACTTTACTTTCCTTACTTTTTTCTCTTTTACTTCTGCACCTTGTATATTGATCACAAAAATTGCTTTGTGTTACGTACAATATCTCGAAGCAAAAGAAATTCGTACGATCAAAAATAAAAGCAAATCGCGTGCGTGAGATGGCTTTGATAATGCCATGCATCTTTATCGATTTTTCAAAATTAACACTACTATTGTTTCTCTCTAATTTTACATCAGACTTCACTTAACTTTTTTGAGGTCAAAAAAAAAAAAAAAAAAAAAAAAAAAAAAAAAAAAAAAAAAAAAAAAAAAAACAATCCTTTGAAAATCTCACCAGTGTCTGTCGGTCCAGGACAAAGTAATTTGTAGAATGATCTTTTCACAAACAGTACTTACTATATATAGATAGTATCAGTTATCTGTCTCCATCCATTAGTAGTTTAATTTAGTTCAAACTAGAAATTTGCCTTAAATCAAAAACTCTGTGAACTCTCATCTCGAATTCATGAAAGTTGAACGTTCGGTTCTCATAATTGAACAAAAAACACTTAATTTGAGATGGGTTTTGAAATTAACCAAACACTAGTTTTTGCTATAATTTATATGCCGTTCATTATATCCCGAACTAAGTTCGGACAAAATCAAAATGTATTATTATTAAATAATTATGATATAAAATTCATAGATGGAAATATTTTGTCATAATACCATCGTCTGTGACAT
This sequence comes from Trissolcus brochymenae, assembly GCA_030523145.1. Classification (NCBI taxonomy): domain Eukaryota; kingdom Metazoa; phylum Arthropoda; class Insecta; order Hymenoptera; family Scelionidae; genus Trissolcus; species Trissolcus brochymenae. Next base: position 246,424 of record JAQQRF010000253.1, on the reverse strand, counting down.
ATAAATTATTATGAAATTTGCTTTTTATTGCATGTTGCACTTTAGTTTAGTCTGCGTCTTATTGGTGACTGACACTACGTCTAGTTCCGTGAGTCGCAGCGCCCAATCCACCTTTACCTACAAAACTTCTTTCCGTCCTTGCAACTAGCTCTCGTTTCAAGGATTATTGAATTTCTTGTCATTTCCAGAAGAAATGCGCTTCATCTACTTTACGGGTAGCAGAAGAATGCCGCAACGCTCATTCAGCATGAGTCACTGCTGCAAAATAAAACGCCTCGGATACTCAAACTTATATACGCGAACTATTTCGTGCGACACATTTATTCCGTCATTTTCTTGACACTTGATATTTATTTTCCAACTGTCTCTTAACGCGAGTTTGAATGATCCCACTCATTCCGAACGTATTATGTTACAAGCTCAAAAATTTTCGAAATAGACATATTTGTTTATGAAAGTTAGAAAAAAAAAAGTAAAAGAACATTTTTTTTCTAGGTCGAGTGAAACAAAAAAATTACAGCGATCGTATATGGTTCAATTCATATCATTTGTATCAGTCAAAATAGATATTTTCTGGTACATGAATCAGTGTAGTTATAAATATATGAGATTCGACAAAACAAAAATCGTTATAGAACCGAATCGTACAAGAAATATTTCAACTTGTATCCTAGCCACAAAACAAACTTGCTGAGAGTCATTAATGTTTAGTTTCACTAGTTTTTGGCATTCACGAGCTTTAGAGGCGGAGAGTAACTAAAAGCACGCGGAAGCGGACATTCATTAATGCGCGAACGGCTTTGTGCTCAAGTAGTTAGACAAACTATCATTTATTCAATCTGAAACCTCTAAATAAAATGCTTTTTTTATCATTCGTTTATAAATGTTTTTACTTGTAACATCGTTTTTTTGTCATCTCGTCACATTGCTGCAATATTAATTGGTTACATTTTTGACCCAAAACGACCGAATCGGTTGTTTATTTTGTTTCGTTCGCTGCTTCATCGAGTTCTGAACTTTTGTCATGACAACAAATATTCTATAACGTACGATGGAGTGTCATTTGTTTTCTACTTTTTGATGTAAAAGTTGTGAAATGAATTGTTTTAATGATTGGGTTTTGAAAAGCCGACTCAAAGTCAGTGTTTCGCGTGAGAATTCGATTTAAATAGTGCGGTCAAAATATGTTGTGCGGTGTTTGTCAAAATACATCGCCTTGTTTTGCCCAGCCATCGCGGATGCTTTATTCAAACTGTCGCAGGCAGCAAATTCGCGCATTTATCATGTCTCGGTTTTATCATATAATTCTTGGATTCCCGTGGAAACAGCAAAACTGGCTATAGTTCAACGCGAAGTGTGCGGGAGTCCCATCGGGGCAGTCGTTTTCATCATCACGGAACTACCAACTATAGTTAAATCATCGTGCCTCGGGCAGTCGCGGCCGCAGCATTCAGATCACGTTCCGCGAATTTATTTCTGCCCGTTCTTTTCAGACTCTTTCTTCTTTCGCTTCTTATTCGTCGTCTTCTCTTCCGCAAGCTTTGAGAATACGATATTGATATGCATTCGCCAAGTTGTCTTTTTCGTTTCGCAACTTTGTCCCGCAACCCACGTCGACAGCGTTTCGTACGCGGGTCTGAATCCGTAAGTATCTATGAGAATGAAACAGTTGTTCAAAAGAAAAATTTGCCACCAACAACAACGAGAAGAAAAAAAAAAACAACAACTTGTACCTCATTCTGATGTATTTTAGAATCCCGATAAAATTGATGTCTCGTTTTGCAAGCACGAACTTTGATACTTGGTGTGATGCATCACGTTTAAATAAAAATAAATCAAAGCGATTGAACTGCCTGGCAAATCGAGGTTTTGCAATCGTCGTGTGTACGTTAATCGAGGGAGATTCTCGGCGGGTTGCGATGTCGTATTTCAACCTACTCGGCAGTATAAATTCTGATTTGCTGTGTCTTCAGAATGAAGTTTCACCTTTTCGATAGGAAAACAATTTTGAGGATGACACCACCAATTTTTATCACGCTCAAACGTGTTTTCTTAGTAAAACAAAACGTGAGAGATTGAACACGAATCATGTACAAAAATGAATCGAAATATCTCACGTCGAGTAATTTTATTTCGCGCACGCATCTGCGAGTCATTATTGATTCATTGTTTCACGGACAATCGCGGAATTTGCCAGTCGATGCTGCGTTATTTCGCGTATCAGCAAATAATTAAAATTTTTTGATAACACTCAGCGCTTATACCGAATGAGAAAAAAAAAATATAAATTGAATCATTATCGGTTTATCGATTTTAACATTCAAATAATCTTGTGATAACTTGTGCTCATTATTTTCCTTTTGTTTGTTTCAGGTATGTTTTAATCATCACTCAATTATTACTTCACCACAAAACTGGCGGTACGTTTTCCAATTTAAATTATACTGAAAACCACAAAGGTTTCTAGATATAAATGGTTTTAGACAAATATAAAAAAGAAAATTAAATCGTTTAGCATATTTATGAAGAATAAAATTTTCGGACAAACAATCAAATTAATGCGATCAAACGTAACTCTTCAGAAGAAATCATCCTCTAAATTGCATAACACTAGACTAATAAACAAACAAACAAGTGAGCAAACAAGGCGCAATTAAAAACTGCAAAAACAAATAGCGCACGACTGAAATGCAAAGCGAATCCCTCTTGCGGCCATTTTTGCTTGCCCCAGTCTGGCATACTTAATTCTCTCAAGCCGCACGCAGAACAAAACTGGGAATGAATTGTAGAATGAATTTCATTTCGCGGGACGAGCAGGGGGCGGGGCAGGCATGTACTTGGTGGATCGTTAATAGAATCCTAAGTATGTTCTGCAATTTGAATTCGAGTCTGTAGCTCTCTCGGCGAAACGCAACGAAGGAGTTTCTGCTGCCGTGTGAATATCCTGCGTCGCGCGAACTTCGCGTTTGATGCTCGCGCGAGATTTGCCGCAAGAAATGATAATGAGAAAAGGCTAGGTGTCAAATCGTGAAACAAAGGTCGCATAGTGAGTGCTTTATTTGCGCGAAGAAATATTACATTTTCGAGCGAGCGACTCCTTTGGTCGGGATCCTTTGTACTTTTTCCGGCGACACAGTCGAAGGAAAAGCCGTGTCAACCTTCATTACCATTTATAGTGATTCCCCGAGCGTCGCCCTAAAACGACTGATGCACAATTCAACGAGTCACCTTGTAGAAGCAGCGATAACGCTGATTTACGAGCTTTGTCATGCGTCGAATCAGCCGAACACTCGCTTTTATTTTCGATAAAGCCGATTGTGATTGACTCGCGAGATGTGTGTCAGTCAGCGGTTTGACACTTCGCTAAGTTACCGGCCGACCAAATGGCGCGCTTAAGAGGCAATTATGCGTTGACGTAATCGATGTAGTTCGAACGTACCGGTTAAATTTAAAGATGACTGACGTCGCCTGGATACGCGCGCGATTATTTACGAAAAATCTGCGCGCGTGTGTGTGTGTGTGCGTGCCATGCACCGTTGATTTACAAACTTTTCGTCTCTGTGCTTTTGTTCAGCTGTGTGTTTAATCTCAGCGGGAGTAAACTCCAGATTCGATAAGATCAGAGATATTAAAAAGTCAATAAAGCGTGATATAAGGATCCTTAAGTTTGAACCGACTTTGAACCGAATTGCTCGATCGTTTGTTTAGCAAAATAATAATAGAACTTTGTTTGCGCGGCAAAGATTCATCCACACATCCTCACGCGGCTCAATGAAAGAGATCAAAATGCGGGCTTCATGAAAACAGCTGTAGTTTATGCTCCGATTATGCTGCGGAGAACGACCGCGTAGTCGCTCGACGGGGATAGTTTGCAGGAATCTTTATAAATCTTGGACAAAAAAATTTACTGCCACCGCAGGCAGATAATTCATCGGGGCGACACACAATGAGAAAACGCCACGACACAATTGTGGCCAACACTCGATCAAACTTGCGAAAAAGTCTTGATATTGTTTCGATTATTTACGATCCAAGTTTTATAATATTAAATTCGCCGTTAGTGTCAACATAAATTATCTCACCGACATATGCTCGATACATTATTATACAAATGAACTTTTAAAGACTCCGACCAACGATGAACATAGCCTCGGCTCGCTGCCAGCAGTTATATTTGTTATTTCAATTCTTTTAGCTCCATTCTTTCTTTGAAGACAACTGCCGTTCGTTCATTTTCTTTCTTTCCGATACTTTCAAGAGTGCGCAAACGAATGATTGATAATCACATTAAAGAAAAAATAAAACCTCTTCCTGACTTTGACTACAAAAGGTTCATCGAATAATTGGGGTGTGTTATGAACAATCTATTTGATTTTAACCGCAGATATTGAGGGTTCTAAGTTACGAAACATCGGAATCACGACAAAACATTCCGTCCAATCAGGCATCTAAAATTAGATCCTTTGACGTGAACTATTTTACATCATTCACAAAATTCACACAGGCCTTTGTGCCAATTACAACGTCTCGTGCAAATTAAAATTGAAGCACAATGCGTTAGCCCTACTTGTTATATATTATTTTGCTGAATAAGGGCGGCAAAGTCGAGTAAAGCGTGGAATAGCTCTTTCAAAACGAAATAGTTACAGGCCCATCAAATTGAAAGTGTCAAGGGTGAGATCAAAGGCCAAATATTAATCCTTCTGTTTTTAACATACCCGCGTCTTTTGCCACATTGAAATTCACACTCCAAAAATTTTATCTTTTATCATTCCAAACAGTTTCATTTAACGATAAAAACGATCAATCATTTTTAAAAATGATTCAAAGTCATTTTGACATTTGTTCCGATTTTATCATATATAACTTTAAATATAATAATCTATAAGTTTAAATAAATTCCTGCATTTTTAAGCCAAATGAAACCGAAATTAAAACTTCTTTTTTAACATGAATATTCAACAATTGAGAATAAACAGCACAATGGAAAAATATGAATTACAAATTTAGTCTCTTTTCTAATTTGCGAATGTGTTTGAAGAAATTCAATAACAATCTGATGTCAATAAAACTATCTGTAGGTAAACATGTGCGAAGGTATACATCGCGAAGAAGGTAATTAAGTTAAAAATATTTTTCACGCAGAGTCGAGGACTGGCGTCTTGCTTCTTTGTTCACGGATACATTTTTCATCGTTTACAGTTAACAAGCGGGTTCTCTGGCGGCGTACTTAGTTTTGCTTCGTACCTAAGACCGCATGTTTATTCAAGAGTCTCACGTACAAGAGATATTCAACGCAAAAAAGGGAGCGGACTCAAGATTTCTCGCGACCCTCACGGACTGAGAAAAGCGAGCGGCGAGCTAACACGGTGCTTGCCTGACATGAGCCGGAAACGAGACGGAAATGAAAAAGTTACGCTGCGCTTGGCTCATTCTCTTTCCTCTGGGCGGTTTACGGTCGTCTCGAAAATGGTTACGCGCGCACGCGATGATAAATCCAGAGCGTAACTCATTTTTAAACCGTTTCAGACGTACTTGCAAATATTTACAAAAGCAATAAAAACGTTAAATGAACTTGAACAATATTAAGTGCTTACGGACGAGTCGCGCTTCATCACTGACGATGACAAACTTTATAATAGTGGCATTTTCTTAATCATAAAATATTTTTCCCTCTCATTGTGCACTTTTTATAAATAATGTGTAATGATTTTCTTCTCACAACATGAAAAACTAACATACATCTTGTCAACATTTGATTTAAAACTCAAAATCTAGTATTTTTGATGTTTCCTCTAGCGCGTAATGATATTAAAAATTGTTACTTGAAGTTGTGTTGTTTGATGCATCCTCATGAAACTTGTTAATCGGTAATGCCTTGAGAGTTCGAATCAACAAAAGCCACACAAAGAAAGTCACAAATATACATATTGAACAAATGGAAACTTTTTATTCAGAGAACTTTCAACTCGAGTTAATTTAATCTTACACGTACGGACGAAATGAAATAAAATGATCTGAAGAGGTCAACTTTTGGTCAGACGGTATTACTTGGCGAGCTTAATCTATTTTGTTTCACTCGGTTGAAGTCATTAAAGATTATAACCCAAGAAAAAGCCCAGTTTCGTCGTGAGGTCTCCAAAACCGGTAAGAGAAATAGTGATGGGCAATAATAATAACATTAAGCCGGAGAAGATGCAAAAAAGGAAAGCGGCAGAAAAGAAGATGAGCATGCCGGCGCAGTTCACGCTGACCGTGTACAGTTTGCAAGTTTACGTGGCCGTACCTCTAATGTACGGCAACCGCACGAGCACGCCGAAACTCTAATTCCTTTGGAATTATTCGAGCGAGCTTGGGTGGTTACGGTGTCCAGCAACGGTGTGTCTGCACTTTTAATTTGAGCGGTAATTAGTTTGCATTAAGTTGAATCACTCCCATGTAGAAATTGGCAACGATAAGCTGCAAACTCAAAAACCGATTCTAAGTTGGGCCAATATTGACAGTGAACGTTTCACCGATGTTTATTAAGTCGTATTTTTAGAGTTGCAGAAAAATCAGGTAGCCAACATGCCAAGGTTGGTAACTAACGCAACCTAGTTTAACAAAGTTGGGCCCGGCGTTAATTTCTACATGGGTTGTAACTGCGATAAAACGCGTGGGCTTTCGACTCGTCGAAAATGTATACGGCGCGTCGTTCGGTGGCTCAAAAAAGCCGGCAACGCGGCGTTACTCGGCAACACCGCTCTCGGAATTATGTTATAAGGTGGACCAGCAGAGCGGAACCGGGAGTTGTTGAGCGAAAGGGTGGGTTTTACGATCCTGGAGCCGAGCATTTAAGCAGCTTTCGTCGCGGTGCTTGAACCGGCTCGGCATCGTCGGTTTTCGTACTAATATTTGCCACTTGACCCTACCTACTTAGCCGCTCACCCCCATCGCGCGACCATGCACTTCGTTCTCACGAACTCCGTTGCCTATCGACCGATCTCCCGCTAGACAATGATTCCGGATTTTTCTTCCCGGATTTCTCTCCTATTCCGAGCTTTTTTGTTACCTCACTAACCGCGTGATGATGAACTTTTTTATGAACGTAAATTATGAGACCTATACAAGTAAAGTTGGGTTAAACAATATCGAAAATTATATGATTCTATTATCATCTGGTAGAGGAGCAAATAAAAAAATGTTGCAGCTTTTAAATTCTCAGCATGTACGGTATAAGAATACGAAACTGTGAAAAATCATAGTTCAAAACTATGAGATTCCTGCAAAGATATTTGTTCGCCGCAAAAGGTTTTAATGTTAAGACTCACGTCGTACAAATCTAAAAAAACTTTATTCGTTTTGAATGTCAAGATTTTACCCGAAAAACAGCGTGACATATGAAATATCAATCCTTGACATTTTTGCCGTCACGTACGACGTTCGTAATTGCCAATCCTGTCACTGTCATTTTTGTTATACTTTTTTATTTTTAAAGTCATATGTTTTTATTTTAAAAATTTGCTGTTGAATAAAGCATTCGATGTAAAATGATCCAAGAACAATTTCATCTTAAAACTGGCTTTCTGAACGAAAATTATTTTAACAATAAATGAAAAGAAAAAAAGTCGAACGTTACGCGAATTGAAGTAGTGGTTTCACCGATTTAAACAAATTTTAAATTAAATTGCCTTTTCGCCAAGCAACTGGACATGAAACTTTCTTGCAAGGTCCAACTACTACTTAGCACAAATCTCCGCAAAAATATCAATTCAGTATATACCCATTCGTCATCGGTGAAAATGATTTCCGTGTCTCTGAAAATGAGAAAAAAAAAGTAGGTCACAAAGTTTGGCATCTAACTTAATAAACCCATCCTCAAAGTCGCAACGGAAACTATAGGCGCGTTCTAATTAGTTCGTTGACAGGATATCTTTTATTTAATCGAACGACACGTTGCGACCGGCGAAACTGGCCGTGACGGCCGTTATTCATTGATAATCCGCGCTCGAACTTTTTGACCTACGTTTTCTTTGTTCCGCGAATAGAAGCTTCGAACATAAATCTTGGTTGTGCTCGTTCTTTTTCGATGGTAGAAATTACGAAACTAAATCAATTACCCGTGAAGACGAGCTCAAGCAAAATACGGGCAATAAAAGTGGCTTACGCAGCGCGCAATAAAAAGACCGAAACTCGGCATGATAGGCCGGTTAATTGTTGGGACCCCTTTGCACGTATTTGCGTCACGCGTGCAAACATTCGAAACGAGTCACGCCGACGCAAATTTCACCGACTCAACAGCGCGGAAAGAACGAGCAGCCAGTCTCATTAGACTTGTCCTCGTGCTAATTGCCGGGAATTAATAAAATTTCCAACTATTCGAATCGAGTGCAATTATTTTCACCTGAAGAACCTTAAGCAGAACAAAACGCGGGCTTGTGTAACGCTCAAAAAGTCTCGGGCAAAGTCAAACAAAAACGCCGCCGACTCGATGAATGTCGTCCTTTAATTGATCCGAATGTTTCAACCTTACTCACGGATGACGGCTAAATTAGCTCGATTTAGCAGAACAAAAGATGCTACCAGCACGCATCCGTTTTTCTTTTCTCGCAATTTTTGATTACCTTGAGAATACGTAACAAGCTTTGCTGAACATGCTCGAACGTTGCTAATTAAAGTCGCAAACCGAGCTCTCAGTGATTCAATTCGAAATACGTCTTGCAATTCTGCCGAAATACGACACGAATTCGCAGCTTCCGCGTTGAAGATGCCTCGAGATTTCCTTTATGAACGATTAACTATCGTGATTCAACGTTATACGGCCGCATGTTGGGCTTCGTGAAACCAAGCCCGAGAGTATGCGGTTTCGTACCGATAATATTTTGCTGCGATTGGATAATTAATAAAATAGTCGAGGACTCGCGCGGTTTATTCCCAACCGTTGAGAAATCTTGAACGGCAACGTCATCTAAAAATCACGCGATTAAAGCACACCTTAAATGCTGAAATTGCTCAAAGATGCGGGATGTTAAAGTTTCATCGGCGTGGTCATAAAAAATGTATCCGGTCGTTAAACTCATGGTCTGCGAGAGAAATGCATTAAGTTATTTATTAACGCGCATGATGCCGCTGCATTAGGGACATTAAATGTTTAAGGAACTACCTGTTTAAGGGTACGATTCGACTGCGGAAGGTTACTTTTGCCCCCATAACGACGTCGTTTGCGTTTTTGTTGTTTGTTCTCTCGGCACACTTTCGAATTATCGGTCCCGGCTTTTTATTCTCATCTCGCTGTTTTGTTTACATCACAACGAACATCAGCCGCGCTTTTATATATATATATATATATATATATATATACAATGCAGCCGATTTATCCGCGTGTAAAAATTCTCGCACGAAAACGATCCTCCAGGTGCTCGTAAAGTAATACAGCCAGCAAAATTAAAAGCCGAGGTTGCCGTACGATAACTCAATTTTCGAACACCTACATTTTGCCCGAGTGTTCAAATGATAGATTGTTTCTATACTGCGTTCAATCTCATGCTTCAAAGACGTGCTTCTGTCGGCATACGTTAGCTGTGTGTTATTCGTAAAATCTAACATATATATTCATATACTCGGTGCATCTATTTGTCATTTCTGCCCATGTCATTTATTTATGTTGATGTTTCATATCTTCTCCTTGAACGAACATTTGAGAAGTGAAATACATGTGTATATTATTTTCATATCTCCATGGTTGCCTATAATAATGATCATTTGTTTTATTTTGAGATTTAAAAGTAAAAAATCATAATTGATCAAAATCTAATAATTTGTACTCGAGTAATCAAAACATCAAAATTGTTTCTCTATTCATATTTCAAACCGTACCATAGAAAGATAAACCTGTCATAAACATGAACAAGTTTCATATAGTTCTGATAAGACCATGAACCGCGCACACAGTAGTGGCACATTTTATTTTGCATGAATTAGAATCACAATTTTCGCAAGTTTGTCTCGTACTTACACACACGCACACACACTTTGAGCGAGCGCTTTTTTTTATCTGACAACAAAAGGTATCGAATTATCTAGAAAATTCAATTAACTCCTATAGTTTCGTAAAGTAGACACTTTAGATAAGTAAATTAACTGGATTATCGCGTCACTCGTACCACACGTTTGATGACTAACCAAAAGTCTGATTACAGTAACCCGACCTATATGTTTTATTCACTTTCAAGTCAATCAGTTTAAAGTTATCAAAAATTTTTCATCCCATGCAATTTCTTTTATATTATCCGTTTTTTGATTTAATTCAGAAAATCTTTGAAACTGAATGCTGATAAAAAAAATACCACGGTTAAAAAACTTGGATCGGTCAGTCAATCCTCTCGAACAAACTTATCACTCTCATTTAGAGCATCGAACAAACATAAGCCACAAAACCGAAATCTTTTTTTTTTTTTGTTCGATTACATGTAGCTTACACTCGTGCTGTCGCGGGAAGTAGTACGACTCGAAGTATAGTCGGGCGACATGTTTTTCTGCACTATACCGCAATGATCGTTTGCCATGACGCGTTTTGTGTCGTGCTCGCATGACAAATTGAGTCGTATAAAAGTTGTCTATTGCGCCCATCGTAAAATTTGTGTCACCACTAATCGCACCGCTGAAGCAAACAATGCACGTTACGGGATCCGAGAAAGCCGCCTATAGCAGGAAATTTGTCGTTTATCCCCGACTCTTTTTTTTAAATAAATTTCTCGGCAGTAATGATTCATCGTGCGGATGCCGTGTTTTACGTACCGGACGTTTTCGCGCTACACTCACGTTGCCTAGCAAATAGCCTGCGATGTTTTATTTCCGTGAAAAATGTTTTGTGGCTGGCTACGATTGCGCGCATCGCACTCCGTCTCTTCTACTGGTACATATACGTTACTGTATTTGAGATTTTTTTTTCTCTTCAAATCGTTTACTGAATTATATCAACACGCGAAGAAAAAAAAGAAAAAAAGTTACATCTATCAAATTTCTAATTGAATTAAAACGCTGATTTTGTTAGACCGGAATGTTGTGGTGGTTTTATTATCGCTGCGATCATATGAGGTCGACGTTGAGTTAGTGATTTGACATTTGACATGTGGAAATTCGGTTGGCGCATAAAATGCGGTCGCTAATTCAGACATTATTGTAATGTTTGAAATTTAGCATTCAGCGCTGCAAAGTGGACGTGGGCTTCATTGTGAGAAGCATTTTATGCAATTATTGTATGAACCTCATACATTCCTGTGAGTGCTGCATGAAAAATAGATCTCATTTTCACAAATTTCAAATCACGAGCTTGGTCGTTTATATAATTTTATTGGATTGTAATTTGTTTATTCTTCAGTTAAGATGAATTCTGTTTAAAATATTTAAAAAAAAAAAACTGTTTTCAAGAAAAAGAAAGTATTTGAATAGTTCTTTCTCAGCATGAAAATGCAGGGCGAACCTAAGACAATTTATCTTCATGAACGACCCTCTACTCATACAATTAAACTCACCACTTGAAACCCGGTTATCAAACTCAATAAATGAATAATGCAGCGCAATTTCGTTTTCTCGCAACATTTCGACGGCACTGGAATAATGACAAGGCATCGCCTTGAGAGAAACAAGTTTATAAGCTCGCGCACATACCTCGAATTTTCCATCGCAGAATATTTCGGATATAGCCCCATAGCCTATATGCAAGAACACCTGCAGGGCGCGGCCTTAATCCGGCAGAGTTCGCGTTGTAAATGGCGGAGGCGTGAAAATGCAAATGAGAAACGACGACGCGGAAAGGCGCGACAGCACGGATATCTACATAGGTAGGCTGCTTGCTCATTGCTTGACAAAATTTACGGTCCGTCTACGATATAACGTATCCTATGATACCGTTTTCTTTTCATTTCATTGTCGTATATAAACGTGGCTATAAAAATAAGAATTCGAGCTAATTAAATGTAAATTCTTGTTTCTTCTTAAGATTATAATTGTTTGTTTTGTTTTATCTCATAAAAAAATCACGAGTTGAAAATGTTAATAACAAAAGGATGAAAATTGGACAAATTCTTGTTCAAGGAACTACAACTTTCACAGTTTGTCTTAATGCAACGATATTTTTTTTTATTTAAAATTAGATTTAATTAAGTCCGGTTTAGACAGCTTAATATTCCTTTGTGAGTATATATACCTACTGATGCAATAGTAAATGTTCCAGTGGTGAAACCAACGCTAACCAAATAGTACTGGAAGTTAGAACTGTTCTTTGAAAAAGCAAACTTCTAATGCTAATTTAGAGAAAAGCTTAGGATCTCGAACAATAATAGCTGACGTTTTCATTAAAAGAGAGGTTGTAATGATAAACCATAAAGGACATAACAGTTATCAACTCGCGCGGTAAAAAATTCAAGTTTTGATTCGACGAAATTCCGTTGCAAAAATGCTTACGCATGCCTCAGTAATACAATTTTCCCGAGTCCCTCTGATCCGTCCGTCAGACTCGGCGTGACTGGCAACTGTACAGACTGATCGATAGAATGTTGCCCGACATTGACAATTTTCTCCCCTTTTTCATGCAACGACAGGAATATTAATTCCGCAAATACCTTCGAATCCGCTCTTTTTTAATTTTTGTCTCGTCAGTTGTAGAGTTGATGAGAATATCGAAACTTGGTCGAATTTCGATGATTCAATATACATTACCGATGGTATTAAAAATTTAATCTTTTTAACTAGCAAGCTTTTGTATCTTTGTAATACGATGTAAAATATTTGCAGAAAGTCAGCTTAGTTTATCGAAAAATGTTTACCATGCGCCATCACGTTAACGTATATACCTAAATCCCTACGATCTTTGTGTCCTTGAGCTTGCATTAAGGCAATAATTCTTGTTCCTGTACACTGATCCAAGGACCTTTTGGCTGGTATGATTCGAGGTCGCCATAAGCATCGCCCACAGATCACATAAATTTTTATATAAATGTTAATTTCTTTTCGTGTCATAATTTATTATGATTTTGAACAAAACCAAACTTAGTGGCTTATTGTTTTGTTAACTTTATAAACTCGTTTTTAAACACAAATGCCTATACATTTCAAGCACAATTATTAATCACTAATGTTTGAATGAAACATTCAATGCAGGGCAGTGTTCAATGTTGCCATGAAAAGTTACGCAGTTTTTCAACACAATTTTTCATATCATTTTCCATGAATACCAATATACTAATAATAGGTAGCAATGAAAAATGGCTTTTCGTTATTCAACATACGTTTACGTCCAAAATACAAGCGCATAACATATTTATTAACCTGAGCGGTATTATCCTATTCACGCGAAATTTCAAAATTTCCTCAACAATTATGATACAAAAAATTGTTCAAATAAATTATGTGCCTGATTATTTGCACATAATATTTCAAACAAATTGAAATCAAAATTAAAATTTTATTTCACTTTCTGAATGCAAAGTTTCAACTTCAAACAAATATAATAAGTAATTAAAATGAAACGATCTAAAAGCAAACTTAAAAATGTATATTAAAAGCATTTTCTCTGTTATAAATATCAGCAAAACAAGTAAAATTTATTCCATCAAAAATGTCGATCGCAGGCGCATATATAATTACACTGTGCTTTTGGTATTTCTAATCTGAGTGTAATATATTTCGATGGTCGTAACTTTTGTGCGGAATCAATATAAATTTTTACGACCAAGTCAAACTGTTTCCATGTAGTTGCTTCTGTCCCAGTTTGTGCTTTTGGCTTGTTTGTTACGGTAGAAAATTATATGGACGCAATATGACGCATATACGTTTCTCGTTCCGGCCAAAAATTTCGACTCCTTCGAGTGTTGCAATGCAAGATCGACATCAACAGTCGAGTCGTAAACCGATAGCACGCAACGATTTAACGGCCAGCGAAAAAGCTGACGGTCCATGGTACTTAGCGAACGTTCACTAGTGAACGAGTGCATTTACGATGTAATTTAATGGGAAATTCGCTTACTACTGTACCCGCCGAACGCCATGTGTATCTTACGATAATTAAACAGGATCAATTCGACAACACTTGCGAAAGATTTATTTTTTCTCCTGTGAACAAATGTTATTGGTGGCTGCAAATCGTTTCTCCTCTAGTATAATTAAAGTTTCAGCAACGCGGTAATAAATTTTATGCTATTACTAGCAATACAACTATCGTGCATATACTTTATTTTATTTTATAAGATAGTTACAATACAGTTATTAATTTTCTAAACATATTTTTTTACTTCTTGCATCATTTTTTCTGAATTGTACAAATCCGAATGAAAGTCAAGTTTTGAATCTGATGCAAGATTTTTCTATATTAAACTTCGGTTCTAATTACCGGTTACTTGTCTGAACCGAACTCTTTTATCGAACTCATGCATTACCGAGTAATGCTTCTTTTGTAATAAATAATGGCTTTCAAATGTGATTCAAAATCAGAACGTGCAAATTGAGGCTTCTCTCGGACCCAGCGTCGCATTTTCAAATGAAAGTTAGTGCGAAGGACGTCGCTGTTTTGTGGCATCAACCGCAAAACTATTTCTGGACGGTGCCATTTGCTTATATAGCTCGGCATGAATAACGCGATCCATTCAAGGGCCGTGCATGAAATTCAGAGACCCGTTATACCAAAATGATCGGCGAAATAGACCGCGCGCATTAGGCAAACCGCTGCGAGAGAAGCCCTGCGCCAAAATAGTTACGAACGCGAACCAATCAGGGAAATAATGTCGCGGAAATGCTCTCACTTCCGACAAGAAATCACTGCCCACAAATCGTCGTGTTTAAACTCGACCGCGACAATTTTTCCCACGAACCAATCACAATCGTGCAAACGAACACACCGCCTTTTGTAATTATGCACGCGCTTTAGCAGATATAAATCATGCCGTGGCATAACAAATGAGCACGCATTTTCACGCACGATCACACTCCAATAGGAGTGACATTTTTTTAGTTTAATTATTCGGCTTCGCCGCGTTAATTTACATTTTTAAATGTCACACAGAATAATTTTGCGAAGCCAATTATTGTTTTACGTTGTTGCAACTTTTCGCTAGATTCACAACTTTCCTACGAAATGTAAATAAACTGAGTGATGTAGGAAAGCAAGTGTTTTTTGACAAATAATAATACTTTGAACATGAGAATTGAACATATTATTATAATTGGATAATAATTATTATTATCATTATCCTTGTAATAGAAAAAAATATTAAATTCAATGCTTGGAATAATTAATAAAATCAACTATTTCTAATAAACGCCATGAATTTCAACACTGAAACAATTATCCTGAAAATTCTATATTATGAACCTTAACTAAGACACCGTTCATTCACATTTTATTCTACATTATGTTCACGTTGTCATTGTAGTTTTTTAAATTACATAAATCCCGACGAACTTTTAACAATAAAATTGTGTTTTGGTCGGATTATTTTTACTCGACAACACAATCAACAGTTTTACGGGCTCGAAAGGCAGCTCTAGCGCGCTAATTTATAGAATTTTCCGCGAGCCTTTATTAGCCGCTGGTAAGGCTAGTGTCGGATTGCGCGACGAACAGTGCCAATTCACTATAGTTTGGTACAGGCAAAATGTGGATGAAATTTGTTGTCCCATTATTCGTCATTAGACTGTGCGAGCGCACTTCAAACAACTGTATTGCCGACCATTACTTTTTATTCGTTATTCTGTTTACAACTGCCGACACGCACGCGAACGTCCGTTTCCGATCGTGTACATGATTCGATCAATACCAATGTTAAAATCCCTCTCATAAAGTTACATCAATTCACGAGTTTCGTCTCTTTTGATATTGATCATTCCGTGATTTTCATTCATTAGTCAATCGATATAATCATTGATCAGTGAAATCGTAAGCAATCCACTGATATTTGAAATCGTTTTTCTCCATTTTCCCGAACACCGAAATTAAAAAAAAAAAAAAAAAAAAAAAAAAAAAAAAAAAAAAAAAAAAAAAAAAAAAAAAAAAAAAAAAAAAAAAAAAAAAAAAAAAAAAAAAAAAATTGTCTGAATGACTGAGATCATTGTATTATACTTTGACATCAAAATACATATATACCTTGCGGAATACTTGAAACCAATACACGTTACGACCTTTCCGTAAATGCTTTGTGCAAAGTAAGCTGTATTAACATAAACGTAAAATTTAAATGCGCAGGGTCCTGTTGGAGAAGTAGGTGGCGTGAGGCTGCCCCTGCAGTCGCTGCATGGGTACGGCTCCGTGTTCATGTATTCGGCCTCAACGAGCCCCGGGGGTGGCGGCGGTCAAGGTGGCGGAGGCGGGGGTGAAGTAACTCTCCGCCTCCGCGAACCTGAGGACATACCGGAAGAAGTGCTCGCTCGCCTCGAGGACACAGCCACCCTTTCCATTTCTCTCCAAGGCGACGCTGTTCTCAGACTCGGTGCTGCTGGTACAGGTACGTTCTTGCTATTTTTATCTCATTTTTTTTTATCGTACCAATTTGTTCGCTCCACCTCACAAATTATTTGCTCCCATTCGAAAAGTTACGTTTATTTTTCGTTGATGTATACATTAAAATAATTGACGTCACAAAACAAGAATGCTGATGCATCATTTCGACAAAACAACATGTAATGTGGTGATTTGTTCGAAAAGTGTTGCAAAATTTTTGTGGCAGCGCGTGTGTCACCGTACACAGTGTTCTTGAAATTCACGAAGAATGCACGAATATTTCAAGCATTTCCAGAGACGATCGAGCGTAAACTTCCGGACGATTTGTTATATCTGCACTCGCGCCGCAACACTCGACTGCGATAAATTTCCAGCATTACCAAGCACCTAACTTCGCGCAGTTATTTATCCGCGTCTTTCTTTATTTCCTGCCGTTTCTATTCGTCAAATGGCAAATTAAAATTTTTCGGTTCCACTTTTTTTAATTAATATTAATGCGATAGATAAAATGACGAATGAACGTTTATAACAAAAGTCGCTTTATAATTAAAGCATGGCCGAATGTACCATTGTTGTCTGTCTGGGCAAAAGTATTAAATCGCGTTTTAAAGAATGGAGTTAAATTCAAGTCAGTCGTAAGAACGCTTCGGGAAGCCGGCGATAATCAAGGGTCGTGACAAAGGTTCCGACTGATGATTAAGAGGATCGTTTGTGCCGAGGAAGAGCCGCTATATAAGATGTCATCCATTCCCTTCCTCGGATGTAGCCGCGCTTCGTTAATGCTGCTGTTTCACGTTATGCGTCACGCCATTAGTGGAAGATCGCTCGAAAAGAATTTCAAGTCAGAAATTAGCTCATAGGGTAGGCTTCCAAATCAACGAGACATTTTGCTAAGACAATTTGCCTTTGAATATTACACACAATATCTCATCGAGCCAATCAACTTAATTTTATGACAAAAAAGGAAATTTTATATTTATTTATTGATTTTCGTTTTCTTTATTATAAGTTACATTTTGTAAATGATTTCCAAGCTTAATGAAAAGTGCAAAGCATTTCACTGGAAAAAATTAACTGCACTTAATGGATAAAATATAAGACACAAAGTGAACCGCACTGCGAGGAAGGAGAAACAAGTGAAACAAAACAGAACAGCACAAGGAAAGGAAAATGAGAGAAAGTTCGTCTAGGACTTTATAGTGTACAATTCTCGTTATAACTTCAATGAGAAACTCAATCGCAGGGCGTCCACACAGACCATACCTCGTTTCTGTAAGGCGACGCAGTCACGTCGTCTTACTTTTGCCGTAGCTCGTCGTCTAGCTCGTTGGCGTTGCGAATCGTCGATTATTTTTAAGCAAGCGCTTTTTTCAATCGAAATTCTCACATTATCTTGATGTTGCAAAAAATACTCACGAAATAAGCCGTGGCAAACGGGTCTTCAGTACCGTCGCCAATTCAACAAATGCCAGGGTCGTTGTTGAGATAAAAGTCTCAGGTAGACTTAAGTAGAATTGCAAATTGAAGTTTCCTCTCCCATTAGAAAAAAAAATTGAATGCGAAAGCTTGAGTCCAGATATCAAATGTGTTGCTTTTTTTTAAAGGAATTACGAGCATGAATAATCGGACTGGAAATAAAATTAATCGATTGTAAAAGTACTTTCTATAGAAAAAGTTTTTCGGATGAGAAGAACTGTTTGAACTAATTGAACTAATATTGTTGTGATTTAATGAAAAATATTATTCCATTGACGTCATCGCGTAAAACATTTAAAATGTTTTTGCAGCTAATCGAAATGCAAAATAATTTCAATATCTCAGTAAAGCTAGTTGTTGAAAAGCCACAAATATAAAAAGTTAACATCAAATAATATTTTATTATGAAAAAAAAAATTTGTTTGATGGATGATGATTTGCGAAGTTTTCAAATATGTTTGTATGTTTGAAATTTGTTAAATATAATTTGATTTCAATTCATCATATTTAATAAATTAAACAAAAAAAAAACAAGTATGTATTAAATATTTGAATTCACGTGGATCTGGTTATTTTAAAAGCAACTTTAATGATAATATTTGAAAATGTAATTTATTAATACAGTTTTAAAAAAATATTTGACTTTCTATTTTTCAGAATTGAATACCATACTGTGAACTTTTGTTCGGTTGAAATTGTAGAGTTTGAATTTAACGACAATGATTTGATTCGCATTACTTTGAATTTTCTTCGCAAACATTGGAATTTAACTGCATACAACATTCTTTTGAATTACTTTTCCATTACAATCTAGTTTTCATCAAGAGGATTTTTTTGTACATGTACTTCTTTTATCACAGTGTAATTTATCAAGTTGTTTCTATCAATACAGACGTCATTATTTTTAAGAAGATTAAAGTTAAGCAGCTAAATGTATCGTCCTTGACCTCTCTTGTCCTGCAACAAGAAGGTCTTTAATTGACGTCAGAATTATTTCATCGTTGTCTTGTTTGTACACCTCTAAAGAAAAAATAAATTTTATATTTATAGTTAATGTAAGTAATGCGTAATTGCTCATGGCTTGTGATAAGATGCCCTCAATTCCAATTGCTCGTGAATGAAATTGAATGGTCAAGTACTTTGCAACAAATTAATTGCAACCAAGAGTCTAATTACGAACAATTTGCATTAACAAGAGTAATCAAAACTGAAACATTATCATCAAAAAACGTAGCAAATTTTACTTTTATCGTATTCGAAATAATGCTTCATTATTTCGTTCATTTTAAACTGACTAGTTTATAATAAAGTAATCTCGCATTTTAGACTATCTTCGTGTGCAATTCATTGTCTCGTAACTCCATTGTATCAGCGACTGTCGTAATAACTGAAAGTAAAATGAAGTAGCGTTGTTGGGAATAACTTTATCAGCTTGCTTTATTTGAGTGTGTAATAAGGTGGCTGCGCGGTTCGTGTAGGTAAACTGAGCACGTAAACGTACTAGATTATCTATGCCTGCTCTGCTTCGGTGTACAGTGGATTTCAGTAGCGCGCCATTATCCTCACGTCACGTATTTAAGACTCGGTTACGGCACACGTGTAACATGAGAGCTTCGCACCCGAACGCTCTTTTACGCTACCTGAAAAACCGGACCCTGTAATGTATCCCTCTCTGTTCTTGATCTCGCTTCTATGAAGTCATTCTGTTTCGAACCTCTATACTCGTGTTAGAATTTAATTTTACACGTTAAAATAAATACTTTTCTACGAAACATTTCAACTATATACTTACACAATGTTTAAGTTTATATGAGCTCTTTAGAAAGAATAAGGCGATTTTTTGGTCAGTGAAAAATTAGATGAAAAATCTGGCTAAGTTAATTTTTCTTCATTGGTAGTTGAAACTGGAGCGTTGGTAAAGTGGATGAAGACCAAGATGATAATCTAATTGTTTCATTAAATTACGAGGATGTATGAAAGGAAGGAAAATAACCACGAGCACAGGACTATTATGGCGTTTCAAGTGACACGATAAAACATGTCACGTTCAAACTACTTTACTGCAGGAAAAACGTTCAATGAAATTATACGATATATGATCTTGGTAACTACAACATTGTGATTTGGTTTAAAAAATTTATATCCAGAACAAACATCAACAAAGTATCAAACTAATTGGAAATAATTTTATCATCACACACTAAATTTATTATACTGTTATATTTTATACTTTCCTTTTATTTTGATACAATCACTTATTTTGAAATCAGTAAATTAAATTTTTTTAATTCAACATGATCAATATATCGAGGTGGAACCGTGATTAAACAAAATTGAACAGAGTAGAATCAATGAGGCGCATATGTAAATGTTCGATTACTGTAAGTGCAGGGACACACAATACAGAGAAAAGTTAAAGTAGCAGAGAGGAACGAAATACGTCGTGAAAATAGTTAGCGAAATGCATCATTGTTTCTGTGTACCATAAATCGCGGTGTTTTCCAAACAGTCGTCGAACTGGCGTTGGCACGGAGCTTCGGCTTGAATTCATAATTCCAATGCTCAAGGGAACGTGCAAAAACAACGCGTCTGCACGTGCGCGTGCATGCAACGAGGATGGAAACGCATAGTCGGAAAAACAGCTCTCTGAGGGGAAGCTCTCTGTCGTACGGGGAGATCGAATCCGTGTGCGAGCCGTGTGTATTGCAGCGTTTTTCGATCGCTGTGTGGGTTTGGTCAGAGCTAGTGACATAACTACGTGAATTATGAACGCTGTTTGACTTGGTGCCAGCTACACCCCATAACCGAACACTATATGACCAGCGAGGATAAATTTTCATCGAAGGATGAAAGCCCCAGAAGCGATAAGCTTTTTCGATGGCTGTCTGTTTATGCCGAGAGTCGTTACTGCTAAAGGGCGTCTATACCTTTTCATCTGGGAGGGTGCTTCACTGCGTCGTTAAAAAACTTTTAATTGCTCGTCTCTTTGATCCGCCGAGAGCAAATCGCCCTGCTGCTAAGTCGTTCGGTTTCTTGTATTTAGTCTTCACAGATATCCGCTCAATTTTTTCCTTCTATTTTCCCATCAAAATGGAAGATTAGAGGCTGTTTTTATCGCTGTAAAAAGATTTTTCGAACGTCCATCATATACCGTGAAATGTTACTGTCAGAGAAATTGGATGTTATATCTTCTACTATAAACAATTTATGGAAAAATGAATTGAAAATATTACAAATATTTATCCTTTTGCAATATTAAAAGCGAAAGTTTGAAGAAGCGTCATTCTGCAAAATTGGCTTTGTTTTTATCAAGAAAAGACATGTAAATTTATCCGATATGGGCATCCTCATATACATTGCATGTATATTGTTTGTGTGTAGAGGTTACATACTACTTACTTAAGCATAATCTTTATGCTTGTGTTGTGTAAAACTACCATCGCATCAAACACGTTGTCATGTCGGTATCATGTAACCTTATTCAATGGTATTGGTCTTACATTATTGACTCGATCGTTCGACGCATAACGTGAAGAGATAATTCAAATCACATCCGCTGGCATTGTTTATTGCTTACACGATATCCTTCAGGAGCATAACTTGGCAGTTTTCCATCAAACTTTTGTTATGCAAAATTGACTTCCTCTTTTCTTTTGCCTTCGCAAAATCATATACTTCCATTCAATCAAAACATTTTTATAAAATGTTATCTTCAAAATTGTGTTATATTTCGAAAATACATTTTGTAAAATTCAAAAGGCTCTTAAAAAGCCTTCTTCGTAGAGATGGTGATATATTTTAATGATGCAAATTTGTCAGATGGAATACTAGACGAAAACGTGGTGCAAGAGGGTTGCCAATCGTTCGCAACGCAAATCAAGTCTCGAACTGAGATTTGAGAACTTGCAAACGAAATCTCTACCATAGATTCTATCCAATTATACTTAAACGAACGCTAAACGCACGTGTGTCACGTCGAAATCGCACCGCAGATTGGGTCGAATACTCACGCTCTCGCTCGAATTTTTATATCTCTCGTAAAATCTGTCGACATCACAGCTGCGAGTCATCATGCGCACCCGCAAATTTAAGAGATTTCCCTGTCAAGGTTTCGCGCAGTTCCGTCCCATTTCAAACACTTCCTCGTGTTTTTCTCATTACAACTGTTTCAGTGCCGCCCATTGTTCTTGCAAGCGTTCTCGGCTCTATTTCCTGCTTAGTTTTTCTACCATTTTTGTTTCTCTCTTCGCGTCTTTTGTCCCCTCTCTTTTGAGCTTGTTTTCAAGTGTTTCATAATTTTATGCCTACAAAAAAAAGGTGTCATTATTATCCGTTAAGTAAAAAACGTCCAATGCCAAAGATCAATTGTCAAATGATTTTCGACAACTAGATAGAACGGGAGAAAAAAAGCAATCGGCGTATCAATGATTCGACAAGAATGGCGCAACGTCACAGCGTAGCTCGAAAAAATTGATTTATCAAGGATACTTTGAAGCGTCTCTTACATCGGTAAATGAGAAAACACATTTTCCATTGTACTACGACAACAAAGACTGTCGGAGGCTTCGTGACTTCGAGGAGAATCGTTAAGATCTAGAAAGAAGCAACTGCACCTTTCAGAAATCACCTACACTTTGCCGACTTCGGGAAACTTCGCTGGCCGCCATTACCCCGTCCCTTCTTTCGGCCCTTTTCTCTGCTCGTAAATGCACACAATAATGTGCTAACTCCGTTCACTGTATTTTCCTATATAAATGAAAGTGTTCAAAATAAAAGTGCACTGAACGACTCGGGGAAAATGGAGTGCACACTTTATAGCCGTTCAAATTAATCCGAAAAATTAAGTTTTTTATTCTTACAGTTTCAACTTATTTTCGCAGTCTGAAATTACATTGCAAGACAAAGGAAATAGGTAAACTAAATGCATCACGTCACATAAAGCGCAACTTAAAAAAGAGCATTAATCTAAATAAGTTCAAATTTGCGTGAAAGATTACGAACGCCTTTCCAAGTGGATCTGGCGTTTCCTTGATTTGATGAAACCAGTTGAACTAGTTGTCGGGAGGTATTAGTCGACCTGCTACCGAGTCAATATTGAAAGTTGCATGATGAAACGGGCGATTACTATATCTGTTTGTGCAATCTTGATATTGAATGGCAACATCTACGGATCTTCCCGAGTTGCGCCTTATAACTCGTGCCGGTGCTCTCAACTTCCATGCCATAACACCCACCGCCATACCCAATCGATTAATCGTACGTTTCAACTAACCGTCTTCTTTTATCTTAATCATCTTTATTTCTCATTTCAAACAACTTTCTCCTCATACATATTATACAAATAGATTAATTATGCGTCAGTATTTTATTTTAACAATCTCAATACTTTTTTTTTTTTTTTTTTTGAAACATCAATTTGTAAAAGATCTTCCCATCTTCGTGATGATTTGCATATTAGAGATTAGACAGAACTCATTTAACCTACTTTTCGCCAGCCAACAATAAAAAAATGTTGTTATTTTACTTCGAAACTTTTCTTGATTATATGTAATAGGCAAAGGCAAAGGTAAGAAAAGTAGATTTCAAATACGTCATGTATAAAATTTGCGGTATTATTTTGAGAACGGAATACAAAATGCATGATAGATGAAAAATAACTCATAGAAAAATTAACTCATTACGTGATCACAAAAATCATGTCATTCAACTTGTAACGTGCTTCAGTATCGAAAATAAAACACAACGAAATATTCAAATTATAACGATCAAAATTACCAATATCCATAAATCATGTATGAATCGTACTACATTGAAAATTAACATTTATTGTTACAATAAAATGTATCGGATTTCAGACGCGTTGATAAAAAAACGAAAAAGAAATGCGAATTTACATAACGCGAAACAAGCAGGGAATTGTATTACAGTAAAGCTTCAGTCCTCCCTGCAGTCTTTTGAGATATTAATTTCAACGGCGAATAATAATTATTTATGACACCGTCTTGGTCAGTAAAAATTGGCACGTTCAAAATATGGAAATCTATTCATTGCCGCAATAAATAATATAACCATTTTTCCATGTAATGCCGAACCATAAAAATGGATCCAGAGTTGGTCACGATCGCAGATGCAATGAATATATGGATCGCTTATGAGGCAAACAGCGGGAGAAAATGCGCTGAAAATATACGATTCCGAATAAAGAGAATACGCTGCGACTTTTCACGTCTATGTGTGTATGTGTGTCATGCATATAACACTCGTTAATGAAAATTGATATATATTCTATCAAATCCGAAGCTTCGAGCACTCGCAGAATTTTGGTTGAAAAAGTCAAATTTATCCTGCACAAAAAGGAAGAAATAATCAATTGATGTGGTTCTCGGTGACTTGATGAAATGAATTGCAGCGTCAAAGTTTGTACAAAATATGTTAAACTGTGATATGGAGATAACTCGTATCGATCGATGACGTTAGTGGGACAAGAACCGAAGTGAAAGGGAGAGCAGAAAAAAATTTTGAATCTGACAAAAGACAGGGAATGCTTATTAAATAATTGAAGTGGATCTGTCTTTCTGTTTGTTAATCTCGTAAACTATTTCAATAAGCTGCACATTGTTAAAACTTAAATTACACGTCACATTCAGAGCGGAAACTATGCTTGTCGGCATGCGAATAAAATGTCATTGCACATGCTTGGCAATTACATAAGAATCTTATTTATTTTGTACGCATAGTTGACTTATAAACGTTAATTATTCAATGGAATGCCTTCATACGTATTCACATGCCATGCAATTAACTTGATAAGGGAAAGCGCGGTGTGATTCTTGGCAAGAAATTCAATTGCTAATTCGACTTGACTTATTTATTGGAATATGCGATCCCTTTTGGAATTCAACATCATATAACGAATGGAATTATTTTCATTGAAATCCGATTTCAGTTGAATTATTGTCAAGACACACAAAAAAATCGATCGTGCCGCATCGTGCTTCCGACATTTTTCAATCCTAAAATAAAATTTCGATTTATATAATGGAGGTTAATTTAAATTTACCTCTCACCGTTGAATTTATTTCGGAATTACAAGGAGAGAAAGAAGGAAAAAAGTAATGAATAAATGCTTAGGAATAAAAATGTGAATTAAGTGCTGTAAATGTTTGAAGACGTCGCAAATCTATAGGTCTGAATAATGCAAAGTGGTGGGGTTGTCGGATGGATGAAACTCATTGGCATGCACGATACAATTCGCGTCTTCTCGAATTATGGTAAATACAGACTACATTTGTTCGCCACTGAAACACAGGAATGTAGGCGAGACCATTCTGCTGATTGCAAATTTACTTTGCTGTCAAAATTACAGGACCAAGCCGCTATTCATTCCTACGGCGAACATACTATGCTTTTTATTCTGCAAAAATGTGACAATTGAACCTGCTGAATTAATTAATTGACATTTATTTAGCTTATTCGTGAACCAATAATAATCGTCAGATTTGTTTAAACAATTATTCATAGATCATGTTTCCTGGAGCGATTAGATTATCTTTGTTCGACTTGCTCAGACTGTCTGTACACCACGGTTTCTATCGATTCGCCAATTAATTAGTAAAGTTTCCTTACACGTGACGTAAACCGACAGGCAGCTGACGACGTCTCGGTTTGACCGATTTTAATCTCGACTTTATCGTTACTGAAACACATGCAATTCAGATGCCACGTTCGTTCATACTAAAGGAGATTTCTAGGTTTTCAGTTATCTTTTCTTTACAAATTAATTGAAAAGATCATAAAAACGTTTCAAAGAAATGACAGTATATTTTACAGAATAACTCGTTTACACATTTTTATTTTCATTTTTATAAATAAGTTGTACAAATATCTCTGCATTGTTTATTTATATAATCAAGTAAATAAAAATTTCAATTTCAATATAAAATACAAAAAATAAGGAACGTGATACTCGTAATATTCGTTATCGGTCGGTAAGTGTAACAAATACAAAAATAAGACAAATACTCGCGAATGTGTTCGCGTATAAGCTGGTACGTTCGTTATCACGAGGAAAAGCCATCTGTTTTCACTTACACTGAGGAGTGTATATTGATGTCCCATCCCTTCTTCGATATTAGCTCGAGATGAACTGGAAATATTATTCTTTCGCTGAAGTGATACAAGAGAAGCAAGGTAAAATCATAATAGCGTATCGTAAAATCTATCAGAATTTGTTTTTCTCGTCTTTCATTACAAAATGAAAATGATATTTTTTCAGTTTCAAGTTCTTTTAAATCATTAGAAAATATTTTAAATCATGCAACTGAAACTTATTGTTTCAATTCTCGGAATTCTTAACTTTATTCTTATATTTATTTATAAGTAATTTAAGAAACTGAATTACAAGTAGTATAAAGTATATTTAATCATCCATTCTGAAATTAATCTTTGAATGAAAAAAGCCACTCAAAATCTAGAAGTATATTTTCAATCATTGAACATATTTATAAGGTGTGTATCTATGTGTATCTCTTAATGCGTGATCTCTTTGATGCGTGATCTTTCTGCGGCATCCATCTAATACGATGATCATTTTTGTATTCGTTGGTGCGCATCTCTCTCAAAACTGCCACACAAACTCCTGGCTCTTCCACTTCGAAAAGTTCATTGGTAGACCGAAACTGGTCGGAACTCATCCATATACATCGAGAAAATAATTATCACGAGTTCGTTCAAACAGTGAATAACTTGATTTGTCGCCTTGCATCCTCTCCTTTTCTGTTCTTCCGCCATGATTCAATGTCTAGATGAAGCAGTGTTACAAAAAATGTCCGACTATTTATTGTTGTTGCTACACTTCAACTTTTATTCTACTATTTGTCATCTCATTTTCAAATCGTATTTTTTTTATTATTTATTAATCTTAATAATAAAAAAAAGTTTAAAATGTTCCACAAATCGGTGTGTTTCATCTGAGGAAGTTCTACGTTGAAATATGATTATTAAAATAATTCAGCATTACGCGCTAACTGGTATTGGTCTTGAGCTAAAAAAAGCTGGTTCAATTTAATTAAACGGAAATATAATTATCCACAAAAAATGAATTACCCATTTCTTTCGCAGTCGGAATATGATGCAGATGCACTTTGCACTGCAAATCGAAACCGTGGTCAGAGAATACTAATATTAACTCGGCATACACGCTTTGCTATACCATTTTCGCTAATTGTAGAAAAACTAATTGCGTGTAATACGTGTCGCATAATATTTCAAATGAATCGAAGGTTTTCATGTGATGAAAAACATTTCATATAACGTGAATACCAAATGTTCACAAATAAAAAAATTAATTTAGTTTTTTTTTATATATTTTTTTTCTGGGAAGACATTTTAGTGCCTTTATTGCCAAAAATTACTTTTTTTCGAAAATTCATACACTCTAAAGTGTCATCATTAGAAGATAGGTCTAAAAATCAAATAAGCGAAGCAAAGAAATTCAATTTTAAATTAAATACGAAATTTAATTTGATCGTTTCTCTACGCAATACATTCCATATCTCAAGATGACATCTCCAACCACTTTGCATCATCCGCCTCTGAGCTTACATTTTTCTCCGTCGTAATGTAAGCTCTGATGAATGCCACGCAAAATAGTCGGCCGTCAGCTTGGAATAAAACTTTATACTCTTAAGATGAGGTAATTTGAAAAATATTATTTTCATCTGCGAAAATATCACTCCGCCATTGTTTTATTAACTGAACGAAATAACAATTGCAATAAACAGAAATATATTTTTATGAAATTCGTCGATTACGTATAAACAATCCCGTCAATGTTTATGAAACAATTTGAAGCATATTTTGTTTCTAGATTTTAGTCAAAACTATACAAAACATCATTTAAAGTGTGCGATAAAAGTCTGGTTTTGAGTGAAGCGACAGTAGTTTGCAACGCACACTAATTGATCCGATGCGACGCAAACTACTTCGCAAGCTCGTTTGGCGACCAACTGCGTCACACAAAAACGGCAAGATTCGGACGTAACGCACAGACCAAACGTGTAATGTTATTTGGCGGTGACGTGTTCGTTGATATTTACATATTTAACAAACCTAACGGCACCGTCATCGCGGAGCCATTAGCGCGAACACACGCAGATAATCTGGAATATATTAATCTAGCCGAGAAGCGCATGTTGCTTTGAATTATGCGCGTTTCAGAGCGTCGCTGGCGCACATGTTGGCGCGATTTTACGTCGCACCGAGGACACCGAGCACTATCCACGCATATTGAAATAGCATTAATGCCTCGCAGCTCGGCAATTCTCGGAACAGAAATGGAGAAAGCCCCGCGCACTTCCATCTGCATCCGTCTCGCTCGCCAAATATTGCGGAGCCGGTGTCGTCAAAGCGGATTAAAATTGGATTTGACGATCGGGAGGAACTGACGTAACGAAGATATGCCAAAGGAGTTTGGACCCTTTTGCCAATCAATCGTTATACGATTTATTTATGCAAATCTCACAAAGCTTCCCACCAATGAGCAACAAAGTTCATCCGCAAAGTCGGCACAATTAAACGTCCGAATGCCACACGCTCGTTTCAATATTTCGACAAACTTCCGTCGGTGGAGAAATTAAAATGGAGATTTCTCGACGATTCACACCGACATTTGCAAGGGAAAATGAACCAGCCGATCATTCTAATAACAAACTGGCATAATAAAATGCCGACGCTTGATAAGACGTCTGCTGCAAATCAGGATGAACAATTCAGCCTAATGATCAATACAATATCCCGACCGGACAGACAATATATCAGATGGGGGAAAACAAGATTTCAAGACAAACAATTTTAAAGTAGAATCAAGATGCCTGGATAGGGCTTTATTTTTATGCATTGCAATGAGAAGTCAAAAATGAGTAGTACTAACAGAGTTCCGTCAGACCCCATAGGCTTTTATCGAGATTGATGGATTCAAAATAAACGGAAAATTTTTGTTGTTTGTTTCAGGAAGTGGGAATTTGGAGCTGTTCGATAGTGAAAGCGGGCCGGACCTAACACTATCGCCTCAAACGTTCACGTCAACAGCCGAAGCCTTTATCAATGACAATAGCGATAGTTTGGGTGTTCCAGGTGACAACGACACGGGTAAGTGCAAACATTTTTTTACATTCAAAAGTTAATTACTTAACTCAAAGTATTTATGCAGTTTTTTACGAAAATTAATTTCCGTTTTGAGCTGATAGCTCAGACTGCATGGATTTATTCTATTTCACGGAAAAGCTGCGTACGCTGGCTCATTAGTGTAGAATTTAGTTTGTTCATTTTGGCTACAAACCATTGTAATGCCATTAATTTCATTGTTAGTCAAGTTCTATGAAAAGTCAGAATGTACGGTGCGTTGGGTAAAACAATCCACTTGTAACCATGGAAACCAATTGAAACCTTAATGCTAATGAAATTACATTGAAAATTTACTATCATAAAATCACTCGCATTCTCATTTTTGACCTACATTTTGACTTATATACAACCAAAATAGAAAATCGATTTAAGAGTCGACTTTCCGATATGAGTAGAAGGTGCACTGTTTGATATATATATATATATATATATATATATATATATATATATATATATATATATATATTCATATGGATAAGCATAATCACTTGTCGGCAAAATTTGACATCTGCTTTAGTGCTGTGCAAATAAACATTCCCATCGTGTCAACTAATTTTCGAAGTGCAAAATGGTAATGACGGAAACACGCGCAGTTCCAAAAACGCCGACCAAAGTAGCAAAAAGGGAATTATCCTGCGCACGCTAAATGCATTATTCCGCGACAAATTGAATTACACCGCAATAATAATTTGCATGCGCCGAAAATTTTAATTCGTTCCGACAAGCGCGATTCTGTAAACGGCGCGGATCTGAAAATGAATGCACATTAGATTGAAAGAAAGTTCAGCAGACTGGACATCATCGGACGCTGTGAGGGAGTGCAACTTAACTCGGAACACTTTATTATAATTTCGGAAGAGCCCGCCTCGGGCGAATTCGCGACGGAATTCATACATACAGGTATGAATAAATTTCACGGCAATTTGCATATCGCACCAAGGCATGGCATAGAATAATAGAGCAACATTGATAGCGCGCCGATCGATCGAACTGTTATGATTTATGAAAAGCGTATCGCCGGTCAGAGGTAATTGCGTTGTCGCCGTAGTTGCCCGATAATGAAAAATTCATATTCATATTTTTCATTCAAGTTGCAGATTCATTCTTCGTTACTTTATCATTTAATTGATTCAATTTTTTTCAAAAACTCTATTTTCGTGGTTGCTTTTAATTTTTTACGTCTACTTGTTTCTTTTATGTCTCATATATAAAGTTCTATTCAATCAGACTCAATGATTTGTTTTCATTCGTCTTTCATCATAAAAAAAATTTCGATCGAAAAAGACAAACTTATTTTCTTTTTTTACACAGTCTAGATAATGAAAAAACTTGATTCGAGAAACAATCACCGAGTAAAAGCACGCACAAGCTTGCTTTATTTTCGTAGAAGGTGCGGAACGGGAAATAATAGAGCTGACACAATGAGCGTTGTAAGAGGAATAATAAAGACAATAATAGAATTCACTCGGATAAAGAACGTTACAATCTTGGGTCTAAGCAATTACAGACAGTTCAGCGTATTGACTTTCCATTTTTACACAAGAGCAGACGAGTCGTTGAAAGTACACTGGAGACATCGGCGAGAAGTTGCATTCTTTCGATTCTACTTCCTCCATTCATTCTGCTTTTGTTACGTTTCCATTCTATCAAAAAAAAAACATTGCCCTTTTCCATTTCAATCAACAAATTTCATCCTTTTTGAAAACATGCTTTTCAACTATATATGGAAATGAAAATGATTTAATTTGTGCCATAAAACAAAATGAATTTCGAGTGTTTTGTCGAGCCAAAACAAAATATAATTGTCGAAAAGATTAAATTAATAAATAAAATCATAATAATGTAAACTGAAATTTTGCGACATTACTTAACTTAACAAGTTCATTACTTGTCCAAAAATACGTGCACTTATGTGTCAGATAAAAGGGATTTAGAAAAAGAAAGGTTTATTAAAGAAAACACAATTCTGAAATAAAGAAAAAGAGTACTTAAGATATGGTTAACGCAAAACCACAACTTTTGAATCTTTGCTTTGACTAAAATAAGAGAAGAACTGAAAAACTTGAGAATTACAAATATATATATATACATACACACCATTGATAACAGTTGTATTCATATTAATCGTTATCAAACGCAAATATTTACGTGTAAACTAAATTGAAAATGAAATAGAATTCAAATGAATCAATTACTTTCAATGCGTAAACATGGAAACACAAGAATACAGAAAAAAATGTTTTCTTTTTTTTTCATTTAGTTGATTAAAATTTTTTTATTCATATTTTTTGTACATCTATTTACCCTTTTACAATTTTATTCAATTGCACAAATTGTTTTTGTTGCAACAGAAAAATATGTATATTCTCGGTTATCTGTAAAAACTTGTCCAATCAATAAAACTTTGTCAATTGGAAAAAAACAAAGAAAAATTTATATGTAGTTCAGTGGAATCACAATGTACATTAACAAATAAACTCAACGATCTCCTTTCATTCAAATTAAATTATATTAATGAAGATAATGGAAAAGCGCTAATTCAAGATAAATCACTCAATATATTATAATTCAACTGACCTTGTACTCTATAAATTATGACTACCGTAAAAAAAAAAAAAAAAAAAAAAAAACCATAATTCAAAAACATATGTTTTATCTAGTATTATCATTAATTTAATTAATTTAATTTAAATGATGATAAGGGATAATTATTCATCTTTCAAACCTTTTGAAAAATTCGCTTAAAATGATCGACCGTTTAATCTGATTGCAACATATTTCACCCTTTCAAACGATAACAACGAACGCTAAGATTTACTCTTGTTCGCCTTTAATGACTGTGAAATATCAATCTAGCTTGCTAAGATACTCTCGTTTTCTCTGTTTTCCTTTTATTATTCTCGCTTTCTCCGCACACTCGCCGGCTCTCGAGAGCGCGGTGCAAGCACTGCCAGGACTCTTGAACATGTCACTTACAGAAACAGAGAGTGCTGCTCTAATAGCAACAGTCTGGGCTTTTTTCACATCAATTTTTACAGCTCTTTCATAACAATATCCATAGAATATTTCAATACAATTCTTCCGCAATATCTAACCGAAAAGTGTCATCTCGAAACATCCTTTATAAAATAAAATAATATATCATTTCTACAAGTCTATTGTAAAAGAACTTTGAAAAAAAAATAAAAAATTGTACAATTTTTTTACGAATTCAAAGAACTCTATTCTACTGAACAATTGTTTTTTGAAGAATTTTTTAAATCTTCAATATATTGGCAGAAAAAAGACCATTTCTAATCAAATTGATCTTGAAGAATCCTTATCACATTTAATAATGCGAACAAACAAAATTCTCAGCATTCTCATTCGATTGAGGTAATTTGTGTCAATTTCTTTTATTCAATTTTGACAATTACAATATTTGGATTACAACAAAAGTACATTAAATGCTACTAATTAATTATATCTGATGGTAAGTAAGTGCAAACTTGTTATGTCCATTAACGTTGTTCATATTCGGTGGTTGATGATGGGTATTAAAATATGTAATTATTATCCATTTCATGTATTCAGGTCATGAGTTTGTTAAAAATACAAAAGTGGAATGACAGAAAAGTGAAACCAATGTTGCAGTTAGAATAGTGCACGTTTGTACATCTGCGTCACGAAGTCAGGGGCTGAGAAAGCAAAGACCGCACATGGCGATCATAAGTTTTTATGGATAAACCCGCAGGTGTGATGCATAAAGTGAGTTTCCCTCGAATCTGTAACGTGGAAGTAATACCGAAGTAACGATTGCGCGTAGTTATGCATAATTTCGGTATTACGAGCGTTGTTCCATTAGTACCTGGTGAGTCGTAACTCGGATGTTTACAGCCCAGTCCATTCACAAGGTAAGCACAGCCTTCCGCAAATAACGCTTCGACGCGGTGAATCAAAAAGTTCCCTTTTTCATTGCCTCAGCCCTGATATTCCGAAGCTCTCTGATTGGACGGTTCCTAACTATATCGACTCGCGCTGGATATTACTCCCCTCAACGGAAATCACTTTAGCCGAATCTTTCAACATCCGACAAAATTATACTCAGCGCAGTTTATTATAGATATTTTATCCAATCTTGTGAACTACTTTATTGCTGCAGCGTCCATGTAAAAAAAACCAGATGTAGATTTTCTACTTTTGTACAACCCACTTCTTTACTTTTTTTTTCCCTCGTAATCCACATTCAAGGTGGGGGCTGTTTCATCACATGAAAAACATTTTTCCCCTGGCTAATATTTTTTTGGCAAATTTTATTTACAAATTTAAATAATAATTAATAATTTTAAAACTTTTTTTTATTTACAATTACCACTAAAAGAATAAGCCCTAGAAACAATGGACGTAAAACATAATTTCCATTCATTCATTCAATAGCGGTTGGTTTTGCTAAACAAAATAATCTTCAAACATGAAATTGTATAAAACGTCGAAAACCAAATATACTAGAGATACTAATTACGCACAAAAATTTTTTTAACCATTGTTCGTTATTATGAATTGAAAATAAATAGAACGCGCTTTGCTGAAATCCGGTAACATGCAAAAACGTGATGCTGGAGAAGCAAATCCAGAATTAACTGATAATTAGAGTGAAAAAACAATTTTCATTTAAGTGGCACACTTTTGGGAAGCTATTTTCAGTATTCAGGGGCTACTCTAAAGACTAAGAAAAAACAGGATTCCATTAAAAAAGAAGGATAA
This sequence comes from Trissolcus brochymenae, assembly GCA_030523145.1. Classification (NCBI taxonomy): domain Eukaryota; kingdom Metazoa; phylum Arthropoda; class Insecta; order Hymenoptera; family Scelionidae; genus Trissolcus; species Trissolcus brochymenae. Next base: position 212,550 of record JAQQRF010000253.1, on the reverse strand, counting down.
CATTTCTAAATACGGAAGAAAAGAAGAAGAAAAATACGAAGAGAAAAAAGAGAAAAAATAATGCAAAAAATCTGTTTCCAATTTAATTTGTTGTTTTGAAATCAAATATTATAGCATTTAAATAGTAGTGCGTTAATTTAATTTTACATTAAGAAATTTAAACAACGTTAACACATTCAGTCAAGAATGTAAAATGCAAACTTATGGTTTGAGTTTTGAATACTGAGAGGTCTCTTGAAAAAAAAAAATATAGTTAGCGTCCTTAAAATGTACTACTCAAATGAGAATAATTATTTTTCGCTCTAATTGTTAGTTAATTCAGGATTTACTCATATACAGTGTTTTTCGCATATGTTGAATAGGTTATCTACACTCCTTTGACGTAATCTAGAACATCGTCAACGTGTTCTTCAAATATTCATCTTTAGATGTTCAGATAGTATCTACTGTGATTTTCATTTATGTAACATCTAATTAAAAGCTTAATTATCATAACGATGATCGTTCACATTTCCATGTACTATTTCGTCTTAAACACACTCGCAAATCACGAACATTTATACGCTTTCCATGTTTCTGTTTCTCTTTCTATCTTTTCATCACACTTTGGTAAATGTTGCTACGATACTTTTCTAATGCGTGGCAAATTTGAACGAAAAATAAATAAAAACAGCGACAAAAATCGATTGTAAAAATGTCGTGTTTTTATAATTTGTTGTTGGGGTTCCTTGGCACAACGTAAACAACAGGGAATGTCGGGAGTGAAAAAGAGGGTGGAAAATGTTAGCGCGGAGACTGGGGGAGGACAGCGGTACAACCTCGTTGGCTCTAATACGGGCTATTCAGCTGCCACAATGCACTAGTAATACGATTTCGCTGTGCCATCCAAACCGCCGCCACCTCTTCCAACACACGTGTGCAATGCGAACTCATGCGCGGCCTCTCCCTAGAGAGGCCGTTTCGTCCTTTTATTTAGCCGATCCCTTTTTCTGCAAGTTTAATATATGCGTCCGTGTGCGTGCGCACCGACGCCTTCTCCCCTGCGATTACCATTAGTCAGACGGCCTGCGTGTATGAATGTGCACAGACAAAATTTTTCTGCATATACGTTTTCGCACATTTCGGTCGGACTTGAAGACGTGAGCTTGTTTCCTGACTTTTGTGCAGTCGCATGGCAGAATTTGAATCCGTCCTGGAATAAAATGGAAAGAAAAAGTTGCTCTGAAATTACCTGCTTTTTGAAGTAAAATCTCATTTTCTATCTTAACATATTCTTTCACGATATTTTGAGTTTTAAATAAATTTTCCAAATTATGCAATAGCTCGAAACGAAATTTCATATTAGAAACACATTTAAACTATAAATCTTCAAAGTTATACTACGGTTGTTGTTTTCAAGTTTTATATGAATGATGAGTTTTTTTTATCACATTACAAAATCGACTTTCGAACGTGTTTTAACTCTGTCATAAACATAAGTTCAATAAATACTTTTTTTTATTAGTTCTAAACTAAACTCAATATTTGCATAGAACGTAGAACTCAAATTAAATAAATATCATGCAGGATTTGTATTATTTACAAGAAAAAGTTTGTTTTTTTTTTTTTTTGTTTGTGAAATTTGGGTCACTTATTTATGTATCAAAGATATTCAGAAATATAAACTTAATGATTTATCGTTGAAAGACACATAAATTAAAATACAGAAATATTTTTAAGTCAATTAAAAAAATGTCAAATTTTGTTAAAAGAATTTTGTTAAAAGTCTTTACAATTGTATATAAACTCGTGAAACGCGAAATAAAACATGCTTGCTACTTGTTAGGTAAATCAGATTATTATAAGTAGAAAATCCGATCAAATACTGTATGAAAATTTTCCAGCTTACTGTGTACCATGAAATTGTTCCCATGGCAATATAATTTAGGTTACTACAAACCGCGTAATATGCAGAATATAATATTATGACGATGATGAAATCAGTCTATAGAGTGCACATTTGAGCACATCTAGACATTGTTCAACGTAACTGTAATATTACTTATACTTTTCTACAATGAAGAACTCGACAAAGTATTCCGAATTTCGTCGTTTTATTCACTTTTCACCCCTATGAAAATCGAATTTTTTATTCTTTTTCCAATAATAGCTTTGTATTCATCTTTTATGATCATTTTAAAACTTTCACAAACTTGATTATCTATATATATATATCTTGTAAAATTTGTTCACAAAGAAATAAAATAATACTAACTGAAATATTTGTTTAATATGTAAAATACTATTGACCGTAAACTTAAATTCACATTTTTTTCCAAGTGAACAAACAATCGTATATTATTGTAAAATATGGTATGTTTGAAATTAATTAAACAGCAAAAAGTTGTTCTATCGTTTCATGATTTCGTTTCAGAAAAAATCATTCTGGAATTGCAAACTTTTTCTTCTGTGATCTGCCCCCCCCCCTTTCTCTTGCTCTCTTCCTCTCTTGTTACAGTCTGCAAAAATTCGAGCGATTCATTAACCAATTCGGACAAAAAGTTTTTGATTCTGTGAAAATCTACTTAGAAACAAAAGTTGGACTTTGAATTGTGCATTCATCGGTTAATCTCATTTGCGAAGCTCGCGAGGCGATAAAATCGATAAGAATGCTGTGTCTCCCTTTGCGATTGTTCGCTGCACAACGTTCAAATGCGAAAAGCCACTCGAGGCCGTGCCGTAACGGTATTAAACTTTATAACTGCAAAACAGCCTCTGGCAAAAGTAACCGACGGCGTTTTCCAGATATACGAATATGACGTGAAACACAAAGTCACAAAACTTTTGCAAATTTTTTCCGCTTGGAACGTTGTGTTCTGTTTTTTTCTTTCCCTTCCATTTTTTTGACTTGTCACAAGCATCTAAAATGATAACAAATGGAACTTAAAATTGAAATTAAAAGAAAATGTAGTTTATAAATAAAAATGATAAATTATAAATGATTAAAATAATTATATCCATGCAAATAAACACTCATTTTAAATTTTGAAATTAACATTCCTCTCTGTAAATTTATTTATGATCTACACAGACGATTTCGTAATTACAAGATTTAATTTTTTTCCGCGCCAATTTCCCATCTCTTGAGTAAAATTAAAATGTCCGAAAAGGAGCAACAGCAAGCACACAGAGAACGCGATTACGTAGCAGAGGTCACGACGCTGCAGCTTAAAGTTCCTTTGAGCAACATTAAAATTAAATATAGTGCTGCATTCCGTGCTGTTTCCCGCAATCAAAATATATAAACAACAAGATCGCAACAAAATGCACTCGTGCGTGCATATGTTAACATCTCAAGTACCAAAAAAAGAAGAAAAAAAAGATCTTATTCGGTTGAGAATGAACAAGTGTAAAAATCTGAGCTCTGGAAATCGCGTTGAAAAGCGTGGCTTTCTTCGAGCCTCGCGACCTCGTTCGTGTGAATGATTCAAAGATAAAACTTCGAAATAACGTGTCAGAGGGCTGCCATGTTTCACGTGCGTTTTATGCAGCGAAAAAGGTAATTGAGCTTCGCGTTTCGCGGAAAATTGATTGCACACCGCAACGCTGTCGGCGCAAATCTTTGTGACATTTTCATTAACCGGCAACGGGGACAATAAACGAAAGACACGACGAATAATCACAATTCGTGGTATGGATGCACCGTCCGAGCGGATATACGCGCTGAAACGCGTACATTACTCGCAATTCTAATCAATAATAGACAAAAGTCGATGAATCCGTGCACCCAATAACTCATTCTGAACAAAAATCGATTTTTCTCCCTCGAAATGTCAATTATTTACACTCGGATTCAAATTCAATAACATTTATGTCTAGAATTAAATCAACATTTTTTGTCTAAAACAATACCGAACAATGATCGGATTTTTGATTTGATCACGCCTTTATTGCGATTCCGATGGAATCAAAACGACGGGGCTGTCTGGACTTTACGCTGAAGAACGGCCGACCGATATTTCCCAGGGGGACAGTAAAATGTTTCTATACATTCGAAATTAACCTGAGTGCACTTTTAAGAGTCAAATCCGAAAGCTTTAGCATATAAATGTATCGATCAGCGGGGCTTTTTCCGTTCGAATCAGAAAATGACGTACGACAAAAATTCGCGTCGCCCGAACAATCGTGTCCATTCGATCACTATGACATATCCGGGTGTATTAATACCGAATAATGACACAGACAATCGAAAATGTGTGTAAATGGCCCGATAAAACGATTGCTAAAACGGCGACGGTCTTCAGCCGATCGGTTTCTGAACTAGACGTATTCGGTCGTTCTCGCCTCTCGGTTTAATCGAGCTGGCTCGTTTCGCCTTTTATACGAGATCCGAGGATTAAATTCGCCAGCGCACCTGCCTGTGCAAGAGGTCAAGCCGTTGCCGGCATTCGTATTACCGGAAGAATTTTATCGCACACTTTCGAATAAGTGGTCAGAGGTCGAGAAAAGTCTGTTTCCATTGGACAGACAAAATGAACCCGTATTGTACATCCGTAGGACTACCAAATACGGGTTGATTATGTCAAGATGATAGTCAATTGCACTCATGATTACGTAACGAGCACTGTAACCGGATTGGGCGACGAAATTGGTGTTAGGGTTATAATTATTACACGCCGCGGTCAATTGGTGTAATTTTGTTAATGACTGACTGCTTGGCTGATTATAATAGGACCAGTTTGGATGTATGGCATAGTTAAGTCGATGCGACATGTCTTAAGTTAACAATGGTTCCATTTCCTTTGAACAATCATAGTTGCAGTCGACAAGATTTTTTTCGCCAATTATCCAAAATTGATGTTGCTTGATAATTTACGGTGACATCATCTGCGTCCAAGCTTGAATGTTTGTGGTCTCCTCGCTGTTTGATGCAAGCCAGTGTTTCGCGCAAATTTTTTAACAGTATAATACTTTAAGTCGATGATACTCTGACAAAAGACAAACCCGACGATGGGCCACTCTGTTTAAGAGAAGAGACTATTTCTCCATGCTAACGGCTTTTCATGTCAGACGCAGAGGCGGCTCCTGTTCTCATCTCTTCTTACCGCTCCACGTACACGACATAAGTGCACTTACATACATTGACGTTCGTGCACTTTCTTCAGTTTCAACAACGCACGCCAAAAAAAGAGAGTTTCCATCTTTATTCTTACGTAGAAAAGCGACGGTTGGTGAATTGTACTTAATCAAATATGAAATGTTATTCAATTTGCACAACATGTAACGCCCAATTCGCCACTATGATTTTTCATAATTCAGTTACAACTGTCTCTCAACTTTAGAAACCGACTTTGTTGTTCGATTTCCTCTTGGCTTCTTTCACATATTGAATTTCAACAAATTGCATTCAATTAGGAAAATTTTTTACATTTCATTGCTGAAATCAAGTCAACACCAGAACATTGTTCATTCGACAATGTTTGGCTACATTTTTGTTTGTTACTGACAATTTATTTGTTTTTCTTGTAAAAAAAAAAAAAAAAAAAAAAAAAAAACGTATCACTTATCAAAAAAGCAGCATCGATATTAATTCATTTTTAACTGTGGAAAATGAAATCGTCACACTATCATCTTTTCCGCAAAAATAAATTTTGAAAAAGTATAACGATAAACGATTTTCATGAGAGCAAATGCGTTTCCATAAAAAATTAGCTGAAAAATTAAGTTAAGCGATTAAGTCAAAAAAAAGTACTGGTAAAAAATACTGGTTCAGCACATTTTATTTGTTTAACTTTCCCTTGCCGGAAATAGTGACGGAAAACGAATAACGATTTTGCGAATATTTCCTTCGTGACGTGAATACGACTGAAATAAATTTATTAAGTAAGCATAGCTCGTAAAAGAAGCATCGTTTTCGAAGTAACTTTGGAAAAGTAGAAGGCAAGTTTTGTGGAGATTAACGTTAACTCCATGTTCAGCAACTTTTCGCGTTTTATACGAGTGCTACGTTAAATAAATAAAAAATTGTTAAACGCGACACTCTTGACGACGCTAATTTTGATAATGTTTTCAAAACATTAACAGTGGGGTACACCGAGATTATTAACAACCTTTATACTTGCATTGTTGACAACATTCGAAACAAAATATATTAATTCATCGGATTATATTTATATATCTGTAGATGGGAGCCAAACTTTCTGCCAACATTTTCAAGCTTCTGTTTAAATATTCCAAAATGCTTTGAAAATTATCGACCAAATGATAAAAGTTTCAATACGCCATACTCATCCTCCGTTTATTATATATTAATTAAACACTCTAAATAAATGATCAACTCGAACAAGAAAAATAATGTTAGATTAACTCTATTCTGTCTTGAGTAATAGCCAAGATTAAATATCCTTAGTCCGAGAAGATTTTTTTTTGAAAAAAAAGGACTTTTAAGAGTGAAAATACAGTATCAATTTTCATTTGCAAAAGCGTTTGATCTTGTACCACCCACCATAGAATTGCTGTATCTGCGAATCAAATAGCAAACAGCATCTCGACGACTTCAAATATTGGTGTAACACGCGATTACGATTCGAGCTCATTTCGTAATTCCCGCGGCGGCTCTTGTGTGCGCGCGGCATTAGTTATACCCAGTGTAACATTCTCAGAGACGACCCTCTTATCGCGCAACATCCCTCGTCAAGCGGCGAACTAATCCTGCGACAAAGGACCATCGAGTATCGATCGCTTATTCTCTTTGAGACGACATCTCGTATATCTCGACCGCGTATTCGCAACCCGCTTTAGAAGAGCTCAAATTCACCAATACCACGCGCAAACTAATAGATCCATCCAAACACGTGTTCAGATAAACTGTATCCGACTCATCGGAAACATGAGCCGATTGTATCGTTTTGCACAAGTGTACTTGTTGATCTCTGTCAACGCTCCTTCTTAGATTCTCTATGAAATTCGATCCATTTTAATCCATTTATCTTTTCCACTCTTCTAATTTACCGTTTCTGCTATAAGCTCCTTGTCTTAATTAATGCCTTCGTTATGAAGAACAGTACAAAGAGGATTCAGCCGCTGCATTTTTTTTTTTTTATTAATTTTTTGCATATAAAAAAGCGCTTTATAAGTTCGTTCCCAAGTCACGAGTAATCGTGATTAATGATGGATAATGACCGCAGCGGTTCAATCTGAAAGCGTTTCGCGGACAGCCATTGTGAACGAGTTTTTGCCGGTAATTTGAAAATGAGTGTATTATTCATGGCCGATATAGGCTGCGAAACTATATACTCTCGTTTATTTTAAACCTGGTGGCTCGTGCGAGAACTCTAAAAACTGGTTAATGTTATTTAAAGTGTAATAAAAATTGAGATTCCGTGTGAAAATTATCATCAATCAAGAGGAAAGCGATTTTACAATCGTCAAAAACTAGACATTTTAAAACATTTCTGCTTAAGCTTGAAAAGTTTACATTTCACGAATCATAATATTTATAAAAAATTTGCATGTATGCACAAAATGGTTTTTTTTTTTTAATGTACAAAAAGCATGATTTTTTTGTTCAATTTTTTTTTTTTTGACAACTTTTTTGTATAAATTTCGATAACATTCGGTGAATTTCGGAGAAAACCTGACAGGGAAATGCAAGTTTACGGTTGACGAGACGTATTAGATACGCGGCGGATGCGCATGATAAAGAGTTGTGTCATTGTCATGACAGCGTGCAGATTGATGTGTTAGTGAGCACGTGTGTGGGCGAAAAGATGACATCCTAATGCAGTTTCTCCTTAATACGCTTCCGCCGACGGTTTTGACTTGCGACGGCTCGAACGAGCGAATCCACGAGACGCGTTAACGCGGAAGACACACAAGATGACGTTGCAACTTGAACTACACCTGACCCCACGCAGATGCAATTACGGTAAATGGGACGAAGCTAAGCGCTCGACTATACGAGCTTGGCATATAATACGCCGGCATAAATTAATATGTTCGTTCAAATCTGAAATTCACATGAACGTGCACTCGCTGGATACAGTTAGACAAAGTTTAATTAAAACCGTTTCGTCAAATTTGATCGAACTCGCGACAACTGCGGCCGCAATCAATTTCGCTATTACGCTCTTGCTCAAGCAACTGGAAGGCAAAAAAGCACGACGAGGAATATAAGACGCAACGTATCAGCTCGTTTGCATCGTTGCGCCTTTTAATGAATCCGCCCAACTTGCGCTTCAATTTCGATTCGTATTTCTTTTGATGAAAAAATCAACGCTTTCTCTTCTCATATTTATTACGTGGCCCTGTTGAAATTGAAATATTTTCTCGCCGGCGTCTAGACTTTGTTTTATCAAGTATACGCGGAAATTTCAAATTTTTCAACAAAAAATATGTTACGTACAAAAAAAAGAAGAAAGCTCTCGAACGTCATTTCACTTTATTGTTTTTTTCACTCCCCAGAAAAATAATTCTCATTTCTTACATAACCTGTGAATTCGTAAATAACTTGGTTTCTTCTTCTCACGTAAGAAACAGAGGACGAGACAAATAAAAAAGACTTTAATCCAGGTAGAAGGGAGGTCATAATTGAAACCGAAGTATAGGCTGCAAGGTGCAAATGTGACAAGTTTTTAATTAAAGTGTTTAGGACCAAAGGCTTTATACTGTCGCAAAAGAAACAGCAGCATAGAGAAAAAGCGCACTTCAACATCTGGCATGTAAATTCACGGTAATGGAGAAGGTAAACCGCTTCACTCGCAGACTCCCTTTCACGTGACTCAACCTTTTTTTTGTCGACTCGGTTCATCGAGATATTTAACTTGGCGGCATGCTTATTTCTCTTCCGGCAATATGAGCGCGTCGGGCTCTCAAATAACGAATCGAGCGTTGATTAAAAATACAATTAATATTAAACTGAATTATCGTCGCAGCTTTCGATTTTTCTCGCAACAACAGCTCGCCAATTAGTATATAATAATCCAATAACAAAGCCGAGCGATAAACTTTCACGCCGTCTAATTACACTCAAAAAGCGCACTCAAAAACTGACACTAATTAATGCGCGGGATATTCAAATGAACGCGCCGAACCATTTATCTAAAACAAATATTGAGTATTTGTTTGCGCGCATCAATTAGCGCACACTCTCGTTATTCCACGGAATCTTATTTGTTACTAGCCATTGTGCTACTTTTGTGAAAGAGCGCGCTTTATTAACTCGGCCGGCCTGCATTCGAGTCTGCCACTGGTATTGTGTGTACGCTTGTATATTCTTGCGTCAAATTCGTTTTACCGGGATCACGTGTAAGACCCTAGTAACATACATAAACGTGTTTTCTGTGCAGTGTAAAATAACAAGCCATTGCGAAAGCTTCCCTCATTGTCAATGATTATTTCAATTCATGCTATGTACTGTAGTTTCAGATGGAGACATTTTGTCAACAAAAAATTATCACAAATGTATGTAGGATTATAGATAATGATAAAATGATAAATGTGAAATTTCATATTTTATATTTCATTTTTGTATAAAATGATGTAACTTCTTTGTTGGTAAAAAGATGGGTTTTTTTATTATTATTATTTTTTTTTTTCACTAAACATATTCTATTTACGCAATATTAAAAATGTTTTTACAAAAGAACTCGTTTTAAAACGCTTATTTGAATAAATATAATATATGTGATGGCCAGAGACTTAAATAGAGATGAAGCAGGTTTTCCTGTTAATTAAGTAAAAAAAAAAAAAAATTGTTTGATGTGGGAGTTTCAAATTGAAAGTGGTGCAGATCAATATTACCTGTGGCTGAAATGGGAAAAAACCGTGGCCAAGGCTGATGCTGGAATTCTTCTTATTTACTATGTTCCGACAAAAACTGATAAAAGCTTTTCGAATGATTCTAAACAAAATTCACCATACAGAAATTGCGAAAGGATGAAATTGATTATTATTTCAAATAATAAATCTTTTATCATTCAATTTCCATGTATGAAGTTGCAAATTCAATTTCCATAATGAGTTAATCCATTTATGTTACTTAATTGCAGATGACTAAATAAATTATCGAATTACGATAATCACATGATGTCTGTGATGAATACAAAATGATGCTATGAAAATTCACGAACAAAAACATCGAATCAAACTTGATAATCGCTCAAACCTTTTAGTTGAATTATATAATTATTCATCTTTTGCTCGTAACATGTATCAGAGTGGCATTGCGACTCATAAATTTTCTATTATCGATTTTCTGTTAGAAATGAATGTTGCTTAACATTATCCGGAGGTTGTGCCAGGCCTCACGGTCGTTCGATCGAATAAACCAAAACTGATAACCGAACGATTCTCCTTCGACCTCCCTTTTTATGTCCGCTTTCTTTTGTTTTGCGCGCAATTTATCCTAGATTCCGCTATAAATCGGATGATGGCAGTTAAAGCGATCCCAACAACGGGAGCCCCTCGCACGTTGCACAGTGTTTTATTAAGCAACGCCGGTTTCATGGTTGTATTCATCTGTGTTATTGATAGCCGATCCTTCCAAAAATAAAGCTCCAAAATGATTAAACTCCTATCTTTTTCATTTTTATTCTTTTATTATTGTTTCTTTTCTCTCCCACTCTCTCTCTCTCTCTCTCTCTCTCTTTTTTTTTCAAAGTAAAAAAAAATTTAAATACAAATTTTATGTTTACTAAACATTTATTATTCTATTTTCGATATAACGTTTTGATTAATTATTTGTAATTTTGGAAATAATATTTCGTTAACTTGGTATCTCATTAGTATGAAATGTCACATCGTATATATTTGCGATTTCGTGAGGAATGAAAGTTTGCTACTACAAAACTTTCTTTGACTGTAATATTCAAGAGCGACGAGCTAGAAATCGCACGCTCCCGCGTACGATTCAGAAATAACTCGTTGAACATTATGAATGGAGTCTGACCATAATGGCGTCCTAGACAATGTGTCTGGGAATCCCAATATCAGTGCTCGTTAAAAATTATTACAGCAAACAGACAAGCGCACAATAATGCATAAAAGTAGCACAATGGAAGAATCGGAATCCAATTAAATACGTGTTTAACGCGTTTCACGTCATGCCGTTTTCATGTTCCCTTCTGTGCTTCTTTCAAGTATTAAAGCTTAATAGAGCGTTTATTAATTTCTGCGGTAATTTTACATGCTCTCAAATGTAGTTCAACATTGAATTTTCTTCAGAGTAAGAAGTTCACTTTTGATACACACATGGTAAACTTGTATCAGAAGTAAAATAAAATTTAGAAAGTAATTAAACTATGTATTGATCTTTTGAATATTTATATTCATAACATGTATTATAAATTTATTAATTTACGTAGTACATGATAATTCGTACTTGTTCTAATCACCGCATTAACAGACACCATGTACAGGTATATGGGTATACATAATATTTGAATAATCTCGACATTACTATGTATAAGGAACGAACTGCATGTATATGTATATAACTGATATGTATTGCGTTAATGCGATTAACCGTTATAAAAACTTGTCATTGAACCGTGCTAATATCATCCACATTCTTCACATAGAATAGAAGATAAAAATTTTATTCAGAATCAAGTTTGACTTCAGAATTAGATGAAATTATCGTAGTCTCATTTTTTTTAATTCAAATAATTCTAGAAAACAACAATCAGAGCTTATTGAAATGCAGATAAAATTGATACACTGTGCCAACGAAAAAGATCAAACACGACTATAGGTCTAGTCAACGATGAAACGCTGATCTCTTTTGTTAATGCAAGTCATGCAACGGCATAAATAAAATCATAAAGGACTTTATTCGCGAGCTTCTGTCGAAGGCGACACATGAGAATGCAGGCTGCGTGCGATGATAGGCGATTGCGATGCACCGAAAAAAAATTGCATCAGCGATCGACGTAATGAAAATGCAGAGCCTGCCCTCTCTACGAGTGACTCGGCCTGTTCTCGATTACCGGACGCAGCGATCTAACTTTCATCACACTAGGGTCAAGCTACAAGTATTCACGTCACGTCGACAAAAAGCTGTCCGCTCATCCTTGTTCCGGCAAGCGACGATCATCGTCTGTTTTGCCTGGAAAGCTCGCATTACGAACACTCTAGAATGCTTGTAACTACTGGTTTCAGACGACAACCAATCAGCATGAACGAGGAACGAGGTTTTTTTTATCAAATCTGACTTCCATCTGGTGCCAAAATTGTTCAACGAATTTTTGTTATAAATATTTTCGATTTAGCATGAGCATTTCAATTGCATGAGATTACAATTTGATACGTCCATCAGGGACTAAGTTTCAACGGCATTATTTGTGCGACATGGGAGAAACTCTTGAATTCTCTTTAAAAGGAAGAAGTAAATGTTGAAAGCAATATCAAAAGTAAGAACCAAAATAGCGAGCTTGTAACTAATACTTTGAGGCTTAATTCGGGATCCGTATCCAGACAAAAATAGGATTAAAAACGTCGGGAATTCAATACAAAAATGGCATTTATATTGTGACCCAATTCGAAAAAGAGTCCTTATCTGATTTGCCTAATGCTTTTCGTAGTCGACAATCCTCTTGGTCTAATCTTATGATCTCGTTTTCACCGAATGCGCGGTTCTCGTGAATCTGAAAAGCGAGCGAACTTTTGCGAGACGCAACGGAATTAGGGCTAAATTATTCTGCGTTCAATAAATCTTGACGCCGGGTCTCTCATAAATTCAATTAAGTTAAACAGTTGTTGACCATTTATTTGGCCAATCTGATTACACCGCAGCGGAATTACTTGTGCCACGCAATCACACGGCATAAGTGCACACATAAATGCATCTCGACAAAGACAACTGTCCGTCATTGATCAGATATAACGATAATTTCACATAATTGGACTTCACCGCTAATTCGCCGTTAACAATCGAGATATTATCATTGTTTGTAATTACTATTCTAAACAACTCGCTCTTCTCTTAACATGAATCCACATCTTCTCGTTCCACTAGTTCTGATAATTTTTTTTTTTTTTTCTTAATATTAAAATTGCAATTTTTCTACATTTTTTATTCATTATTGACGTGTATTAATTATTTAACGTATTTTCAATGCTTTTAAAAAATAAGACTTTCAAAATAAAAGGAATGAATCTCACCATTCTACAAATTTCTGAAACCGCTGAAATCGTAAGTGAGGAAGTTTTGGAAATTAAATAATAAGACGTTCATGTGTGTTAATGTGCGTTGGGAGACGTAAGGGGAGTGTTAACAAGCGACAATGAAGCTCGAGTGAATATGCTTTATTAAACGTACAATATGCACCGCGTACTCCGAATCGTTTACGTCGTAATTATATTATAAATGCATTTACCATCCTAATCCTTGCGGTTGACACTTCAGTGCATTGCTTAAAACCTCGAGTAACTTGACTCAGATCGACGACGAATTCTTGCTTGTGGTTACCACATACTATACATGAGTTAGGAAAGATGAACAAAATCTAAAACAATTTCCAAAGAATCATTTGTAAATATGCCGTGGATTAATATTCTCTGCATATTTTACATCGATAAAAAATATTAAAAATGTTAATGTAATTTCATTTTGATAAATTCGGTTTGTTATATTAAAGAAACATCTATACCAAACATCCATTTAATGTGAAATATTTATCTGGTTTCAGGGAGCAGTGAAGAATCAAGAACGGGTGTCAGTGATCCCGCAAAACTCGGCGTCAAAAAACCAAGACCCAAAGCTTCATCTCCGAATAGGCAGGGCCCTCAACAATGTCAGGTGAGATAAAAAAAAATCATAGCCGCTAGAATGTCGCATGGAAGCGCCTCAAAATCCAAGAGATCTTGCGGTTTAAAGAAACGGCAAGACCATAAAATGCTAACGAGCGAGACCTCCTTTTCAGGCGCGTCGACACACTTATTTCAATAAAGCCGCTCTCGTCTCATGCGGGGCCCTTTGATTACACGCGAGAAATGCATATGACATCTATCGATCGTCAAATACACACAGAAATGATGACAGCAATGCGGAGTTTGCTCAGCTCTGAATCAAAATCACGTCGTCAGGAAAGCAATCCTTGCTTCATTATTGACAATACACTGTTCACTATCATGATCTCATGTTTTTTATTTAGAAATTTTCACGCTTGTTTGAATTTTTCGACAACAATAGTTGTCAGATCGGCTGTTAACTTGAAAAAAGTTGAACTTAAAGTTTCCAAAAATATTGAATGTAAAGAGTGTTTGATTGATGAAAATAGATCAATTTTTTATTTCATTCTGATACACATAATTTATATTTGTTTTCTTTATTTTACAAACGCCAAATAAAATATAAAAAGAATTTTGACGCTAGAGCGAAGCGTCGAATTTAACATTCTATCAGGGTCACATGTAGTTGCTAAATCTTATTTAATTATTCTGCAGTAGCGCACGTGTGGTTTTGTTGCTCCTGTGTATACACAGGAGCATTAACAATTTCAATTTAAAACACTCAGAGGATTTTTTGGGTCGCTCTAAACCGTGACAAGTTTTCAACCGCGTAAATAGAAAATGGGTCGTCTAATATTTTTGCTCGTTTTGAAACAATCCAATTGCATTTGTGATGTAAAAAACTGTTATTAAATTTTACGGAGGTCGGTTTTATGAAAAATATAGTAAATCACTTTGCCGAGTAAGAATTGTCTTTCGGTAAAAAAAAGTCTCTTGTTTGGTATATTACAAATTACAAACATTATCTCTGTGTTCTTTATTATTTCAATAGTAAATAAACGTATTTTTATAAGAATAAAAACACATTAAATGAAACTTTGAACAAAAATATTTACCTTGGGCACAATGCATTGTTCAAATTTATTGAGGTAATAAAATAATTAGAATAGAAGAATTCCAATTTCATGATTTAATAATCCGAAAAATGCATCGGAACTCTTCGCTTAACCTAAAGCTCTTAACAGACCTGAGTGAGGATCAAATTGCAAGAAAAACTGCGTCTGTCGTCGTGCTCAATTATTTAATCAACCCAAATCCCTAAATTAATTCAAACGTACTAAAACCCTGGCGGCACACTCGCGAAAAAAAGCTCCGTCACTCGTTGCTGGTACAGAAATAAAAAAAAAAAAAAGGAGAAATGCACAG
Organism: Trissolcus brochymenae; assembly: GCA_030523145.1. Classification (NCBI taxonomy): domain Eukaryota; kingdom Metazoa; phylum Arthropoda; class Insecta; order Hymenoptera; family Scelionidae; genus Trissolcus; species Trissolcus brochymenae. The sequence goes on along the minus strand of JAQQRF010000253.1, from coordinate 197,415 downwards.
GTGAATATTTCATCTAATCCGAGCATTTAAAAAATCGCATTACAAAAATTCTATTTAATATTGCAACAATGCAAATTCATTCGCGGGTCACACATTGCGAGGTGGATTAAGACTGTAAGGTGCATTTTGTTATACGCACGTCACGTGAAAGACGCGGAAACAAAAAGCTCAACTGAAATCCGGTCATTGCGCGACGAGGACTAAACAAGTTCAGTGCTTAGGCGACACGACAAAAGTTGTACGCACGTCGGAAGCCAAGCGACGCATGGATAACGATGATCGTGACCTACTTTGTCGAACAATACATCTCGAAAGCATCGTCTACGGGCGCCCACGTGTAAGCTGTCTTTTGAGTGTGCGCGCGCGCATTCACACTTATACATGCATACGGATAAATTCACGACTATAAGAGGCGAGTGCTTAGAGGAAACATGCAAATAAACAAACGAACGCTGTCAGGTGAATTTTAAAGTTTAAACAGATGAGTATATCTCGAAAGTTTTTACCTGTAAAAAAAGCAACGGATACTCAATGGAAAACGAGTTGCTCGAAAAGATATGCAAGTGAATTTAATTTTAATATAAACCCTGGATAATTATCATGAAAAGCTGGCAGTTAATAATTCTGAATCCTGGCTGAATATTAATTTTGAACATTTTCTCGCTCTATTTACTTTTTCTCGGAATAAGTCTTGAAATGGCAGCTACAGCAGAATGTTACAAGAGGGGAGGTGGGGATGTAGTTAGCAAAGAGTGTATTGATTGTGATTGGCTATTCGGTTTGAGGAACCGACGTTGATTGACTGCTAATGTCAAGATTGTAAATTTTAGAATCTGAGACAGTCGGAATTGCTAGGTGCGAGCAATTTTGATTTGCACATGAGGCATATTAAGGGAACAAAAATGCGAGGCAGAAATTGAAATGGCGTTGATAGACACAGTGACATCGCGTGTATACGTGTGTTCTTGAACAGGGCTGTTGAATATTCAGCCGACGACCCTTGAGCGCTCCGTCAGGAACGCGACTAATTCCCCGTCGTTGTGTGGATACGTGCAGGGCGGCGACCACCCTCGTGCTAATGTTTAGAGACTGCTCCTCATCCACCTCTCACCGATTACGTGATAACCTCCTTCCGCCAACAACCCACCACCCGGCCTGTATCGTTTAGGACGACAGGACCGCACCCATTCTCTGAGCCTTGTCGTCTGGTGTAATTAAATGATGATCTATCCACCTCGTCGACGCCCGTACTCGTTCGTGTATTAGGTTTCGCTCCTGTTTGCACTCCCGGTTTATGCCATTTTTTTGTACCCAATGATTCGGCACTCTTTTCAACTCACCCACATTTGATGCAGTTGTTCGCCAAAATGATGGATCATTTTTTTAGACACAGTTGATGTCGAGATTACGCTGTGCAAATGTTCCGCTGTTTGCTTACACCTTTCTATTTTTTGTTCACCTTTTTTTTCTGTTGATGGAGTTATAATGAGCCTTGTCAAAGTTGCACAGCGATTGTTACGCTTCTCGTTAATCTTTTTTCACGACTATTTTCCACCGAATTTTTTATCAATATTAGAGAAACAGGCTTTTCAACTTTTTGCGTCATCATTGTGAAAGAGTTGTCCAATAACTTTAATTTAGATACTTTGTTGAACAATGATTCGTGTATTATGAATTTTCAAACTTTCCTGAGTAATCCATTTTTGCGCGTTCATAGAGGTAATAATGATGGACGTGTTTTGTAACAAATTAACGTACAATGCTTTTTTTTCGTTATTATTTTATTATTATGTATGAAGGTGGATGGAATTACAGGAATATAATTTACGCAGAATAATGAATATGTTTAAATAGTGTGTATCTTAAATCATAGAGTTGTACTACTTGATGCAATACGTCACGCATACTTACTGTTTGTAAAAGGAACCCCACGAGAATTCAAAATCTTAATTGTGACACATGTACTCCTTTGACAATAGACGTAATTAATTTGTTATATAATCATCGCTAATAACATCATAGCCTGACATTCAGAATTTCCTGACTCTAACTAGATTACACTTACATCAAACGACACTTTGATTAGCTTGATGTTATTTCACTTTTATTTTAATCATAACTCAGTCACTCTTTTTTAAGTTGAAAAATTGATTTCTGTTTTGATTAGTTCTCGAATTTAAAGGTTAAAAAACATGATTTTTGATCTATTTTTACTTTTTCCAATTTATTTTGTTCTCCTGAATGCATAACAATTAATTGAGATTAAAACTTGGTTTTCAATTATCCGCACCAACGACTCGGCTATGAATTAAAACCTAATAACACTATCCAATATCGATAAACATTCGAATCAACACAAAACATTGCCAGAATACAATTAAAACTAATCTGATATTTAGAGCTTCAATTATTAATTTAATCATTGACATTCATTTGCCTTTTTTTGTGTGCGATTAAATTCAAAGTTGGACCATTCGACGTTCAAAATCTTTTTGATTTTGTGGATGATTTTTATTTAGTAATGTTCTTTGACCACGTTTATTTTATCGGCAATTTTTTTTGGCAAATATGATCGAAAATTGTCTGAGCATCAAATTTTTGCAAGATTATTTATTAATTTAAAGAGCCGATAACTTGCCTCGTATTTACATTCTAATTCGATAATAATCCAATAGAAGGATGATAATTACTTTTTAATCATTACCCTCGTTTATTGTTTTCAACAGTCAGGTCGATGTAATTTCACTGAAAAAACAAAAATGTTGTGTTAAAAGTAAGAATCTATTATATTCAAAGATATAACTTTGTCGGAGAAATTGTATGACATAAATATTTATTTTGCATCAACTAACAACATTTTTATGAACTACCACCGAACGGAAACCTATGGCTGAATGGTAAAATGGCGTGAATATTCATAGATTTTTAGATTTCACATTTTAATATTTAAATTCTCCTATTTGCATGAAATATAATGTAAATTTAAAATCAGCCACACATCTATTTTGCTATTAAAATGATTCATTCTTTCGATGTTCATTTACAATGAATTTGCAAATTCATTCAGCTCATCATTCCAAGGAAGTTTGATTATTATAAAATTTAAATGAAATCGTATATCCAGCTACATAATGCTCGCCTTCTTCAGCGGAAAATTGTTTCCTTAAACTTGTTAGCCAAGAAAAAGGTTGATTCAAATTAGACAATGCTCGTCTAAATTAGAGGGCGAAGGGTCGTGCTGCACGGACACATTGCAATTAGCAGCGGAGGGACGTTGCAATTGTCTATCCCTGACAATACAATTGTTTCGAATTAACTCGAGCGTCGACAAAACAGCCAGCCAGCATATTCGTCACCTAAATAATTGACAAAAAAGTATGACGTCAGGACTACCAGAGTTCAAACGCCATATGCTAATAATTCTGCGACTCAACATCACATTCTAACGGAATCACTTCAAACCCAATTTCATCAATTAATACAAAACTTCGTACTATAACCTTAGCAGCAAAGTAATTTAACAAGTTTATGTCTCTCTAATTGGCTTTTTTTTATAAAAACGTTATCCTTTTTATTTCTACAAACTTCTTCGTTGAGATGGATTTTTTTTTTTTAATAACTCTTAAGTATATTATTCTTGAAAGAATAAGTTGTGCATCTGTTTGGAATATAAACAAAATGCTAGAACGTATTATAAATTTTAATTATATTTTAAATACATTAAATTGAATTAATTTGTATGATATTTAATATTTAATCAAAATCCATAATTAATGTAGTATAAACAACTGTTTTGTGAATGAAGAAAATATATTAAATGGTATTAAAAGATGAAGTAGGAACGAAGGATAAACAGAGAAAGCATTTGACAAAATAAGAAATAGAACAAACGACGTGAAAATAATAGGATGGAATTGGTCTAAGTTTTGTTGATTAACAACTAGTGGCAGTGCTCGGATGACAAAGGAACATCTTCTAAATTCTCTCTATCTCCGTTTATATCCAAGTTTGTGTTTCTTTTGACAGTTGTGAATGAAAGGACGCAAAAGCCAGCCCACCCTCGTCAATTAATTAAATTAACGAGCAGGACGGCAGCGATCAGTTTGAATGTCCCCGACATTACGATGAGGCGGATGATACGTCGTCGTCATCGGCTACGGAGCGCTCGCGCGTTGTAAATGTATATGCCTTGACACGATCTGCGAGGGAGGAGCTCCCAGGTTTGGTCTCTCGCGATGTGTATACTCATTCGGCAAATATCACGACCAACTTGCACACAGAACGCAGCCGTTCAATAAATTGCAACGTGCAGTAATTTCTCCCAAACATAGTGTCTACAAGAGCTGTTTGCAATTGCATCAAATTACATTGCGCTGATTTGCTCGACAATCGTACACAACTTTACCTCTCTTTTATTTTCTTCTTCGTTTGACTTTTTTTTTTATTTGCAATGGTCTTTGAAAATTCATTCAAATTTAAAGATCAGTATTATGGAAAGGTGGAAGGAAAATGTTTTCCGATTCCACTCCAAAAGTAGATACTGACAAAAATAACCCTATAAATTGTCACTTACAATGGGTTTGAAAGTACACAACTGTGAATCTAACTCTCGTCAAATTTTTTGGTTATCCGATTCTAAAACTTATACCAATTCTGTCTGTTGATAACGTGCTTCGTGTCCAGATCACTGATTCGGAATCTGCAGAACCTGCATGCATAAAGTGCTTTGATTGGTTTCTGCAGTTTCTAAAGCTCGATTCAAAACCACCCAAAAGCTACCAACGAAAAAATATAGAGAAGCGAAATCTAACGTTGATTTTTGTTTTTCATCAAATCTAATACGTAATCAATTAAAACATACATAACTTGTTAATTTGCAAGTTTCCCGAATCGGAAAACAAATATATTACTGTTTAACTAAACTTGTCTTTGGTGAAATTTATATATTTCTCAGAGAATTTTGAATAAATTTGACACCGTTTTTGCATACATTTGTACAACTACTATATTTAATTGAAAAATAAATGTTTGCGCGAGAGTACCCCAATTTTCAACATGAAGTAATTTTAAATCTACGACCCATATAAAATGTTTAAATTAATATCGCTGATAATGAACTTTTATGTACCTTATATAATTGAACGCGATTTCTATGTAAACTGAGAAGTTAACCATGGGCGTTTGGTATCATTATCCAAAAATATTGATCTTTACTGTAAATATAGTCATTCTTTATCTAAAGGGAAATCATTTTCTACATTAATATTTACATTGATTCACATCTTTATAATTTAGATTATTGTGAAAAAATAATTAAATGAGTACGCTTTAATTAAGTTATTAAATGGAAAATTATTTCATTATATAAAAGATAAAAACAACAAAAGTTAGTTGTTTAATTAAAAGAACTTTTTTATTGAAAAATATTAACAAAAACTGAGCTAAATTCTCGGGTAAAATGAAGCACACACATAATGTAGTGAGAAAAAAAACACGAACAACGAAGTTGCTTAATTTATTCAAAGCAAGGATGTCAGGTTTGGAAATGTACTATAATTGAAACTTTTCTGTTCACATTTCATTTGTCAATATAAATAAAGAACGAGTTTTGGATCCAAATAATAGTTGTTCAGTTTGAATCGCAGCATTACAAATGGGCATATAATTCTCATTGAAACAACAGTGAATATTATTGAATGGAGCATACATCGAGTATTTTCATTATTGTGTACTTGAAAAACGACACGTCCCCGCAAACAAAATCAGTTATCAGTTGATAAATGCTGGTTACTTGCTAATATTAATAAAGCAACAATTTTTGATGAAAAATCGCATGTGAAATTAAATAGCACCAATTTGTGGGCGAACCGCGTTTCAGACGATTATGATCGGTTTAGCGTCAGTGACGCTCATTGTTATTCATGAAAAAGTTAATTTAAATTTTGTCTGGGCAATTTGAGATGTATCTTTTTTGATACTTTTCATGATGAATTTGAAGCATTGATGACTGACATTCTCTCATTGTTAACTTTTATTCTCTTCAATGTTCAACTTTTAATTTTGATCCCTGTTGATTTCAAATTCATTTGGCTTACACGTAACAAACCTTGAATGAAAGTCAAAACGACTTGATTAGCTAATTATGGACTTAATTCAAAGTCGATGTAAAAAAGTGCGCGTGCAGGGGTACAATCAAATATACTTAGTGTTGAAACAGCAAAGACCGAGTGGAGTAATGATGTTTATTTAGCTCTCGAGGGACGCGGGGCGTGTGCACGTAGGAACAGAAGAGCCTCGAGTTTTGGCACGAAAATGATGATGGCTGAGGGATGTTGGGCTTGGGAACTCGGCAAAGGACCCAGACTTTCACGACAAGTGCCAGGCATGGGAGACGCTGCACCTCGCGTAAATTGAAACTCATCTTGTGCCAACGTCCGTGCATCTGGAACTCCTTAACTGCTGAGCTACGCAAATTAAATTTTCTACTTACGAGCAAAAGTATGGCCTGCACGCGCCCCCCCCCCTTCCCTCTACTCAACTCGGCGTCCCATTACCTTCCTTCTTTCTTACCTCGAGCTTCTTTTTCGTCTGTCCTTTGACATTCATCTTATTTAACGACCGAATCTTTCGAATCGTTATTCACTAAGGGCACATCAACTCTTCGAAATACCAATTAGAGATGCATTTTTTGTACCAACTTTGCTTGGTCTGTTCCTTATTCAGACAATTTTGCGATTCAAAATCTGCTGGGTATATATACTTTTGAAAATCTAGGTTATATCGAGCATATTAAAATTATGCTTGATATATATTATTTGTTAATGTTAAGAAATTAATTTTGCAATTTAGTCCTTTTTATTGAATCTGTCATCTGAATGGCACGAATTTAAACAAAAAATAGATACATAAACTATAAAAGGCCACATCATGCAATAATACTCTAATTAACAAAAACGTTGACAGAATGCAACATACACATGCATACCGCAACAACATATACACAGCATCGTTGTAATGTTGACTTTAGTCGGACGCAAGCTTCTATCGCGAAATTAATTGAACTTGCCGACTACTCCTATTGTAATACAAAGGGATGGTACTGAAATTAAAAATCCGTACACTGCTTTTACTAATGTCAAAGTATTTTGTTATATGTTGGTGTATTTATTGAAATGATAATTTGTTGCATCCGGCTTTGTTGCAGGTATGCGGCAAAGTATTTAACAACGCATCTGCGCTCACGAAGCACAAGCTGACACACAGCGACGAGCGGAAATACGTTTGCACTATGTGCGGTAAAGCGTTCAAGCGACAGGACCATTTGTAAGTACAAAGTTTATTAAATTATAATCATCCGAAGCAAAGAAACGTCACCCAATACACCCCGTTCGTTATTATAAAAACAAACATCAAACTAAACAAAATTAACAGAGAAAAGAAAGTTGTCAATTATTCAATTTATCGGAAAATCCGCGTAACTTAATTTCTTTGACTCTGAGCTATTATTTTGGCAGCCACAACGCGCTTTTTGCTCCAGTTTCCGAGTAATTAATATGATGCCAACACTTTGAAAGTTATTGATTCGACGTGAAATAAATTTTGTCTCGCACGTTGATGATACCGCGATTTTCGTTTTTTCCTTCTTTTTTTTAGATTAGTTTCCTTTTTCGGGTACTTTGGGGATTGGCAAAGTTTAATTGATCTGACTGGGTGATCGAAAATCTATTACGAAGGGTCAGGAAGAGACGAAATAAGAAAACAAGACGGCGAAAAAGTGACAAAAAAAGGAACGCTAGGCGGCAAAGTTGGACGAGCAAACTGCGGAGCGACTAAGGATTCAATTCTTTTCGCGAATAGGAAAAAGAATGAAGACCGATCAATAGAGCAGGTTAGACGGCCAAGTCGACTTGTTGTTAGACCTCCCGTATTTTCGCGTTCCCAAATCCCAAACGCAAGATCCCCCTCGCACATCTTCTCAAAGGCTCTGGTAAACTTAACAACTGATAATTACGTCAGATCGGTTGGCTATCGAACTCTGCGTGGCAATGTTTGTTTTATCTTCGTTTTTTTTTTTATATCTCGTTTGATTTAGGCTCGCGGGTTCAAAGCCGAAATTCGATTTTGGCCGAAACAACTCCGTAACACGATTGTCGTGGAATTAAAAACGCGCGTTTCAACGGAAAGCAACGTGTTCTATCGTGAGTTTATGAAAGGGTTCAAGCGTAACGCCGTTAGCGACGTCAGCTAATACGAAAACTGGGCTCGTCGACCGGAAATTGAGTTTGAAAAACGCATTAAAATTATTTTTTCCGGCTCCAATCGAATAAGCGTCAAATAGGTTTAGTACATGATTCTTTGATAGAGTTAAATCAATAAACCGAATGCACGCGCTTGAAAATGGAAGTAACGTGAAACTAGAAAAAAAAAAAAAATATATATATATATATCCAACATTCTTTTTTATCGCTCTCGTTGAATTTTTCAATTCAAGACAAATTCTTTCGCCGGTCTCATTAACCCGATCTAAGTTTTGTGATTCGACTCACGTGCTGATCACGAAACACTCTGTGAACCGAATTCTCCCGTGCAGGTGGAATAAATTTGGTCCGAGAGCTCGAAAATTCGCTTTTTTCTCGTTACGTATTAGGGTCGTTTTTGCGTCGAATGCATTCAAATCGGTTCATCTCTTAGATGCAAAGTCAGGCACTTTCAGTCCGATGCCAAGTGATTTCTGTTTTTGCATTCCCAATTGACCACCGATCAAAAAAAACTGCCTTTCGATCTTGCAAATTCATCATTTTTCCTCTTCGACTAGATAGGAGTTTAAATTTCAAGTTGAATTATTTATAAAGAACATGTTTCAAGCAAAAATTTGATTTGATGAAATTGAAATAACTTTGTCTGACTTTTTTCATAAGTGGTTGTGAACATGCATTTTAGGAACGGTCACATGTTGACGCACCGAAACAAAAAGCCGTACGAGTGCAAAGCGGAAGGCTGTGGAAAGTCGTACTGCGATGCAAGGAGCTTGCGAAGGCACACAGAAAATCACCACGCGGGCAGCAAAGTCAACGAGAGCGTAAGTCCCAGCAGCCCAACGACAGGTCCACACACGCCCAACACCCCTGGAAGCAACCCAAGCACCCCGAGCACACCCGGGCCAACGTCCACGCAAAACGGACACGCTCACACCGCATTAAAGCAACTACTCGCCACAGAACCAACGCAGACCCAACAGCATAAGGTAAGCTTTTCCGACCACCTTACGACAATCACGTTAATTAAGCCCTGATGAACAAGTCTCCATTGGGAGCGCTTACAGTACCCAAGCTTGATTCCTGTAACAAATTTGTAAATTGTTTGCTCTGGGCTTGCAGTTCAGTTGGTGGTTCGTTGAGATACATCCAAATGACAAAATTGTAACAACAAAACCTAGTGGTCGGAGAATTTAAAATTCTAATTTAAAAAAAAAAATTTATTCCGAAAGTTAACATTCTGATTTTGCTTTTATAATTTTGTTTTGGAATGTAGGTGTAAAGACTCAGCAGTCTAGTGGGCGAATTTGCCAACCCTTTTACCAAGTTCATCAAAGTCCTCAACGAAGCGAATAAAAGGTCGAGTTGTAAAAGCGAATGAGAGAGAATAGAAAATTATTTCAGCTTCATAAATACATGATTTTTTTATGGTCAAACATTTCAAACGGAACTTCTTTTTTTACAGTGGCACTTGGCAAGTTACAGGATTTCTCGTCGTCTTCTAATTTCAGGAAATGAAACGAAATTCAATTTGAATTGAGTAAAGATAAAAAAAGGTAACAATGAAAACAAAACTTCTGAATGCGAATCATTTGTTCGCAGAGGCGTTTAATTTAGAACGGCCACGAGTGCTAAGAATAAAAGAATGTCAGAATTGAATTTTGACGTAATCTCGTGTTATTGATTTGGAAATACTCAGGAGGAGAATACCAGGACAGAAGTTAATCTCCGAAAAAAAGCTCTATCAAAATGTAAGTTTCATTTTACGTATATATAAGAGGGATAGTTGGTCGAACAACTCGAAAAGTCTTATATGAAAAGATGGAAACAATTTAGAGAGTATGGCTGCGCGATACTTAAGTCACGACTACGGAACCATGATATTGAGTTAGACGGAAGATAGGCTAAAGTGCAGATAATAAAATTTCATGACCAAAAACTTCGTTATGTCTGGGGCATGAGAACTGAACGCGCGCTGCAATGAATGGGCGCGAAGCAGCGGGTTCTGCCGGTCGGCTATGAAAACTTTTCAGACACAACCAAAAGCTGCAATTTACGTTGTCATGCTTTATCGAGTCGTGGCGATACCAGTTTTTCGTTGTCATAAAAGAGGATCACGAGCAGGCAGCAGCCCAAGGATTTATCCAAGGAGCACTTCAGACGGCTCGATATGAATATAATGCGATAGAACGGGTACAAAGAAAATTGCGCGTCCCGATTTGAGCGAGACAAATGAAACGGCAACCGTTCCCGATACCTCGTCGATCAATCATCTCGCAACAGCCCGAGACGCAATTAATTTCGATTGCACCACAAAAAGTTGCATCTTCGCATCTTCGCATCGTTGTGCCACCGTCTTCTTCCATGACAAATCTGATCGTCTTTGAGACTTTATGATAACTAGCAAATCAGTTGCATAAAATTTTGATATCCAATTAGTTTGCTTTTTAATTAAGTCAGCTATTTTCTTTTTATGTGCTTATTTATAATCTGTATTTCACAAAACTACTTTTTTTTTTTTTTTTAAACGAGTACTCAGTCAGACTTTTATGGCAATCTGCACACCGTATAGGTATACACTTGGTGCGATATTAAATCAAAATATCGACTGACAGAGGCACAAGACACAGCAATATTGAAGCTCGCTCCTCGTTACATCAGAGATGTAATGAGAGATTAAATATTTAATCCCTTAATACAACAACTAAATAGTTACAAAGAGAGATTGACCGTCTTTTGAAGGCAAAGCTGACTACCGAGTGCTTGAAAGCATATGCGATTATCAGAAATTCAAACAGAAATTCTGTGCGTCTAACTAAACTGCTCATTTTTTAACGTATTATTTTTAATTCTTTATTAAAAATATTTTTTAATGGCAGCGGGAGAGTTGCAAGTGCGCACCGTTTAAGTGCGCACTGAAACAGGTTCACACTGTTCAAGTGTACACTCCGAGTGCGCACTGTTCACGTGCACACTGCAACGCGCACTGCAACTGCACAGTGTGCAGTTGTCCGATGTGCACTCGAACAGTATGCACTTGCACGGTGTGTAGTGTATTAATGCGCACTTAACCGGTGCGCACTTGCAACCTTCCCATGGCAGCCAACAAAATACACGGACCACCAAATTAGATTTCAATTTGTATAATAAAATTGGATTGATTCGCAAACAAATTAAATGTACTGTCGGATTATTTTATTTAAAACAAAGTTTTATTTATGAATATTATTCATAACAGTATACAGTTCATAATTTTTTAGTCATAATAAGTTACAAAAACTCGTTAGCTGCTGCCAGCTATTCTGCGGCAACAGTTTTATCTCTTCTGTTGATTTAAAAAAAAAACTCATTCTTTCTCTATTCACGAGCTTGTGTAACTATGTTAATCATTAACATGCCGTTCGAAAATTCGGCTTCGATGATCGTGTTTAAATTATTCTTCATTGTTAGTTTGGAACAGCAGGATCCCAATTTGCGTAAAGTTTAGTTTATGTCCGAATAAAAGCAGCTGCTGGAAATGTGCTCGTGTTGGAAGCAGTAACGTCGCGCAAGTGTGGTATCGACGAACGAAGGGAAATCATTGTAAGTAGCATAATCAGGGCGATCAGAGAGCTCGCTGCTTTCGCTAAAGCCGTGTCATTATAGATACAATGGTAATATCAGCTGTAATTCGAGATCAAGTTTGAAATCCAGATTGAGAAATGTCTTTGGTATTGTCCACCACTGGATTTTCGAGCAAAATTGCCAGGCTTCGATCTCTGTCTGTCAATTATTTGAAATGATGTAAAATTGTTTAATCGTCAATGTAATAATTTATCTTGACGGTACAATTAATTCGCGCATTTTTGTTAACAATATTCAAAGATAACTTTGAACGTTTACTCAAAACAAGCAGCACATATGATAACAAAACAATATTGTTGGACATTTGCATGGTTATATGATAACGTGTCATCTAATACAACATTGTAATGCTATTGTATTTGATCATTCTATTTTATAGGGTCAATTCATCTAAAGGTTATACTGTGAATCATGGTGGTATATCAATATAAAGTGATCCAATTAATATTTCAGAATTTGTATTTGATTGAATGAAAAAAAATAAACTTGCATCTACCTTGGACCGCTTGTAATCAAACATTACAGGCTATACAAGGTCTCCCCAAGGTCTCTCCGAGCTTTTCATTCTCACGTGGGCGCTTACATAAATGGAATACTGATTTCAATGGAAACAATTTACATGTTGTTTTGGGCTCTAATAACAGATACATTGTTATTAAGAGAAATTATCGTTGAATCCAAATTTTGTTATTTAAATGCAAACTATATGAGTGCATGGCGTTTATCGGGAAAAATATTTGCACACAGATATTTGATGTTTGCACAGTAATAATTCGATAACATTTCGATCATTTTGATTACCATTAATGAATACTTTTTCCCTCAATTATAATATAGATCGCTTTCATCCATGCTCTTTGAGGAATAAACGCGAAATTCTCTAAAATATTTGATGAAAATTTCTTAATAATTGATCAAACGTTTCAGAGAGAAGAAGTTCGATGAATTCATATTATAATTTCTTGGTAGCAACAAGGCGAAATGCCTTTGATTGAACTTTTCGTGAAAATTGAAGCCAATAATTCGTGCTAGAATTCTGATAAGCAATTTCTAGGTAACAGCATTGTTCGCGCATTGTTTCCGTGCCTTTCGTTATATTTTGTAGGCAAAGCGGTCATACTGCTCGTTCGAATAGCGACGTCCACGGAAATCGCGTCGTCCTAGCAGAGTAGCCTCGCCGAGATTTAAATCTCTAATTAGCTGTACATCAAATGAACCCACTCGACCGAATCCGCAACGCTAAACCAAGTATGATCAAACAATGCACTGTCTCCAGTGCATTACACACACGAAATGGAAACTATTGAAAAGAAAAAAAATATGAACCATTTATCTCAAGTTTAATAACTTGAACTGTGTGTGGCGTTTAAGTTGAGAACAATTCACGATTGATTCTGTAGACCAAAGTTGACTATAATTATCCGCGAATACACACTGAAAGTTGCATGACAGGCGCGTTCAGTCGTACCGATTTGTGTAGTCAAGCCTTCTCGAATGAGCAGTACGGTAATTTGTCAACACGAGTTATACGAGATAACGTCCAACTTGGAGAGAACAATGCTCGCGAACATAATACTCTCAAATATATATCACGGCTCGGAAAAGGGGCGAAAAAGCAAATGGCAAGAAAACGCATGATCGGCCTGCAAACAGATACGAGGGCGAGCCAGATAAAACGCGATTTAACATCGACTTTGCTTTATCGTCGGGAATTAGATCGAGTGGTAATCAAATTGAGATTCTCACCGAGTCAAGCGTTAACGCAACCGAGTAACTAAATTTTAATTAGCATAAATTTTCGGCGTAATCATTTTTCTCTAATTTATTGAGATTTTATGTATTTGAAAGGCACGGTCGTTTTTATAATGGCAATGCAATGGTAATAATACCGTGGTAGAATTGATTTAACACCGACAAAGCGCGTCCGACCAATCGACGTCTGTTCCATTCAAAGCATAATAAATTCGACAAAACGCAAGTAATTCTGAGCAATTCATTATACCATGCATCAATTACAACTGCGCACTTTGTGTGTAACTGCACACAAACGAGTGAAAATTGTTGTCTTCGTCGTTTGTTTGATTAATTAACAAGCAACGCAATAACAAGTATATTTAATTAAACAAAATTCGAAGCGTTTGTGTTTGACGCTACCCACGTCGAACAGAGCGAGAGTTCATAGCAACGTACACTATTTCAGCAACTACATTCATCTCATATGCCTTTGAAATTGTCTAATTCACGAAATTGCGTAGATAACTATTAAAAGTGTTTTTGGTATTTGCTCCACAAATTTTGTTTTGTTTTTTGTTTTTTTTTTTTTTTTTTTTTTTGCTAAACAGAATTATTTGAATCCCTAATATAAAAATGGGATTTTTATGAACGGTATACAGATTTTAATGTAATATTAATGTGATAATAATTTGTCAAAGTACTTTGATAAATTCCTAAAAATATCTTTCGCAGCGTTTAAAATGATTAATTATAACATAATTATCATTGTAATAATAATTAACCGGCAAATTGAGGTACGCATACAAAAGATGAAAAGCGAGCGTTTGAATAGCAACGAAACATCTTTAAACACAATTCGCTATCGCTCGTTCGAGTACACCGTGTATAATATATAATTTTCATCAAGTATAAATATAAGTTATAACAACGGTCGTCGCTGAATTTTGAATGGTAAATACAATATAAATAAGTCGCGATGCACAACACAATTATTCGTCTTGAATAAATAGCCCAGTGTACTCAGCACTGATAACCGAATTGCTAACAAAACATCATATTTCACTGAGCAGACAAATAAGAAATACATCTTGGTAATTTCATGACGCACAGTGCGCTGTAATTTTAACGTGCTCAATTGTTACGATGCACTCAAAATTTTCAAGCCAAACGTGCGACTCTAAAAAAATCTCAGGATTATTTGTTTAGCTCTAAGCGGGGCTGTTGGAACAAAACGTCCTTTTACAACAGTAATAAAACGTTACCGTTTTATCGCTGATTCTTCAGCTCTCAACCCGCATACTTAACAGGAACTTTTGCCAAGGATTCGACTCCAAAATAGTTAAAACAAAAAAGGGAAGATAAAAGAATGAGAGTATTTTTTACGTTCAGTGAAAAAAAAAATCTGATTCATACACAAAAGCCGAGCGGTAGAAATGCGGCTGGAAAAAAATGCGGCTGTTTCTGGGTATTCACATTGCAGCCATGAAATGTCCACTTGATGAAAATATACACGCCAGGAATATGAAGAATGCGTAGCCCTGCGAGTGTGTAAACGCAATGGATGTCGAGACAGTTAGGCTAATTTATCTTACAGTCTGTGTGGAAAAATAAAATATATCTTTCGTGAATCCGGCACACGTTTTACGTTGCAATGTCAACGATTTTAAAGCAAACTGCCTTGATCTGAATCTGAATTGATGGTATAATTATAATTTTAAACCAGATTCAATCAAACAATTTCAATTGAACAAAAACAATTACTTCAAATAAAGTATTAAAATTACATTTTATCGAGAATTTCATTGATTATTATTTTCCGCATTACAAATAATGACCGAACTGTGTGTTATTATCGAAAAAAAAAAAAAAAAAAAAAAAAAAAAAAAAAAAAAAAAAAAAAAAAAAAAAAAAAAAAAAAAAAAAAAAAAAAAAAAAAAAAAAAAAAAAAAGCGAGAGACGTCGCATGGCTTCACGTTTCAGCAAGTGTCGGGGAGTTCGAACGCGCTCTCGGCAAACTATTCCTCGGTTGTGAATCTGCAGCCGATGGAAATGGAAGAGAAGTCCGTTCGCGCGGAAAAACTGATGTCTGCCAGCGCATCACCGTGACTCTGCCTATACTTTTTATCGCTCCGCGTGTATGCTTTTCGTTTCGTCAAATCCTTTCTAGGCGGGCGCGCGAGTTTATTTCGCAATTCTGCCTGACAATTTCAAGACCCACGGAAATGAATTAGCGCCGCCGATTCGCAGCGTCTACGAAAACAGATAATTCATCATGCGTGGTTGCTCTCGAAAAGACCAAGTCAAACGGTAAATCCGGCCGAGTGAAGATCAGGAAAACAAGTCTAATTTATGCTTTATTTTCGTTTTAGCGTTTTCTTTGAGGTCCACAATTTCTCGTGATAAATGAAAATGAAAGGAGGAACCATTTTGCAAGCCAAGTAAAATGTAAAAAGGAATAATTTTGAACTCAACTAAAAAAAATTGTTTGTTTATTTTTTGTAGAACTCAACAACAGCATCTGCAAACAACGACGGTCTCACAAAACAGCAGCTTGAGCTTATCCAGCAAATTATGCAACAAACGCAGCAACAACAATCACAAACGTCAACGCCGCAGCAACAACAGCAGCAACATACGACGAACGTTGGGAGTATCAGCAATCCGTCGCAAAAGACGTCAAAACCATCGGCAAAAGTTGCGGTGTCGTCGAGTACAGTTTCGAGTCCAGAAAATACGAGCAACAGTGCAAGGTCGAGTCCAAAACCAAAGGTCTGGAGCCACTCGCAGGTGGGCCTACATTTTAATTACAAATTAGTACTATACTTTCGCTACTTCCGAACATGAAACAATTCTGTCTCAAACAATCGTCCCGATTCAAGCATCCGAATTGAATTAATACTTAATTCTATATTCTCTCGTTTCGATGGTGGAAAATGATTTACATTTTAAATGGAGGAACTCGCAACAGCTTTGAATATTTTATTTTATTACAAAAATACACTGCTTCATACATCAATTTTTTTATAATTAAAAATTTATTTAAACGGAATTAAAGAAAATTAGTTTTGTTCATGGTATGTCATTCAATTGTACATTTATCAGGAATAATTTAGGTTTAAGTAAAACAAATTTTGTACGAATCAGGAATTATTTTACAATATTAAATTCATTTTTTTTGTTAAGACCATTATGCTACTAACTTGATTGATGCATATTGAATAACAATTGATTTTTAACGGCACGGCCAATAGAACACACCGTACTCGACGTACAAAATCCTTGATCAAACTTTTTTCGCACAAATTTTCAATTAAAAAAAATATTTAATATAAAAACTGTAATACCATTGAAAAATCAGTGCTGAAAACCGCACCATAGTTTGAATATTAAACTCGAGCAGTTTTTTATATCAATTCAATAAAAATCAGCGTTTTTGAAACGCAAAGAAATATTAATGTGCATTAACAAGAACGGTATTTAGATTATCAATCATGCATGAATCTTTAATTACAGCATCTGAACACACAAATTCGCTTATGTAAAGCATTATTAATTCAACAGGCTTAAATTTTCAAAGAACATTGATGTTAAAACGAAAAAAAGCAGATAAAAATGTCAAGATTGTGTATTTTGAAGAAAAAAAATTTAATTAAAATGTTATTTTTGAAAAATACATTTAGTCAATTATGAAATGCAGTAAAACGTATGAAACTAATGGGCGAAGAAGCAAAGTTACTAAATCTTGATCGTGAAACTTGCGTCTCAAAGAGAGTCCTTCGTTTGGTATCTTTCGCGATGAAACGTACCTGTGATCTTCTTTATTTGATTAAGAATCTCTCAGGAGTCTCGGTTGTGAGCATGAAACGACTAGACTGTGAATTGTAACTGCATAAGAAGATTAAAGAAGTAAACTCTGCAAAATTCTTATCATTAAACACATTTTATTAATGATAATAATAGACACGAGAAAAAAATCTGTTTACGTTTGAATTGGGTATATAATCACGTTGCGCTTATGTTTCGTCAAATGTTCAATTTGGCTATGCATTATTATAGAGGAAGACATCCAAGTAATCTTCTTTGATGCTACTGCCGTTCATTGGAAAACTGATCCAATTAGAGGTTGTGACGTATTAAAAGGGCAAATTAAAACCCTGCTTCCGGACAAACGAGACGAACAAAAATGACAATTTTCGTGAACGTCTCGTAATGTTCTTTTTTACAACACAGACGCATAAAAGAGTATGAAGTGTATTTTGCATGCGAGATAAATATTTATGAGCAACTAGGCATGTCTTCGTCAAAATACCTTTACTGAAATGTGCACGTCGATGCTATTTCGATTGCTTAATTTTACTCACGATTCAGTGACTCCATGTTGCAAATCGCACCATCACAGTCAATTAATAGATTGTAAAAATACTTCTAATTAATAAATGAAAATGAAGTAGATTTAAAATTAGCTTTAAAATTGTTGTGCGAAAAACTTTGAGCAAAACAAAGGTTGTGTACAATCCAGGGTTGCATCATTGTTCTCGAGCGAATTATATCTAGAAAAGGTTTGAAAAAGAACGGTTGAATCAAGTGGGTCACTTGATAGTCTGCATTTCGGATGTTTCTTATCGCCGTTTCGCGTGGTTACGTGAAATTTCAAACTCGCTCGCCGCAAACGGTGCCATGCCAGTATCCGGAGCAGCATTAATTAAACGTCGCAAGTATGCGCCGGTTCTCACCGCGGTAGGTTTAATCAGCTTTGTACTCCGTTTTACATTCCCGTCATTCCTGTCTTAAGTTCTCGACAGACGAGAGCGGTCCTTCTCTCACTTTCCCGCTAGCCTGTTCACCGAATACACCCTCACCTTCCGCGCGTCTTCCGGATCAAACTTCGTTGCATTAATGGCATAATAACAACCACGGGTGTCAAAGAACTTATGTTCCACGATGCCGTCTAAACAGAATAAGAAGCCGAATTTAAGAGCTAGTTGAAAAAAAATCGATGGTCCCTGACATCATAAATATGTATGACATTCAGTGGCAGTGAACCCCTGGATTAAAATCACACTTTACAGAAAATTGACGTGGTGTCTATGCCGTATATTCCGTCTGCAATTTATGCCCTTCTTATTTCCTGAATCATTGGAATAAAATCGGTCTTTTTTTTTAATCAAGAAAAATGTTTTCAAAAAAAAACTTGTTCGTAAAATGTTTAATGTTGACAGTCAAAATTAATAAACGGGTATTAATAACTTCTAAACAGATATTGACCAACATGAAACACAACACAATACATGAAACATTGACATTAACATTTACAGTTGACATTAAAACAAGATAATACGAAAAAAAAAAAATTTTGTTTTCCAAATTATTTCACCTAGTTAATAACAGCAGTCCAAAGTTAGTTTATAAATTCAGTCATCTGATGGTTTTGGGGCAATTAATAATAATTGAAGTGATTAAAATCTGTCCAGCTCTTTAAACTAATAATTATACGTGTACATAAATTGTAGAAGGGATTATTTTTTCCATAATCCTTTATATACGTTGTACTGAAAAAAAGTCATTATTATTTCTTACAACTCTTAAAATTACAATAAAATACAAATTAAAATAATCGAAATTATTTTTAATGAAAATTATAATATTCCATTTCGGACGGTTTTTGCATTTTAAATCTTTAATTAATTTTATATCATAAAATTCACAATCATTCAACCCTAAATAACAATATCATATAAAATAATAAAATATAAACATTTTCTGGAGTCGAAATTGAACAAAACTGTATACACACGTAACTAATTCTTTAGTTTTCAATCAAATGAAAAGTTTCAAAAAATGTTACTTCAATGCAAACAGTTACTCGCCATTAGTATATTGTTAATTACTGTATCTTTTCAGGGAAAAACAAGTTACGACTACATGCTCTATTGTTTCCGTGACTAAAATACATTTATAATGAAATACTAGGATTACAGTACAAACTACGATCATTCGTTTTATTACTTATTTTTTGTTCAATTCTATTTATCTACTCGTTTTAATTAGTACTCAAAGATTGTTCAACTGCACTTTGTAATCAGCTTTAAATGGATTTTTGAAAACTATTATTTAAATATTTTATGATACTAGAGATTACTTCAACAATTTACCAAATTATATATACAATGTAAAAGAACAAGTTTTGATGAATTGACACATGCATGTTTTAAATCGCTGTCTTAGACGAATAATGAAAACTCGTTTTTCATGAATAAAAGACATCAATGTACGTTCGAATATAAAAAGCGCGTTTCCTTTTATGTTCAAGTATCCTTTTCTATCTTTGCTTTTAATTGCATAGCTTTTATCGATTATAAAACAATCTTTTGTTTGAAAAGCTTTAAAATAACTTTACTGATGAACAAACAATTGTCCAATTTTCCATAATAATTATAAACATTATAATTATTAAAAGAATTCAATAGGTCATTTTAATATTGACGAACTTTTGCGATTCTATGTTATCGGTTTAAAAACACTTTTAATTAAGTTAAGGACTTATTACGTTTTCTTTTCTTTTATTATTTTTTATTTCATAAAATTAAAAGTTTCTACGGATTTTCTTTCATTTCAAATATTCTCAAAATACATTTCATTTGAATATTTTCACTCTGTCAAATTGATCTAAAATAATCCATGACAAATAATTAACGTTAAATCGTGCATTAAAATGGTTTCGTATTAACAATTTATGAACGATCTCTTTGAATTATATACAGACTTAGATAAATATGTGATGTTGGTGTAAGACGTTTTCTCCGGAAGAGAAGAAGTATTTAATGTCGGCTCAAAGATCCTAGCATGTGTAAGAGCTAAAGAAAGGGGTTAAGCAAGGTGGTGCGAGCCGGTTGTTCGCAGGGGTCCGAAACAGGTCCCGATTCTAGGGGCTGCACAACGTATCTTCTCACAGTAAAGTCGTCAAACCACTGACAGCGTTACACCCTTCCGTGGACACTGACTCGACCCCCAACAAAGGACCCCCTAGACCAAAGCAGGACCCCCAGCGAATAGACAAACTCTTTGAAATGACCAATCGCGCATCTCTGACCCGGAATTTCCGGGATCCAAATTGCTCCTCGCACGCCAATCCTGAGCCATTTTCTCACACACACATTGTTCACGGCATTTTTCAACCGCTCGTTCTCTCTGTTTTCTATTATTCTCCTTCTCGCGCGAACTTAGATTTCGTTCGTCAAAAACCCTGAATGCGGAACCGAACGCAGCTGTTAACCGCGATCGCGACCCTTTGTTCGCGACTTTTCTTTTGCCCCTTTCGCTCTGCTCATTTCGTTTATTCCGTTTGTACGTTAGTATCCACGCAATGACCTTTAAAGAGCTAAGACGCTTCCTGACTCGTTGGGACTCATAACAAGAATACCGTTATCTCATTCACCGAATTCAACCACGGTCAAATTTCGTAACCTATTCTCACGAAAAAATCATCATCCAAAATTCAACAAACTTTAAACATTTCAATCTCTGTCACCTAAATTTAACTTTGTAAAAAATCAATCGTTACATGATGAGCCTACAAGATGAATCTAGAACTGTTGACGAGAAGAATTTCAGACAATGTAACACATAGATGCAGTAAGAATTCGCAAGACGATTGTTAACATAAGATGTACGTAATTAGAAAATAGTTGGCAAGCCGAGACGGCAGATACTGACCGGTGAGAGCATCGAATCCAGCCAAGTTTGCTTTTGCGTTAAGCGAGAGAGTTATTGCAAGAATTTACTGTCGGTGTTATAATCCCCACGGCATAAAGTTGGTTGTCAGGTCGCGTTTTACAGCCAGTGGATGCGTGCCCGCGCTTTAGCATCAAACATGCAAAATATGCCTCGATTCCCCATGCGTTTCCTACTCGCGCGGTGCAGCGTACAATTTTCATTCGCTCGCTCAACGTATTACCATCGCGTTCGTAAGGGTGCAAAATATCGCCCAGCTCTTGTAATAATAATAAACTTGGCCAGCCAAAAATTGGCTAATATTTCGTTGGCATGGTAACCGACGAGCGCTCTTTCGTTCGATTGCGCGGACCACGCGGAGTTCATTGCTCGAGAATTATTCACCCGTGAATGCCACAAGAGAGATGCTCGCTGTTTAAAGTTTTTTAACATTCTTTCTTCATTCTTTTTTTTTTGTTTTTCACTTTATCTTGAGAGTGTTTCGTATACATTTTACCTCTTTCTTAAACTCGTAACGTCTTTATCTCGCGTGTAATGTGCAAGAAACAGTGTTGGCGCAGGGGCCATTAAACCCCGCGATATATTTTTGAATATTGAACAAATCAATTCCAAATCATTTATCTTACCACGGACCATTACATACATTCAAGACATTAAGTATATCGACGCGGATGCGTCTTCGCGTTATCTCGAATCATTGTTGAAATGGAAATCCAATAGTTCGGCTAATCAGTGTGAAGGAGTTGGATGCGTGTTGGTTGCGCGTAATTGCGAATCTAATTGCAAACAAGCACCAGGGAATTTCTTTTTTTTGCCAAGCCAAGCACCGTTTTGATACACCACTCGGTCGTAAATTACGCGGTTATCATTTTACAGAGAGAAATCCGGCGCAGCGATGGAATTTGAAAGTATCGTTTGAAAGAACATATCGCGCAAACAACGGGGGAGAAAGTGGCAAAGGGAGCACGCGGAGTTGGAGATTCATATTTATTCAAAGCGGGATTAACAGAAGATTGGTCAGATAAAAAACGCCGTTCTGCGAATAAAGAATCGATAAATCCGCACGATGCAAAATAAAGTCGCTTTATGAACTTGTTAAACCAACCTTATTTCGTGATCAAATTTTTCTTATCCACCCTCCCCCCCCCCTCCCGTTTTCTTTAGTTTCTCAGAAGTAACCTCATACATTTGTATGTCACAACAAATTATATAATTTATAACGAAAAAAGTATTTTAATAAATCTCGTTCGACTCGCTGAAAAATAAAAATGATGAGAATATTATTTAACTTGTAAACAGTCATGTTTTTACTTTTTGAATTAAAAGTTTTACTTCAATAAAACAATGCAATGGGTGAGGGAGATTCCCTCGAAGGTACACAAGGAATTTATTACAGACGAGGTTGACGTTTAATACAAACGTTCAATAGGGATTGCACGCAAAATGCACACAAGATGATAATTGCCTCGATGTTGCAATCTGGTTAAATGTATAAATGCTTGGATCCGCGAATTAGGACAAATGAATTATTCAGTGACGCCAATTTATTAATGTATCGACGGTGTGCAGCCGTGACTAACTGATGACAAAAAAAAACATCAGGACGAGTGTTTTTTTTTGTTCTTGCATTTTTAAATTCGTAAATGTTGATTCGCTCCAACGTCATCGTGCAATCATTGCCGCTTCATTGATGGCGACGATTAATTGACGCGCTTGTATAATTCAGTGTGTAATTTAAAATAACGTGATGTAACCGAATAGCACAAATTGCTTTGCGTCATTCATAAAAACATCGCATTCGTTTATTTACGTATCAAAGTTGAAAAAATAAAAAATGATTATAAAAACAGCGAGATTGATCAAAGAAAATTAGCCGGTTTTATTAAATCTTTTATAGCGTCGGCTCGCTGGAATGTAATTTTTTCCCCTGTACTTTTTTTCACCACGAAATGTCCGCGCTTGTCTCAAAGCGAAATTGTACGAAAAAGAAACTCCCCATCCCCCGTTTAATAATAAATTTTAAAAACTAATCATTTATTCCACTTCATTTGGTTTTTTTAAACATTCAAGGAATGAAATTGTTTAAAAGGCAAAAAAAAGCAATTAGTTTTCACGACTTTTCACTTAATTGCATTTAACCCAGATTAAATGATCCGGACGGACAACTTCCTCTGCTCGATTCTCACTAGATCAAGATCATCGTGAAAAGTTCTTTCGCCCTTTGCCCTTCACCCTTCTGAGATCTCCCCGAGAGAAATTAAATGGCCAACCGGTCCAGACTTAAAGGACAGTTAAAAACCATCCGAAGACTAAGTGGGGATGATGGACCACCACGAACTTGAACACATTTTGGTAAACTATTTAGTCACTGATTCCCCGTCATCTTGTGCAATACGGTGTCTTCGCAGTGCTAAACATTCAAGTGCTTATTACGACAGTGATCAACTCGTGACGCCATTTCCGAGCGATTATTAATCACGTTTGAACAGTATTGACAGACATAATTCGCAAGATTTAATATGCAAATACGAACTGGTAAAATCAATTAATAAAAAAATTATCACTTAATGGAAAACAAACCACGTTTTTCTGGCGCATAAAAATTGTATGTTGAATTTTTGACGTAGCAAGTTAACGGGACGCGAGTACATGGAAAAATCGACTGCACAAATTATTTCGAGGCGTACAGTTTTGTATACATTTTGTATAACATTTAAAAGCTTTTGAACTGAAGAAAATTGGAAATTCATCTCTGACTCAGATTAGTTTTTTTTTTCGTTTTAATACAATATTTTACTTTCTTTGATTTAAAAAAATATCATTAAAAACAAATTAATAAGCGAATATACAGTGAAGAATATAACTACAAATATCGTGAAACGGGAAAACGCCCGACAATTGTTTAACCGGCCAATATATTGAATAAATATCCATTAAACAAATATTGCGAACGAAATCAGAGACATATTTCGAAATGTAATCAAAGTTCTCATCGTGTCTCGTGTTTGCTTTATATCAACAGAATAAATAATGTAAAAATTAATGTTGTAAATAAACTTTGCCACGTTATTTACATAAAATCATTGATGCTTTATCATGTGAATTCGTTGCGAAATTTTCGTCTAAAAGGATAGAGAGGGGAAAACATTTAGTCTCGAAAATTCGCGGTAAATCGGAACAATAGTCGCGCGGATACTGGGTGGTCGTTTGTTATTCGATGAAGATATACAAAAAGATAGCGACGGAATAAAAAAACGAGCCGCTCGACCGTAATCGTGTCTTTGAAGCGCGATATCGACTGTGAAAATTAAACGAAACATAACGTCACTAATTTGTGAACCGTGAATGCAATCTAGCGCTGTGTAATATCAATGATGGTTTTAATAAACGGGATAATACAGTCGCCAAATAATCAAGACACATTATTTTGTCGATCGAGCTAACCGCAGTTTTACGTAAACACTGATTCATAATTATAACTGCCTTATTTGCATTACCGCGTGCGATTTTTATGTACCTACTGTAATTGCTGTCAAGCGTGGTTAATATAATTGCTCATGAACCATTTTTTTTTCTAGTTGATATAACACACGGGTCGTCAGCATGTTACAGTGAATAATCCCATATGAACGATGTAAAAATGTTGTTTTTGCCATTACTTGTAAAGCACGTTTGCGGGCTTAGAGAGACATAATAGCCATGGCTGGTTACAATCAAGCCTGGTACCTGCAGCAGCACCAGCAACATTATCATCAATATCACCACTATAACCATCACGCGCAACATGAAAATCAACACTACCCGCAGTATCAGTCATCTGATTACCTCTATAGATTTTCTCTGCAGGTAATTTTTTGTTTCACATAAAAGAATGACTGTGAACAACGCAATTTAACATCAAACAATTGAAAATTTCCAAAACATTGAAAATACATAAAAGAAATGTTCTGAAAAACAAAATTTTATTCAGTTAACATTCTGTATGGGTTATAACGTTGCATGAAATTGATCAATTTCTTAAGCGTAGGGGTATTCAGAGGGATGAAAAATTCGTCGCCTCAGAGCTTAGTAATGATAATGAAATTGCATCGATAAATAAGGACCCGAATCACTTCGCGGGATAAGCGGATTTTCAATTTCGCATAATCTTAGAACCAGAGAATGATAGCCGAATATCGGCGCTGCTCGGACTTACGACCTGGACACTCATCTTCGCTAATCCAGTTTATAATGACACGAATCCGACCTATGATTCGCTGTATAAGCGCGCTACGCAACCAAAATTTATCACACCCGCAGAGCTAACGTTAAGACTAATTTATCAGATATGATTGCGATTTTTTTTTGTTAAAATGACAATACATCGACTGTTACAACTTGTACAAATAAATTGGATTAACGATAATTTAATATTTTCTGAAATAGAATTAGTAGTTTTTGTTATTATAACAATGATAACAGAATTATAAACGAAACGCCCCAAAAATTTTAATTAACGTAAAACAACTTGACAAACTTGAATGGAACAAGTCATGCTCATCACTTTATTGTCTTGCTGCACGTAATAACCAAGCCACGTTACCCGGCAACCGAAAACATATAAACTCGACAGCGCGCATTCAAAATTTCCATACACTGCAATGATAACTCGACACTTGCAAGACCCCCGAAATGAAAATCACCTTGCACAATCAAAAATGCAAACGAAATGTTTTTTTTTTTTTTTTAACTCTTTTTACGTAAAATCGTTCGCGTATATTTTTGTTATTTGTTACAAAAATCAGGCTTCTGTTGCACTTCAATCAAAATTCTTCGTTTGAAACTATTGCAGGTTGTGGAATCCAGTTCAATACCAACCTGCAAGATGAAAATTCCATCGACTTTGACAAACGTTGCCAAACATTTTTGGAAATCTCTGAAATTTGAAAATAAAAATCATTTTCATATATGAAATAACAAAAATTTTCAAATTTTAATTATTTACATAAATTCCTTGCCGAAAGATAAATGATTCTTCTAAATTGTATTAAAAATGATATTATACATTTTTACAAAAGAGAGCTGGAACATAGTTCAATTTATTGATTCAACAAATTTATTAGAAATATGAAAAGAATATTAACAATTATGCATCGTTGTTAGAATATGCTAAAGGTCAGTCAGTCTCAAAAATTCGTTTAATTAGAAAGGTTACGTGTACAATACAAAATGTGTAATTGCTGAAGCAAGAGAGTTAGGACTCGTAAGAGAAAAGTAGCGCTGAGTTATTGTTCGTAATCCCGGTGCCATGTGCTGATGAAATTTATGTGTTGACTGAGCGCCGAAATTTGCTCGAAAGGGTGCAACCACGATCCTATTGATAGCGACATAAAGGCCTGGACGCACGGGCTCGACGGCGGCTGTCGTAAACTATTACTTACGAGCGGCAGCAAACACTGTCGCGATTGTCATGCTTGAAAAAAAAGGCGAGCTTCTTTCGCGTGACAATCAAAAAATGAGCGAGCAAATTAATGGCTAGTCCAAGAAAATTGAATTTCATTTTACAGCCGGCGGCGCTGAAACAATTAAAAAGCACGAGAGCGCGGGATCTGTCAAAAAGCAGAGCAGAAATAGTCGGGATAATGAAGAGGGCTGAGAGGCGCCGTGCGTCCGCAGCTGTGCAATTAGTACAATTGTCAGACGGTAGACAGTTCCGGCACATTTCTCTTATCTAAGCCCGAAGTCTGTGTTTCCTTGCGTGGTAATCAGTCAAGCGTAAATCCGAAACAGCGCGAGTTTGTTGCGACCCCTGCTGTCTTTTCAGCCGTCGCACGCTGATAACGCCCCAACGTTTTTTTCGCCCCCGTCCCCATTAATAAATTTCACCGCAACGCATGCACACGTCAAACTACCGCGCCAAATTACTTTTGCATTTCGAATGCACCGTCGCGTTTTTCTATCTCTCTCTCTCTCTCACGTTCATCGGTACTATTGCCATGCGACTCTTTTTGCGTCGCTTCAGTTGATTAATTAAAAACATTTTCACAATTGCGGCACGCTTTGTCGATCGTCCAAGCCGATACGTGTTCAAAACCGGCCTTCTCAAACTCCACCCAGCCTTCATCTCCCCCGAGGCCTAGTTGCGACAACGACTAAAGCGACTTGCGAACGACTCAAAGACAATGCAATTATTCGCAATTACGTGAGCAACTTCTGCAACTGTCCCATCTCAATACCATTACCAGTTTCATCGCCAAGGCGACAAACTACCCTCGGACGTCAATTCATCCTTCGGCTGACTCAATGACACCGGAATTCCTAATCATTGAACCATTTTATTGATTGCGAAGTCAGAGCACCGCCAATTTGCACCTTACGTGTTAATTGATTTACAATTTTGCTGTCACGACATTTCCGCTTTTGTTTCAAAGTAGTTCGCATTTTTATTCGTGATATATATTTTGTGTCTTTTCATTTTTTTTTCTCCCGTTAATTTAGAATTATCAATTTAATCGGACTTTGAATCAGAAATGTTTAACTCGAACGAGGCAGAAACCCATGAATCAAGGGCCAATCGGGGGAATTAAATATTTGATCATACCGAACGCAAAGTGATGAAATTACAAGAGTTAATGTACATATGCGCGCAGTCGAAGGGACGGGCATAGAGGAAAGGATGTGCGCAAACATTGTCCTAATTGAATCGTCGACGCCAGAGCCAAGGTGTGCCATAACTTTCAGCTGAGCCATAACGATCCCGCCGAAATTCGTGTGAGATCGACGTCTTGCGACTGCGCGGCCATTCGCCGATGTTGGCGCTTTATCGGCGATCCCCTGGGACAGGCACTTTGCATAAACTACGAGCCGTAAGAATGAAATACGGCCGAACGCGCTCCGAATACAAAGCCTTTGACGAATATCATAATGACGGCACATTTGACCGCATTGTTATCCCCGGGTAATTAATTAACAATCGTTAATTAAAACTCGCTATATCTTGGACTTCAATTTTCGGAATTGTTGCACTGCAACAAAGCGCAATCGATTAATACCCGGAGCTACGACAAAAGCGGGATAATAAAATAGCTTTTCGCTCAGTGATTCCTTATTTCCACACTGCCTTTCTTTATCATTACAGAAGTCCTAATTTCACTCGAACGCAAAACTTTTTCAAACCCCAAAGACCTTGCTCCGTCGTTTACAAGCGAATTATGACTCGTCTTATGCAGTTAGTAATTTCTCTTCAATGAAGTTCTAGTTTCGCTCGCACAATATCTGCCAATCTTCCAACATTCCCCCGTCTGTGCTTTCTTATCATCTCCCTTCGGCTGTACGAAGATTTCTCTGCCTGTGCCAGCTGGAATTTCACATTCCATTTCTCCATATTATTATCGCTCGTGAGTTTCGAAGAGTAATTTCGTCGAGGGTGTGCAATCTGAATGAGAGGTTGCACTGTTTTAAAGTAGAAGCCGCGAGAACTTGACTGAAACGACACGCATCAGCATTCCGTCTGCCTAGAAGAATCAAAAGCGAAGTCAATTTTTAAATTGTTTGAATAAAAAAGTATGTTTGATCTTTATTTTTTCAGCAACAACAGCAGCAGCAAAGCCAGCAACAGGCACAGCAACAGGCGCAACAGCAACAGGTCAATTCCCCAGGAAACGGAAATGCCAACAAAGGCAGTTCAAGTCCGGCGAATTCATCGCCAGGTGCGGTCGCTTCGACCAACAACAAATCCTTGAGTGAACCGAAACCCGTCGAATGCAACCTCTGTCACCGTAAATTCAAAAACATCCCAGCGCTGAATGGCCACATGAGACTGCACGGCGGTTATTATAGAAAGGTAAGTCTCATTCAAGTTTACACCCTGAAAAAAAAAGCGAAAACTGAACGTGAAATTTGCGTGAAAATAATCCAAGATCGATGAGAAGAAATAAATGTGACAGGTCTATAGAATCTAACAGGAATCCATTAACAATCACTTTCTCCTGGTGCTGAATGCTAGACCAATTCACAGATAGAAACTGCCGCACAAACATTGTTCGGAGCTTTCTCCATTATGTAGATTGAATCTGACTTGCTATGCTCGGGTCTTGGTCGTGACAATTGGACGAACATTCACGTTTTCGAATTGCTCGCGTTACCACTCGAGCTGCTCTTCATCTTTGCTCGGCTCTTCAATCTCAAATGAAGAACAATCCTGCAGCTCTAACAATTTGTTTAGATGAGAACGAGACTTGAAACTCATTGCAATATATTTCTCCTTTGATCAATGTTTCTCCAACGCTTATACGATGGAATCGACCGCAATCAGTCATACGATCATGAAATCCAGTTACACCATGATCAACGTTCGTTCTGAAGTATCCCGTTCGCCAAAGGTTACGTCGTCGGGTAATTGAATAACACTTCAATTAGGCGCGCCTAAAGACCAGCCGAGCCTGGTCTCTGTAATATTCAAGGCACCAGTCTGGCTTCTCCATGTCGGATAGCTAATACCCAACACTTTCTTTACTTTTATTTATAAATATAATCGACTTGTCAAACTCTCAAAACAATCAAACCACTGCTTTTGTTTGTCCTAGGATGCTGAAAACAAGAAAACAGAGAAGAAGGAGGTGGTCGGCCCGCCCCTGCAGACAGCGTCAGTCAGTGTCAGAGCATTGATTGAGGAAAAAATAATCCAGAAACGCACCACGGGTAAGCAAATGAAATGTTGCAATGACTGTCATTCCGTTTGCAATCGATTTACGATTTTTTTCCTGTCTGTCCCCTAGCTGCCGATGCAAATACAACGCAGTCCAGAACAAACACGAACACGCTGACAGGGCAGAATGATGGAGCGGCTCATGTCATTGGTAAAACTAGTTTTGCTGTGCCTGCACCGCCACCCCTCTCGTCAGGGGACAAAATTCGGCGCATCCAGGATAATGAACACTTTCGACAACCCAACGTCACTATCACCGGCACCGCATCTGTTCAAAAGCAATTGCAAGAAGCTCAAACACAAGCCCAAGCTCAAGCATTGGCTGATCTGATTTTAAAGGTAACTTCTTGAAACACACTTCTTCTTTAAAGTATGCTTGAGTTATGCCGATGTAATTTATAATGTTCGTTCGTTCAGGGTACGACAAAAATGGCTGTGAAACGACCATCTGATAGTGGACAAAAACTGCAGCTGGCATACCAAACTCCTGTACAGCAGCAAAATGCTCAGCAACAATCTCAAACTCATAATCAAAGTCCGATGCAACAATCAGGAGCTGTGACAGAGAACTTCACCATGACAGGTTATTCTGAAGATGGTGGGTACTTCAGTCCTAGCTTGCAGGATGACGTATTTCAACAAGTTACCGCTATGCCTGATGGCGTGTTGCTTCACACCGCACAGCTTGATACAATCCAGGTACTGTACTTTACTTCAATTGTTTGATTGCTCGAGGATTTATAATGTTAGGATCCTTACGAGGATGATTTCATATGTAAAATTTTCAACAAGAACTGAAACAGTGTCTTGCATAAAGAATTCAACATTTGATCGTTAACGTGAATATGCTGTCAGTATATTTTGCTCATTATTGTGTATGCAAGTTGTTCTATTTGCAAACTTTATTACATTACAAATCCACGAATTCAAAGAGTGAACTCAATTTTGCACTACTCATCCAACCGACACTTTACCTAACTAAATAGTTTCAGACAACTAGTCTTTTGGGTCAAGAACAGACTTCGAATGAACAGCTACAAGATATGGCTTTGGAGGATCGTTATACTACTCAACACACAGTCAATCCCGATCTCCAGGCTCTGGTGAATTCACCTTTGCCAGATTCCTTGGCGGAATTTAGTACTTATGGCGCTCAATATACCGAGAGTCCGCATACAATAGCAACTCAGTCGCCGCTGGCCTCACCTCTCACCCGACATGACAGTCCAAGTTTTACCTATCCAACGCCTCCAGCAAGTCAGGAAGGCCTGTTATCTGGCAATCTTCCGCTGCTAAGTCCTCAGGATGACACCGAGCCGTTGAGACCAGTTTCATCACCGATATCAGCAGCTTTTTATACGACCACAATGTCTTCTGCGGCAGCCGTGGAAGAAGCTCTGAGCGAAGTTCTTCCGGGCGAAAGTGACGCAGACACCGCTGATCTGTACGGATCTGCATCTCCAAATGGCCACTCACCACTACCAAGTCCTCTGTCAGCTACGCCAGCTCCGTCTCCACTGTCGTCCTTGCCGCCCTCTTCCGTATCATCGCCAGGGCCGGGTAACTTTTCCACCGCGACGTTTCCAGTCTCTCCGCACCAGACACTGCAGAATCAGATGATGCCAAACTCCGAAGATCCTTTACTTTCATCCAGTCCGAAAGACTTTGCAACCGGCCGTCGAAGATTTGAGTTCCAGTCGTACAAACTGATCACAAGTCAAAACCTGGTAGACTTTAGTCTAGGCAACGGACAACTGGCAGGCATTGTTGTTGACAACAATGGCGAGTTGAAGCTCATTCAAACCCAATCTGCTGCTGGACTGCCCAAGACCAATGTCTTCGTGCAAACAAGCGCAAACACCCTGAACCCAGCAAACCTGACCTTCCGGAAAGAAATTCGTCTCGCCACGCCTAAAGTTGAGCCAGATACAAACCTGGTGCTCAATCCACAAGACCCTCGGCACTTTCAGCCAAACAACCAGATGCAACAGACCATCAACCCTACCAAGTTTTTGATCCAAGCCAACCAGACAGTGCATAACAACAACCATGTACTAAAACACAAACCGGCAGGAAAATGCAGTCTGCCAATACCCATCGAGCAGATCAAGGAAGAGTTACTGGACGAGCAAGATATTTTTCTGAGTCCAAGCAGTATACCTGCAAGCGGAAGTCCAGCAAAGCACTGCAGAAAGAAACCTCGCTTGGATTCTCATGGTCTAAACAGCTCGCGTCCTTACCCTTCAAGAATAAGACGAGCCTGCGACAGGCACTGGGATAGTAGCTACACACCACCCCCAATTCTAAACCCCTCTCGACCTGGACCTGGACTTTATGCGAGGCTACATCAGTTTGAACGTGACTCAGATTTCAGCTCTGACGACTCGCAAGGCAACGATGTACCACCGCCAAGAATAAACATTGGCAATCGCTACCAGGCTACGATACCACAACTTGGATGTCTTGGAGACCGAGGCAGGGGCGACCCGGAAACTGACAACCTCCTGTGGGATCCGGGAATCTGTGATACTCTTACCAACAATGAACGTATGTACAGTAACATACTTGACTCATTGTTTTTACCATAACTTCTTTTTAATAGCATTATTTCTTACAGTTGAAATGTACCTGCAATTTGCATGTTGTGCCGGAATCCCTGGTGGTGGAAGAAGCAAGGAATACGCGTTTCACCTTCTGCGTATGTGTAAAGGAAACATTAGAGTAAGTTGGATGATCGATTTTTTTCATCTTCTCCTAAATACTTAATAATCGACAAAATATCAAATGCAAATTTACTTATGCTGCAGGAAGCTATGTTGCAACTCATAAAGCCGACGCCAGCATTGTCAGCGGATCATCCGCTCCTCACATATGAATACCATGAATCAGATCGCTGGACGACGAACGAAATAAACGCTTTTTATCAGAGCCTGTTAAAGTACAACAAAGACTTCCCCAGCATATCTAGGGATATTGGTACCAAGTCCGCTAAACAATGCGTGCAATTCTACTACCTCTGGAAGAGGCTCTGTCCAGACGAGTACGCAAGATTGCAATCTCACTATGGCAAGCCGAAAGTCAAGAGCGAGTACAAAGACAAGGACTCCAAAGATACAAAAGAACTGCGCGAAGCGATCGCATCCGTCGCTGATGTCGACTTCAGTGATGACAAGTCGATACTTCACAGGACCTTAGTAAGCTGAAAATATTTTGTTTTGTCAATTTTTAGTCAGAGACTTGAATTTCAGAAGAGTGATTTTCATTTACTTTCGACAAGTTAATATAGAGAAAAATGAATGAATGATAAATTAGTTACAGACAAATGAACGAGAAAATTCTGCCACTTTGACAACTAGCGAAGGTGAATTGAGACTCTACGCATACGACTGCAATGATGTGAGTTCAAAGAAAAATCTCTCAGACTAGATAGTATTCAAGCGTCTCTTTCACAAAAAGATCAATGTATTTCATTTGACTAAGCTTTAAAATGTACAACAATTTGTGAAAAATAATGATAATGAGCATCTGCGAAAGACGTGACCTCAATTCAGTACTGCAATTGAATAACTCGATAACTGTGTCGAGCCTTGTTGCTTAATTTGATATACAGATACCCTGTACATGTAAACATTTTAATGTCGCATGTCTCTGTCGTCTTTCCACACGCTTATTTCACTGAACTGATTTATTTGTGCGTTGTGTGACATTGCCTTTAATTCGTTGTCGTTGATGAGGTTTGTTTGTGTTGTTTATTTTGGCTTTGTGTTTTCTTTGTGTTGTCAGAGCTTTAGCGGAAGTGTAACAGTAACGATGGCCGGCAGCACCAAAAACGGCCAAACTGGCAAAACCAGCCACGCCACAGTCAACACCAACTCACAAACTCACACTAGTTCTGAGCAACTACCCGTGCCCACCCTACTTCACTACCCCTGCAAGATTTGCGGGAAGTAAGTCTCTAATCTCTAATTTAAATCACCCGTTTCCGAATATAACTATAAGCAAAACACTTTGGAGTTGCAAAAGCAATCTGTTTGAATAATATGTCGAACAATTTTGTCTGTCAATGTATACACTTCTGAACAAAATTATTACAGTTTATTTGATCTTGCAATTAGTTTAAATCCCTACGATGTATTTGCTCCATTGAGTAGTTTTTATCGGTATAGTGTAGAAAGTATTAGAGCCAGATACAGTTGCAAAAAAATTAATCAAAAATAACATTTCAACTTTTCATGTCTCCTATATACTGATTTACAAATTAAATTCTTATTGTGTTTTTTATTGTTTCATTTACATCTCATTGTCTTATGTGTATTAAGCAACCAATTATAATTTCATCTGAGTTTCAAATCAATTTATCACAATCGGATCTTTCTCTCTTTGATATATCAAAACCAAAAAAGCAAGCCCGTTTTTTTTATAAAAGAGTCGTCATTTTTAATTAATAAAAACTATCTTTAGAACCTCGACTCATTTTTATCGAAAAAAAACTGGCTTAACGTTTTTTCTATAGATATAGATATTTTTTATATTCGCTTTCTAGAAACACGCTCATTACACTTGATCATTGTCCAGCACGTGATTAATGTATTGATTTCAGGATGTATTATTTTAACAGTTTGCTAATTTGTGTACGCTTTGTTTTATTTGCTAATATATTATCAATATTATTTTTCAATGTTCTCTCTTACTCTTTAAATGTGAATTTAAACCGCAATTTTACTAACAATCTGTAATAACAATTATTCAAAAATGACAAAATGTTCAAATTATATTAAAATGTTATCACGTAAATAATATCGATACATCACTTGGGAAAATGATTGCGATACGAAAAAAAGTAACTCTTCTCGGTAATGATTATGGTTTACTTTATGCGAAAATTATACTTTAAGTGTTATGATCATATTTTCCCAAGCGGCGCGATACTATTATGCACGCAACACTATGTAACTAACAATTCATCCCATGAGTGCAATATGTATGTAAATCACGTATTCTAAATAAAAGATCTTGTTTGAAAAAGTAAATAAAATATGTAAATAAATGAATTCAAAGAACAACGCGCGTAAAACAGAGATTTAATTATAATTTAAACGAAAAAGATTGATCTTAAGAACTGTTTACTGTCTTGCATTGTAATTAATTATAAAAATTTGTGTCACATATTTTGACATACGAAATTTTCTATAGAAAAGACAATTGAGATGTGACATTAAATTAATGTATCTGTTTGTTTGTCCAATTTTCGTAGAGTTTTCAACAAAGTGAAAAGCAGAAGCGCTCACATGAAATCCCATCGGCCCATTCCCTCGCCCGATTCAACGGCTCAGGAATCTAAGAGGCCAACAACTCAGCAGCAACAAGCTCCGACTCAAAATTCAAATGGACAATCTCAGCAGCAATGCAACACTGTTCCACAACCGTCTCACGAACGTCAGACAACTTTTGTGAGCGATTCAGGCGCTTCGAACAACACCTACACTTGGCCGAGAACGACAAAACTCAGCAAGCCACCATAGGGAGAAGAGCCAAATGTGGTAGAACCTAAGTTATTTTAATAATGGCTGTAATGTGATTTGCTCTACTATTAGGAGAGTTTTAATAATGCAATTTAAGAGCCTATATCTACACGTCGTACGACTTTGTTAAGTCTGAACTGCTCGTCCAATCAAAATACAAAACAAAAAATTACAAAAATCCAAAAAAAGAAAAAAGGGATACGAAATATATAAGAATGAAAAATACTTTGCAAAACAAGAGCACAAACAAACTATACAGTTCTAATCAAAACAAGCAAATGCATTAACTTCGGACTCTGCGTTTCATACTCATACAACATACTTATCATGTAAGCACAATAAGTAACTCGGTGTGATCGTGCGCAAGTCCCGAGTACAAAAAAGATGCTCTAAACGGGAGGGCACTCGAGTTAAAGGTCTACCAGATCATTTATTAATCTGCATTTCGCAAAAGAGATTTTGAGATTTTTCAATAGTTTTGTATAATTTTAAACTGTTTTCACGGCCTGCTGCGAAAACTGACTCAATCGATTCTTCCGAACGCTCACACGGACCTTTGACCCCAAAAGACTTGCTTAGCGAAACCAAAGGGCCTAACAAGATGAACGAAGAGACAATTTTTGTCGTCAGTCGAATCTTCCTAGCGATGTGTATCGTTTGCGTGTTTTCTACCTTTGGCTCTGAGTTGTCTTCCTTTGGGTGTGATCAAGGGCGCCGTCTTTCACGGCCTGAACATCGTACAACTCACGATCAGCCACTCAATATCTGCGATCCAAGGTTAGTTTTTAAAATTGCTGTTACACTCTTGTACTCTGAAAAGTATACCTGATAGGCAGAGATTATTTGTCACTGATAATACGAGCAAAAGACAAAACCACCGTTTTGTCACGAATGAAACAACTCTGACAATCGGACATGGTTTGATCATAACACTTATATTTTAATCATTAAGACAATTATAAACAGCGGAAGTGTTCGATGGATATTTACTATGTTCAATATCAAATGAAAATCAAAAACTAAGTGACGTGTAAACAAGTTCTAATTACAAGTATTGTTTGGTTGTAATTGGGACAGTGCGCGAATAGGTGTTATGATTTTATTAAATGTTCGATTGCTATGGTACTTATTTGGTTCCCGTTATATCTTTCTATTGATATTCTACTGATGATATTTAATGAACACTCGATTTTAATATAGATACAGAAAATCTATGTGTAAATACAATGTGTACGCATACATGTGTGTATAAATAAAATTTGATGTAATATTCAAATAATTTATTGGATAAGCCTTTGATTTTATGTGTATTATACATGCGTTGTGAATGTGTTTACATGCGTACATGAATATTTGAGTATAATACATATAAAACTTACCAAGGTATATATATATGAAGATTTAAGTTGACGGGTGTAATAGAAGGAAGGGAAATGATGTTGTTCAAGTTACGGTACCGGGTCAACCGTGTGCCCTTAGACGAACGTGTAATATAAAATTTTGATCTTCGTGAACGCTATGTTATAAAGGCGGTTGGTGTCAAGCGCAGTCAAAGTATCACTCAAACCTGTCGAGATTCGTGAACTTGTACAGTGTACGTACATGACTGTAAATATAAGATTCCGCGTAATTGTCTGACTTACTGGTAAACGACGTTAACATTCAATTATTCAACATTATTCATTTGTAAATGTCTTGTTATAAGCTTACACTTTTCAAACAATTTCATTTGACGCAAAAATTGAATTTATGAAATTATATTAGACCAATGTTACCATATTCAAACTAGAAAATCAAGTTCCTCTATCTATAAAATGTCATTATAAAGGAAAAAAAAAACGAATTGACAATACAAAATTGAATCTAACGACTACTTTGAGAATTAAAATTGATATTTCAAATTAAAAACATTGTTGAATACGTTGATTCAAGTATAAACATTCAAAGGTGTAAGAACTCAAATTTATAACTACATTACATATCTTCTTTCGCGAAATCGTACATGATCAAGTGAAAAATTTTAAACAACACACGAAGGGACATTCTTTACAAATGTCATTGATTTATAAAAGCACATGTGTAAATATCATTTTGATATCTCTTTTAATAGATATTTTGTCCATTATTAAATTTGCGCATACATTTCATTCGATTTTTCAACAAACCAAAATCAAACCGACCGTCAGGTTCCAGAAGCTTTGCTAAATATTTTGTACTTGTAGCTAAAAATGTTTGTACATAAAAGTAACAAGTAAGATTTGTAATGTAGACCTTTTGAAATTGAATTCCTGATCGAAGAGCCATTATGAAATCTCGTTTACCGGTTCGACCTTGACAACGCCTAGATTAACTTTTGAATTGTTCCAAGAAGTATCTCTATTAGTCTAGCTGTCTAAGTTGAACTTGTTTGGCTCCACTCGTGCAACTTCTGTGTGCAGATAAGAGCCAACGAGCGACGATCGAGACTCTTGTGGAAAACAGCATTATATATATACACTAGTCGCATGTATTTATTTTACAAATAACTTCTTCCATGACTTGCCGCGGTGTTTTATGCGATTTACAGACACTCGTCGTAAAGTATTATCGCTTGGAAAATTGTATGTTTGATCTAAGTTATGCTTCAGTCGCGTATGTATCAGATTAACGAGAAGGCCTATACCTTTTGCGGCGCGACCCAAGGACCCTTCCTCGCGTTCATCAAGTTAGCTCAATTTTGAATTGAATGTGTATTATATATTTATTTATACACTTTACATGCACACAAATCAAACTTACAGACACACTTGACTCACACACATACACACATAGACACACACGCACACACACGCGCACACACACACACAAAGTTTCGTTAAATGAAACTCTAAATGGTTGTTCGCGAAATTTGTGAGTTATAGATGCCAAAATATTGTACTTTGAGTATATTGTTAAGAATTGTTGAAGCTTTCCTGTTTTTATCAACTTTCGACTATTTAACTACATTAACTTATCAACTCGTTGTTCTAGATTCGAGCGCACACAAAATAAGCGCCCAATCGTTTCCGTTCATACTATTATTTCGTTTTATTTTTCTTGCGGTTGTTAATTTATTTGAATTGATATCTTGTGATACTAGTCATTCTACCTAGTTTGTTAAGATTCTCGTACTCACATAAACACAGATGCTTCGATTTTACATTAACTAATATATTTTTAACAGATAATAATTTTTGATCAGCAGTCTCATTTGTTTGTTTTAGCAGAACAAAGTGACTCGAATCTCTGAATAAATTAGTCGTCGTCGTTCGGGTTGACATTTTTTACTGTAATACAGTGACTTGAAAAAGAGGAAAGCAATTTAACAATGTAACGATCCGGCCAAGTGAAAATTCAATTGATTTATCTCATTGCAGTTTGACGATTAAAACAAGAAGTGTAATGAGAAGGAAAAAATTGCAAGATGTATTATCCGAATGCTACTGGTTGTTCAATTTCTTTTACAATTTTTGACGTTGTAGGGTACACGAAATCGTGCTTATAGTATAAAAACAAAATTTAGGAAAATACATGTAACAAAATGTGTAACGATCATGTTTGTTTGTCGTCAAGAGAGTAACGACATTACTTTCAACGTTCTGATCATTTTTACATATATGAATCATAACGAGAACCAGCCAGAAAAGTCTTCAGCGCTGAACAAAATTTGTAAGCACAAATTTAGTCGTAGAAATTCGCTCGACTCGATAATCTAACTATTTCTAATCATATAAATCTTAATTTTTAGACTAAACAGCACAATTGTTAGTGAACCGACCGTAGGCTCGGCTAGGGACAAAAAAGTGGTACGAAATTAGCGCATACATATCATTTGTGACAATACATTCGTTACGGAAACACGGTTTCTACTAATATTATGAATTACTATTACTACTATCTACTGTGTATGATATAGTTAAATTTAAAATTTAAAATTAAAACAAAAACTCAATGCTAATCGATGACACGAGAAACAGAAAAGCATCGTGTTCGCATATCTGCGTTCAACATAGTGATACTTTATATTTTCGAGTCGTTTAGGCAATTAATTTGCGAGCGAGACACGATGCTTTCGTCTCAATTGTTGGAGGGTCATCGATCACGATTTCATGCAATTACATGTACATTAAAAGCGGGAATGTAATAAAATT
This sequence comes from Trissolcus brochymenae, assembly GCA_030523145.1. Lineage (NCBI taxonomy): Eukaryota > Metazoa > Arthropoda > Insecta > Hymenoptera > Scelionidae > Trissolcus > Trissolcus brochymenae. The sequence goes on along the minus strand of JAQQRF010000253.1, from coordinate 157,694 downwards.
GTGTTCTCCTTTGGCTGGATCAAGTTAAAAGCGCTGAGGACTTTGGGCCAATGAAAGTGGAGAAGGAATGTCAACGAAACAATGAATTCGTATCGAAGTTATGCATGTACAAACGAATCCCTCCACGTGACGTGAATTATAAATGTATCTGTACATATACAGAGTCTTTCTCGTGATAGTCTTCATGCATTTTCAGTGATTTTATAATGCACCTTAAAGATTAAAAAAAAAAACAATGACGATTGTAAAAAATGTATAAATCGAAGGAAAAGGGTAAGAAATGGCAATTTCCTTTTATTTAAGAATTGTTACAATTCACGACGCGATTGGAATGCAATTCGAGCGTAACTTTATTTACGATTTTATTTCATTTGTCATGATATTTATGTTAAATCCATTATAAAACACGGAAATACACGATTACAGTTGTGTAGAATTCGCTGTATATTTAGGCTTGTTTCTGCCAAGAAAAAGATTTTTTGCAGTCCGGAGAATGATCAAGTGTAATGAGACACTAAGATTGATTGATACGAGAATAAGATCGCAGAGAAAAATTTGCTTGACGAGACAATCTCATGGTTGCAAAATTTTTAAACTATGTGATGTATTTTAATGGTTTGTGGTATAATGTATGGATTTGTATATAGGCAGACCCGTGCCATCAACTAGTGAGTTGTACCGATACTGCGAAGCGTCGATGCAAAATTGTCTTTATTATCTTTTTTTCTACAGTTAATCAACCAAGCATGATAGTATTGATTACGTTAAGTTTGATTATTTAATCACGGCATGGTTTTGTTGAATCGAATTTGAATTATACTCAAATTGTATTTGTATTTGTTATGTATGTATGTTTGAATTAGTCAAACGAAATTAAGTATTGGTACAACTCTATAAAGAAAGTGTAGCGTGGTTATACACCTGAGGAATGTGCTCAAAATACTGTATTACAAAAGAAACGTTTACTAAACAATCGACAACATTTGTGCTAAATTACTCTCAACGAATGAAAAAAAAAATTATGATGAATAATTTATATTGTAATCTATTGTCCTCATACCTCTATTCATCCACATTATTGTACATCTTTGTATACATGCGCATGGTTCTTTCTATTCTTCTATTTGATATAATGCATTACCTATTGCAATGCGACTTTGATACACATATTATCTATATTATGTACATACATAAGTTTATCAAATAAATATGTTTGTGTATGCATACATCAGAGTGTGTATACACATGTATGTGTATATGAAACACGAATCTTGGCCAGCTGTAATGCAATATCAACTCATTCTCTATAATAACCAATCAAAATCACTTGCGATATATTGAAGATATCTTCCATTAAGCATACATTGTTAAAGAACACAACTTATACAAATTAGTTGATTCAATGAAAATCAAATTTGCTTCCAAATGTTTTTTGCAAACGCTAGGCTCTAAGAAGGTATGATAAAATGAACTCAAGTTTGCTTAGCCAACACGATGCCAACAAAATCGCAATCTTCCCTCAAGCATAATGTTAATAAAATTGACTGCAATTAAAAAATGAAATCACTTATCGCGGTGCTATTAGTTAGGGTGTTTATCGGTCTACAATTGTTTGCAGTTTGTACCTGATTTTATTCAATCAAAAATGAAAAATCAAAAACAAAACCTTGGAACTTAGTGATAATAGCACATCATCATTGTTTTGTACTTATCTGCTCAATTAGTAGTTACGACTATCAAGTTAAAATAAAGCTATTTGCACACAACTATCGTCCTAAGATACGAGATCATGTTGCTCAATCGCTAACGCAAACTCGTTCGAGCATCAAACCTCGATCGCTCAAAAACTTGGATACCATAAAAGCAATATGGACAATATCAAACGAGGCGACGTTAAACTACAGCTGGCTGAAGATTTTTATCTTACACAAGTTTGATTGCACGTTCAATTCAAGATCATTCTTTCCGTATACATCAACCAGGACTAATGAGCTCTCAGCAGCACCAGCTCATTAACGTTACAACTTCTCACAGTTTCCGCATGTGACTCAGTCTTGATCCTCTCTAATCAAGATTAACAACATGATTAACCATGACGATAGTCCGACTTGGATGGGACAAGTAATGCCAGAGACTTAGCCCCGGTCAATTCTCAGATGCGACGTGACACAATAACGAACGACAACACCAAAGGTTCACATCAAAGAATACAGTAGAGTCACTAACAAAGACAAGGAACAATCCTGACCCGAGGCCCTTGGAAGAGCCTGAAATCTTGACACTGAAAACGAAAAATCCAGACCCCTAAACTATGCCAAAAAAAAAGACTATTATCATGATTACACTGACTACTAAACCCAATCGCAGAATTTGAAAGTGTTCAATCGAGGCCCTTCAATCAGCGAGTGCAAAATGCAGCCATCCGGAGCTAGAAGAGAACAATTGTATACACATCAGTATTAAATTTAAGAGATAATTCTTATGCGTATTGTATTTTTAAGTATGTATATATCGTGTCATATGTATATACGCATAATTCATAATCAAACATAAATACAATTTGTGTAACAAGTCAACAAGCTGTCTCATCATGTGTTGATAGTGATTTTTCATTGTTACAAGTAGTCAAATGAATATCCACTCTAGATATTTTATTGGGCGTCATGAATGATGCATGATAATTTCAATTGCAGAAACCAATATGTTTCCAAGTAGTTCACTGTACTTGAATACGATTGACTTTCAACGAAGGTTCATCCGCTGTTTCTATTTAAATTCAATGTTCCGCAGTTGCTTTCCAACCAGCTGAGTGCATACCAGGTGCATCTGATCAGGACCAGGATCAGTCCAAATTAAACAGTTCATCTCGAACTCGAGCTAGCATGCCAACTAACGTGCCAAAGTGTATCAGTATTAAAATACAATCGGTTTCGATAAATTTATTCTAAATTAACATACTCAACTACAGTTGCTCAAAAGTCTCAAATGCCCATCAGATCCACTTTGTATGTAACGTTAATGTTTGTAACCAGCTTTAACATCTGTTCTTTTTTCAACCAAAGAAAACAAACAAAAAAACATAAGACAGACTGCTGTACAAGATTTTGGCCAATTGTTTCCTTGCATCGGCAGAACAATGATCAAATTCTCAAGTCATTGAGAATCAAATACATTTGATGCAGTCAAATGTATTTCGATGCTTGGGTAAGGAAATAACAAAAAATACGATATTATGTGTAAGCCAAGTGCCTTATGTTCTAATAACTAAGCGTTGACTTTTAACGTTTTAAATAAAATGTGAAAACGGAGAGGAAAAGAGAACACGAGGAGACAGATGAGACGAGATATGAATTGCCAAAACGGAGTTAATTTCGACGATGCGGTTTTAATGACAACGGTCTACTTGAGCGCAGCTAACAATACAACCGAAACGCTCAATCGATACACTTAATTGCACAATTTAGAATATTTTAGAAATTCCTAGTGTGTATTGCAATTCATTACAAACTTTGTCAATGCCTGCAGACGTGACGCAGTTTTGACAGAACTCTGCTTTGATTTTAGATAAAAAATAAGATCCGATCCAGTGAATTACGTGCCAAATTATAATCGTACAAAGAAAACAATTAAATCAAAAACATGAAATACCTTAAGTCAAAGGAAATTTGTATAAGCAATTAATTTGCATGTTCACGTCTGAACGGGCATTGGGAATGTTTATATTTGACGCGGTACCATTCGCGGTATCACCTCCAAGAGCTTCTAAGCAAAAATCATGAGTCTGCGAATATCAAATCTACGTGACAAACGATAATTGGCATACGTGTTTTTTGCATGCAGGTGTGAAAGTAACCATTTGTACGATATACTTTCTGTCTATTTGTATAATCACTCCGTGAACTCATAAGCAGTAATATCAGTGTTCATATATCTACACATCAATTTTAATCCAAATGTGTCAGAGTCTACAAGGCTGGGGGAGTTTCATTGTCTTCGATTTTCCAGTCTGTGTATATCGCAATTTGAGATCATTTGAAAATACTAGTGCGCATAACTGTTAACATAATTGTCGCGTTTAAGTTTCGCCTGGTTAAATGGTTAAGAAACTATAGGTACCCAGCCATTTGAGAGGCAAGTGGATGGAAATGTTATGTCACCCGATGAACACCGGCCTCGGTGTTGTTCTCGTTTGAACTCAGCCATTGCGAAGGGTCACGATAAATTTGGTACTTTTGAGATGGCCTAACGTAGTTGTAACAAAGCCGTATTTTTCCAGATTTATATTTTCATAACGAAAATTACAATATTTTTTGGTTGACTGTTGCTATTCTGAGGAGATGTACAAGAAACGCACCGTGTCCAGCTCACCTGTTCAAGCGAGCCGAAATCGAGACTTGGGACTCATCGGGGTCAATCATTTTTGACCAGATCAGGAAGGCCAAATCGGCTAATGGGAATTGGCAAACGAAAATGAAACGACGAGAGTCAAAACGAGAATGACAAATCAGGCGAGAAGCAAGCTTCTTCATGCGTTAATCCGTTGGAACGAACCAATCAACAAAGCCATTAATGTGGGATCATCTGCGATCACATACACACATACACACATACACACACACACACACATCAAGCACCAAACGAGAAAACTGTAATTGCGCGGGGCACACATCATTGATCAATTCAATGCACAAGCAAATCCATGATACGTAACTAAAAAAAAATGTATTAACGAAGCGCACTTAATCGAGATTATACTGGACAGCGGGTACTCGAGAACACGGTACGAGACGGCGTAAGCCTATTACGATAATCTACGTTTAGGAATATGAATTGATGTACATTATTCGCCCGTCGACCCACTTTCGGCTGAGAGCACAGCACGTACGACAATCACTCGGCGACAAGCCGATGACAAATCAAACGTCGCGGCCACGATTTTGCTCCTCGGCAACCAATTCAGATACGTACACTAACTCAGCGAATCGATGTCAAAGCCATTCATATTTTTCCAATTTTCCATACTTTCGAGAGTCAACTAAACTAACGATATAGTAAGCAAATATCTCATACACCGTTCAAGTCGCCGGATGGAACGTACATTTTTTTTCTCTTTATCAAAGCTCATATTTATTCTGTTTCTTTCATTTTTACTTCGAAAGTGGTACAAATTTGTTCGTTTCTTCACCGAAAAGAAAACAAAACGCACTGCAAGCTAAAAATATATAAAACTGAATGATTCATTTGAATACATATATTTTTTGCAAACTATAACGTTTGACCAAAAACTAAATCAAAGTGTACTGCAAGATGGACAGGGGGGACTTCGTTGTAAATTCCGAGGACATGTCCACGTGATCGTAAAACCAAAGATCAGACTCCGCGAGACAAATGTGTTACGCGTTTTAACGTAATACGACGAAAGGAAAAAGAATAAGAGATTGCGGCTAGTCAAAGAATTGTATAGGCGCGGCGTTTATGATAAAAAGATTATACGAAAATGTTACGTTCTGGTGGTATTTCGCATTAAATGCTAATCAAGATGAACAGTATTAAATAACGAACGTTAAAAGAAAAGTTGTTTGGTAAGAAGCAAGAAAACGAACGAGTGAACCAACGAACAAAAAGAAGACCCATCAGTGAAAAAAAAGAACAATCGCAAGGAGAAATGGGATGCAGGAAGTTAAAATTTAAGGGGTTGGACAGTATTTTCTTATCGCGAGATGAGAGATTGAGAGGGAGTGGAGAAAAATTGCTGGCTAATTGAAAAAACGAAACAAAAAGAAGAAGACGACGAAAAAGAAAGACACTTTGTGTACATTCCTTCCTTGTAAATATTGTATGTTGAACAAAGAGGTATATATAAATGCATAAATATATATGATATATATTTTTGTGTAATGTTAGGATTGCCGTTGCATCTGTGAGTACAGAAATAAACTTATATAAAAATTTATATAAGAAAAGTATATATAGAAAAATGGATGTTAATTGTTCGATGTTGCGCCATGAAGTATGTCTGTCGCGTTACTACGTAGTTTCGAGCTCTCTGCGCATTTTTTCAACAAACAAAAATTTTAATTACCGCAAAACGTCTGTCCAGCCCCAAAAAAGCAGAACGGATAAAAATTAATATAAAGATGACATTTTATCTCCAAAACACTTCAAGTTAGATTAAGATGATATATATTATATTATATATACATCGTATATATCATGCGATACTGTTGCTAGCTGTACGTTTCTTTTTCAAATCTTTTTCAAATGATTCTACTTTCATAGTTTAAAGCTATTTTGATAAAAATGCATTATTCCGGTCGTTCGATGACTAGGAAATCAAAATATAAAATTTAAACAAAAAAGGCCAAACATTCGAGAGGGAAAGGACAAACGCCCTTCGTTTGCTGAAACTGGATTCAGAAATCGAAGAAAATATGTGTGACATATCAATACAAAAAATAAAACAAAAAAATTACCCAGTTTTCTAACAAAAAACTACAGCAATACTTTTCCGCTCAATACGGATAATAATACAGTCTTTTGGAAAGTTTTAACAGGAGAAACGAACGAGTTGAAAGTTCTGAAACAGAGAAACCAAACTAAATAAAACACTATTAGAAACTAGCATTGACTAGATATAGTATCATCTAACGGAGAAATAAAAAGAAAACGAGTTTTTAAATAACTGAAACAAGATCAACAACCCTGCGCGTTATCGTGCCTACAAAGGAGTAACAGTTATGAAAAATAAGGGGAAAAAAGTTATCATACATGTATCAAATTTTCAAGAAGCCCAACACTCGACTTATGCCTGTTTCTCCTCATTGCTGTTGAATTTTTTTTTCAAAAATCAGAAATTTGTACAAGAGAGATGAAGAAAAAAAGGAACTTTATATGAATTAAAAAATATATACAGATTCAGTACCAAAGAAGCAAACGAAATAACCGTCTCGTATGATTTCAAACAGAAGAGTCCAAGGTCCTCGCAAATCCATGCAAATCCTTGACCTTTAGTTGTTTCGGGTACTTCGACTTGAAACTATTTTGAAAAGCCAGCAAAGTTCTCCAGAGAAGCTCCGTGTAACAAAATCGTATCGAGCTGTGAAAAGAAAACGATAAATTAAAGGATTTCGATGCGTCGCCGAATGGGAACTCGACAGCTGTGCCAAAAGAGCGAACATTTTCGGTGACGGATCGGAACAAGCTGAAGGATTTGAAAGAAAACTATCCCATCCTTAGAGCCAGATGTGTATAACAGTACAAGTTGAAGCAACTTTTATAATATAATTATGTTTGATTCCTGGTAAAGTTCACTTGGATCTTGTATAGTTAGCAGTACGACGTAGATATTATATAAATGTACGAAAAACGTTTCAGCTCTCCTTGTTCCTCGTTCCTGAAAACGAATCCTTGCTGCGAATCCTGGCACTATGTCTCTATCGCGCGCATACACGCACACACCTTTTCCTTTCCTCTTTCTCTCTTTTTCTCTCTACGTCGAATGTAAAAAAAGTAATATCATGTAATTATTTATGGTTAGTACATGTGCATATATATACATATATTATGACATATATGTTTATATATACATTCAACATGGTAAAGAAAAGATCTGTCATAAGTCATTTAAATAATTGTTACATGTATTTTCTATATATTATGGTGACTAATATAATAATATATATATAAATATATATATATATATATATGTGCATACATATATATATTAACTTACGTATAAAGTACTCGATTCTGAATCCGACCGTGTACGAATGATGACTATATACACATGTCCTTTTTAATCAAAAATAAATATGATACGATTCGGTTCGTGCTTCAGCGAACGGCTTGTTGAAAATTACAAATTTCTATACGAATCAAATTTGTCATCCACAAACCTATAAAGTGGTCGGATTTAGAGTTCGGTACCTTATATATACGTACATGTGTCTATATGAAAATATAGATATTTATATGTATATATAGGTATACTGAGATGATATTATAATACTATGAACTAATAGTATTTTAGGTAAGTAAATATTCAAAATGTAAACTGAGATAAACTTTATCTAATCCATATTTCTATGGATCTTGAGTATATAAAGTCGGTGCTCATTACAGACGAATGTCAAATATAGCCATCACGCTCGAAACGATGGTTTGATTGCATCCCTTTGTGCGGAACCTTTTTTCAAATAAGCATAAGATGTTATCAGAATCGCTTCGAGTGTGCGCTAAAAATTGCGAAAAAAATAACGAGTGAAAAAATCAATATAAAATTTACAAATAATAAAAGTATTTTCTCACTCCTACTGAGAAGGTGAATGTTCATCACTATATCTTATTTGAGAAGAAAAACCTAAATATTATATTATTATATAAAATTACTTCATAACTTTAATGGAAAATTGTTTTTAAAACGATGTGGTATTTTTATTGTAGATATTATTATATAATAAAATAAAGTCATGATTCATTGTATTTATGGACTTGCTTATTCTCCTTATCCTACTTGATCAATTATTTCAAACTCATTCGGCTACTTCTTTCTTGTTCTTATCAAGTTTTATTTTAAATTTATCTGTACACAAAGTCGAAGTATAAATTATGTTTTCAAAACATTTTATACAAAAGTAAATCTCATTAGTTTTTCATCACATTCAATGACTTTGAAGTTGAGAGTTTCCTTTAGTCGTTTAGCAAACTTTGCAAAAAGTCATAAATATAACTTCCAATATCCTCGTCCTGATTTGTCCATGAAACATAAACTTTCTTCTTATCATCTTCGTCATCTTCAACCTTTACTAATACAGACTCAACTGAAATATTTCCATCAGTTAATTGAACGGTCCAGCCTCCAGGTGATAACTTGTCTTTCAAAGGCTGCAATAATTTAAGAGTTGTTGCGTGGGCGGGACTGGGATCTCGCACTTTTATCGTAGACGTAAATCTGATCACATGTTTTGTTATTCCAGCAACTTTTGCGACCTAAAAAATTTCAATTTCGTTTAAATCTTTATGAAAGAAATTTATAATAAAAAAATCAATGTTATTACCTCGTCAGCATCAACCAAACAAATCCCATCATCCTTGATCATCAAAACACTATGAAGCAACCGTTTTCTTTTTGGATCAGGTGGCAGAGCTGAGTATCTCTTTGCTTCTGCTTTCAAAAGTGCCAAAGAAGCATCAACAGGAACTTTAGCTGTTGTAGATATAATACAAGTTTCACCGTTAGCAGGATTATAACAATTGATCCCAAACTCCTGCTTAATTCTGTCTTTCAAAAACTCCATCTTGGCGTATTCTCCATGAACCAACATCACGTTCTTTGGCTCGCAATTTTCAATCAGCTGCATTATGCCTTTCGCATCAGCGTGAGCTGAAAATGACATGTATTCAACAGCCATTTTAACTTCGACGACTTGTCTGTTCTCAAATTCAATTCTCTTTGTTCCGTTGAGAACTTTGTGTCCCACTGTGCCCTGTACGCAAAATCCTGGCATGATGACCATGTTGAGTTCATTTGGAGCCCACTTTTTAAATATCTGCAAAGACAGTCCGGCGTGCAACATTCCCGGTGTGGCAAATACTACCATTGATCCAGGATTGTCAATGTACGATTTATCAAAAGGTTTGATGTGTTTGAAGTCGAACATGTTCCTTTGAACAAACGTCTTTTTAATCTTTTGATTCGTCCAGGTTATAAACATTTTGTAATAATTGTTGGCTTTTTCAGTGAGACCAAGAGCAAAATATACTGGAGCTTTCAGATTCATACGTTCCCAATAGGTTTCTAGTAAAATACACAGTTCTTGTGCTCGGCCCAAAGCGAATACCGGAATCAGTACTTTTCCACCTCGATCTATGCATTCGTGAACCTAAAAAACACATTGATTACAATTTTAAAAACTTTTGCACTTAACTCGATGATTCAAACCCTCATATTAAATATTTTAATACCTTCTTTAGGAAGTCTCTCTCCCTACATCTTTTTGAGTCTCGAATAGTAGTTCCATAAGTGGATTCCGTGATAAGTAAATCTGGCCTGCACTTGTCTATCCAAGCAGCGCCTAAATGTCGATCAGGAGTCATGTTGTAATCACCTGTGTAAACAATAGATTGTGATCCTACTCTAACCCAAAACATAGCGGCTCCAAGGACATGCCCAGCGTAATATGCTTTAATTTCTAATTCAGAATCGACCATGACAGATTGGTGCAGTGTTACAGCAATCACTTTTTTCATACAATCTTTGATCATTTGTGATGTGAAAAAATTGCTCTCTCCTTTACGTTCAACTGCGACTTTTCGCATGTCCTCCAAAAGAATAGGAGCTATAGCTTTTGTTGGATGTGTCATGTAGATTGGTCCGTTATAGCCAACCTATCAAGAAATGTAATCAATTTGTATTATTTTTTATTATGTTATGTTATAATAATTAATACAATTGTTATTATTGTTTAATCAAAATTTTACCATTTCTGTAAAGTACGGTAAGGCACCGCAATGATCCAGGTGAAAATGTGAAATAATAACACAGTCAATGTGACTGGTTGTGGGTCCTTCTGGCACTATATAACTAAAATCAGGAAATCTCCTTTCGTCGTTGAAACCCATGTGCATGCCACAATCGAGCATTATATTTTTTCCTCCCATCGACACCAAGATGCAACTCCTGCCGACATCCTGACCCGCTCCAAGGGGAGTTATTTTAATATCCGGCATTGTTGCAATTAATTATGAAGGTCACTTGATAATTATGAAAATGTCTTCTAGTAATCTATTTGCTCATTTGCAGTTTTGAACACTAAACTCCAATGAAAATACGTTTATACACAAAAATTTAATATCAACAAGTGCTGCACTTTACTGCGACTGTTTTCATATTTGTGAGGTTATGTTTACAATTACATTGACAAGTTTTATGAATTGATAATCAATTAATTTCGTGGGAATAACAAATAAATTTTTCGTAAATATTAAATTATTATCGAAAAAAAATATTAACAAGACTTTTTCAAAAAATTAATGCAAGTTTTTTGAAGTGGACAAAAAAAGCCCGCCGAAATTTGAATTATGATAGATTCAAGATGGACGACATAACTTGACGTAACCTAAAAGATTAAAGAACTATTCAACAAATAAAGATAATCTTTTGTTAATTTGGAATTTCATTTACAAGTCATAATTTTAATTATTATTTTACATGACGAAAAAATTGTAAATGAAAAGTTAAATTATAACAACCAATCACAAAATGGATAGTGAACGACGTGTGAATTCAGCATAGGGAATTAAAAATTGTCGCCTCGAATGATATTCGTGGCCGTACATAATATCAACGATAACACGGTGAATTTTTTCATGAAGTCACTTGATTTCGTCTGTGTTAAAATCACGTAGCAATTATAAAACACTTTTAGACTCTCCATAAATGAAATGTACAAAATGTCTCGTTTACGACTGAGTTCAGTGCTGATTTTGTGCATACTTTATGTACATTTCCCATCTATTTACGCAACGGAAGACGATATCCCTCTAACCAAACTCGGCTCAAATTCTGGTCCGACTTTGAAATTTTTATACTGGTAAGATAACAAAATGACCCAAATTATTAATCCATTATCACTTTTACACACTTATTTTGAACACAACTTTTGACATTAAAGAAATTTTTTATTCCCAAATTACAAGAATCAAGGATCAATAATGTAATCCATTTTTTTTACATTTTTATTTGCAGTTATTCTTGTGGTTATAAAAAAGTTTTTGAGGAGTATGTTGGGATTTTGAGAGAAAAGTATCCTGAAATCAAGGTCGATGGAGACCATTACAATCCACCTGGTTACAACATGCTGATATCAAAAATTCTGGTATTTATAAAAAACACTTTTGACATTCATACAATGTGCATTGACTGATGTTTCAACTAAACCAATTAAATGGTTTTTTTTCCATTTTAGGGCGCAACAAAAATTACAGTGATTATTTTTATTCTGAGTCGGTATAATATTTTCCAAAGATTGGGCCAAACACCACCTGTTTGGTGGCAATGGTGCATTGAAAACCGTCTCTATGCTTGCCTCATGATCTTCTTTTTGTGTAATCTCATTGAAGGCCACCTAGTATCTTCTGGCGCATTTGAAATCCTATTAAATGGTAATCACATTCACTAGATGTTTTATGATGAAATAAGATGCAACTCAATGTCATGAATTATTTTAATTTAATTGCAATGAATAATGAGATTTTGTAAAATGATTTTTGTAGACGTTCCAGTGTGGTCTAAACTGGAGACTGGCAGAATACCCCAACCTTTGGAGCTGTTTCAAATAATAGACAACTATATACGCATGTCTATGTCAGAAATGGATGTGCGGAGTATGAACTTCAACAAATAAGATCATTAAATCAAAATGAACCTACATTTTGTAAATTTATAAGAATTAGTGAATCATTTATGCATGTTTTCTTTATGAAATTGTATCAATACTCTGAAAATCGTTGAAACTATGATTACCCTGTAACGTGAAAATGTGTCAAATGTAGGTTTTACAAAACTTGCCACTATTAGTACAATTTTTGGCATTTTCATCAAGTTGCAACATTTGTTTTATTTTGGTTTTGAAACATCTTTTAATTTTTTTTTTTAGTGATTATGAATTACAGAGATTTTGTTTGTTGTAAATTCTAAAAACGCAGGCAATCTTGAAAAGCAATTAAACAAAAATTCAGCAAGTTACTGGCTGGGCGTTTAATAGCATTTTGTACTTTTTATATTACATGTTTGTAGGGTAATCATATTACAAATAATTGTATAGAAATGTGATTGAATACATGTATATTTTAATTGCTCCATATTATGCTTTAAAATTTTGAAGAATAATAGTTCTTATATTGGACGTTCGGAAAATTTGTTAGTTACTTAGAAATAACCAAACAAAGTGTGCAGCCGCGTGAGATGTACGACTGGTTAACATAACATTAATGAAATATAAATGTTTTGTATTTTAAGATAAATATGTATGTGTATATATATATAATGAACATATTTATTATACATATGTAAATATCCATTGCAATATATTCCGGACATACCGTAAAAATTTTCTGTTTTGCTTTTCACTACATTTAGCTGTGGCGTTAGAAGAATTAGAAACACAATTGAACAGGAAAAAATTTTATTTCTCATTTTTAATTTTCTCAATAAAAATTTAACATCGTAAAAAATAAATTCTAAAACTGATATACTTAACAGTACACTTAAAAGTTCAACAGTCATTCGTCATATCTTGACATGTACGCGCTTCGCTCCGTTCATCAGCTAAAGCTTCGATGATGTCTAATAAGAGATTTCTGCTCAATTGTTTAAGTCTTGGCAATCGTGCGACCTGTGAAAATGTTCATCATAATTTATATGTTCAACCATAATTTACATTTGTTATTAAAGCAATAGTTAAATGAAAATCAAATGATTTCCTTCCTTACCTTCGTGAACTTACGAACTATTAAATTGAGAGCATATTTTTTCATATCAACAGCTTGCATTTTATCAGCTGCTTCTAAAATTTCAATCACGTTTTCAAACGTGACATTCATCTCAAGATTCTGTTTGCAAAACGCTTGTAATCGATTGTTAGTGAACCCGTAAAATACAGGCGCTGTAAAAAGGTACAAAGAATCTTCAGGAGGCATTGAGACGTCTGCATAATAAATATATCTCATTAACGAATCAAACGATTCAGGTGAAGGAACTGTTTCACCAATTTGAATCTGAAAATTTCAATCATCATTTAATTTTCATTTATTAGATTTTTTAAATAAATAATTTAAAAAGTGTGTAAATCACTTACATTAACGGTATTATTTTTTGGCATAAATGAACGAAACATGGCCTCAAAGTAACTACACCTAGCAGCCAGAATGGCTTTGTGCGCTGGAATCGGTTGGCCGTCTAAAATCAGCGTTATATCGCAAAATTCGAGACCGGTATGTTTCAAAAAAGCCTCCATATCTTGTTCCAGCGTTGTACCTAAAATATGTTGTCTTTTAATATCATTTATAATAAAAAATTAAATTAAAAAAGAAAGGAAAAACTATGATTCGTCGCACCTATATCAGTCTCAAAGTGTTTCGTAAAACACCTACTTATAGGCATCTGTTTTCGGCGAATTATTTCAACCATCAGAGGCTGGTCTAATGTATCGAACTCTTTGCTCATGACAATTTGACTATAATTGCTTTCTTTCACAACAAAACTCAGACAAAATTCTTTGATGAAAAACAGTTTGAGAACAGCAGCATTGTGCAAAGCTTTGAGTACATTCGTGTGGTTGATTGTCGTCTCCAAATAATGCACGCAAAGTTTCTCAAGTCTGGTCATGTTGAACTGTACTGCAAGTCGATAAACATCCATCATCAACAAGACAATACGATTACTCGTTGGGTCTTCAATTTTCTTCGTTGGATCAATTCGATCTGTATAAATATAGTTTAAAACCATTTCGAATGCTTCGGGAACTGCGTCTTTTAATTTTACCTGAAAATTCATTCAAAATGTAATATTAAAATAATTATTTAAAATTGTCTTTAATGATACAATGTAAATATAGTAATTACCTCCAGCATGGATGGAACTTTTTCTTTAAGACCTTCTCCATCATTTTCTAATTCTTCGAATTGTTTTTCTTGGAGTTCGTAAGCTTGTCTGATACGGGTTCTTAAAAATTGTGAACGCGCAGCTACGATTGCGATGTGAGCTGGAATTTTTGTCTCCGGGTTACCAACGATGAATTCAACGTCACAGAACAAACAACTGTTTAAAAGTCGACCGAAGTCATCCTGAAGGGTGCATTTCGGATAAGAGGAAAACTGAAAACGATAGGTCTCTCCGGAACGGACATTGTTGTCAACTGTCCCTCCAAAGATGTACATTGCTTCACTGATTACAGCAGCTGCATGAAACAAACGACCCGATGGAACCTACGAAATGCCAAGACAACATGTAAAAGATTGAATAGTTTTAAATAATATTTAAAGTTCTTGAATGAGTACTCTCAAATATATTGTGTGACAAATCAGAATGGAAGAATGATTGAGAGATTTCTCTTTACCTGGCTGTCAGGTGACGGTGTTATAATACTCCAGGATTGAGTATCAAGATCATAGCAGTGAAGATCATTAGGTAAAGTTATATCAGCGGTACCCCCAAACACGTAGAGATGTCTGTCATAGCTGACCATGGTATGTCCATATCGTCGAGCTGGTGGTGGCGGTGCTCCTCGTAAAATATGTTCAGTCGAAATACGAGTCCATCTGAAACAAAATTAATTCACAATCAGATTTTTAAATGAAATTAGTAAGCAATATTATGCAACTATAAAAATTACCTCCTCTCTTTGAAATGAAATTGAAATAAACTGTTGGTGATCTTAGCTCCACTCTGACCACTGAAAACAAACATAGATTCTCTTGCTACTGCTACAGGAAAATTGCAACAAGTTGGCGGACAATCTCCGGACTGTTCTACTTCTTCCCAAATCTTTACACCGACAGGCTAAAAACAATGTTTAGAGTGTTAATGACAAAGTGAAATTAATTCAATTGTTAAATATATTAAAGCTTAAATTTGTATGAAATAATGTTACCAATAAAGATATCGTAAACATATCATTCAATCTGGCATTCCCATCATAGCCAGCAAAAATCCACAGCTTATTATCATAAACTGCAGCGCCATGAGCAGATCGTGCAACTGGAGTTCTACGAAAAAATATGATTCAGTCACAAACTAATTAATTATAATCAATCATAATTTGATTTTAATTTATTACACACTTTCCAACAAATTTCCACTCAATCCATTGTCCTGATTTAAATTTGTATTCGAACAGATCATTTTTGTTTGTGAGATTTGAATTTGAGTGTATGTCCCCTGTGTAGCCTCCGAAGACGAACATGGAAGATTCGTAAACTACAGCAGAGTGGTGATACCGTGGAGCAGGGGGTGTTCCAGTAGAAAATGCACGGCCCCATGATTTTTCTTTGACGTCAAATCTCAGCAAATCATTCAACATTCGCTTTCCATTATCTCCTCCAAAGACATATAAGGCGTCCTTGTAAGCAACCACTGTGTGTTTGCTTCGTCTGAAATTGCATTTAAATTTTCATGATCAATAAATTTTGTCGAACCTTCCCTGTTGAAAAGTTCAATTAGAAACCATTAGATCATTAAATGTAATAATTTCCTGCCATATATGAACGGATATATTTATACATTAATTTTGTTTGTGAAGAAGTATAAAGTAAACAGAAAAGATATTTTGGTGCGACTTATAGAAAGTAAAGAAAATTTGACATTCATTTAATAATCAATATTTTTTTCACTGCTATGTGTGAATAAAAAACGTTAAAGAAAATATACAATAAAGTATATAAAATCATTTGAGAAAATATTCAGAAAAAAATTAACATGATGAATTTATATATACGTAAAAATACAGTAATCCATATAAGTTTTATATGGAATGTGAATAAAAGTGGTTAAGAACAATTTGGACAAAAACCGCATAAAGACTAATAGAAATTAGTATTCTATTAGTTTCTATTGTACCTTTTCAATGGGAATTTTTTAACAAAATTTATAGTTATGAGATCTGTAATACCTTGCTCCTACAAACTCGTCACATTCTGGCATACGCTTCCATCTGTGGACCGTCTCAAATGGACCAAAATCCAAAGTCAAACATTCAGCCGTAGACATTTTATCCATTATTTAATACTTCCTCATTGAGCCTTGGAAATATTGGTATTATTTTCTATTCTGACATTTGACTCGTCAAATGTTTAATCTTCCTGAAAATAATGAAAAATATATCAAAATTGTACAAAAATACTTAAGAATTTCATTATTGTTATTTATTTTGGGGTTGTTTTATTTATAATGAATACTTACTTTTTTCTAATTATATTCTCACTTCCATTCTACAAGCTGCTCAAATGTTTTTATTTGCAACAATTGTCACTCAGTCAAACTCACCAACACTTTTATTTCGTGGGCGTACATCGTTGCACACTTCATTGTACATTATGAAAATAGTACTTTCACTATACAGTGCATGATGTTTTTATGGTTATACTACCGAGGGAAAAATGTACAATATTTAGATTGGAGTTTTATGAATGAAAATGGTCGATATCAAGGACCTGTCGTTGAAAGCATGATGTATAATTTTTATGACAGGTTGAACTCTGTCACTACGCATCTTCCGTACAGACCAATCGGAGCATGTCAGAGAACTGTTTGGTACATTACATTCAAGGTTTTTGTGTGCGGAGTAAAGCCGCGTTCACAAGTTGCGATTGTTTTGCAAGTTTGACAGCTCAGTCAAAAGCCTTCACGGGTTTTCAAGCGTTACAAAATTCAGATCAGATAAAATTTGTTTAAAAAAAGTGAAAAATGCCCGATTCACTTGCAAAGTATGGAATTTTCATTGATGATCTTAGCAAGATTCGAGTTTTAGAACCAGACGTTGCTAATCAAACGGTCAAACTCAAGGATGAGTGTCAAAATTTTGTCACAAGTAAGTATGAATAATATAATTTTATATTTGTATTACAAATTCCACTACTTAAGTTTCAATATTTCATCAAATATTTAATAGTATAGTTTTATCAATAGTGTTAATAAAATATTTATAAAATCTTTAAAATATTCTGTAAAAGAAAATCCTTAAAAATAATTTTTTATATTACAGTGACAACTACATTTCAAAAGAACTCGGAACAAATAATAGCTGTAATTGATAAGTTAGCAAAAGAAGTGGAAAGAGAAAAAATGAAAACTATCGGTGCGAAAAATTTACTGCGTACCACTGCTAAGCAACGAGAATCACAAAAACAACAAATGCAGGTAATGCATCAATACATATTATAGAGTATATGATGAAAAAAAAATGTTTATCCATCAATAAAATATTGACTTACCCAGTTTCTTTTGATTATGTAACAACAACTCTAAAAATAATTATCTAAATTATCGTCGTATATTAAGTATATTAAATGATTTCAAATGAAATGAAAATCATTTTTGTATTCAGAACAAATTTAAACTCCCCTTCTTGTCTTGCAAATTCATCAATATTAACTGACTGAATTTCTCTTTTTGACATTATATTTTTAATAATATTATTAACTCGTCTTCAATAATATCGCCTGATTATATAAATACTTTACCAGTACTTTGGAGAAAGCTATTCCCTGCATGACCTCATACCCTTTTGACATTGCCTACCAATTTATATAGGAGCTCACAAATCTTTCTCCAAGAAGTCGAGTCACGAAGCTAGTATAAAATGTGTCATCGATAGATTCAATTTTTTTTATTAGTTTAAAATTCTTTTGTATCTTTTTGATGATCACAAATAACAATGATTTCTAAATAACTTAAAATTTACACTAATGTAAATTGAACAAAGAATGTTTTGCTAATGACAATTTTTCATTTACAGGCTCTTATCTTGGAAAAATCCATGGAGTTAGAGCGACTGCGGATACAATACGACTCATTGAAAAAAATTGAGATGAACCAATTAGAAACCATAGAACATTTGACAGTTAACTAAGAAATTGCATCATAAAATTAATTTAGACTACCCAGTTTGAAAACTGATTTGAATTGAATTATTTAATGTCTCATCACTTGTCCTTTTAGTTTTATTCCAATGGGTTCTAACGAATTTTATTAAAAATCCTTCTGTTTATATTTAAATAATTTTTCTTAAATTTTTATATAATAAAAATATTATTTATTATTTATTAAGTTTTTCTTAATATTATATGTATAAGCGTTTTCTATTACCATATTGTATTATTGCCTCTGAAAGCATTCAATAAATTTGATTTCAATTTTAGATTGATGTATCATTTTTCCTTAATATTATGGCAGTATTATTGTTTTAATTTTAATAAATTAAAAAATTAATATTGAGTATAAAAAATGTTATCAGGAAGCTGCAAAACTGTTCACGACGAATGACGATCTCAATTAAGTGCAGAACTCTCGACTCTCTCCCTGGCAATGAACTTGGCAGATCTGAGTATCCAAGAGAGACGATAGTATATCCGCGACTACGATCCTGCTCGGTCGCTGTGCACCGAGGAGCCCAAGTTAAATCTACAATAAACACTTTCCCTAACGTCCGACGTCCGACTAAAAGCATCGTCTTTGTGGCAAAACATGTTCTTCCGTTTGGCCATCTTCATTGGACTTGGCACCGTCGTCGCCACCATTATTTATCTCACACCCGTACCAGGTATTCATACATAATTTAACGAATTATTTAAATTTTAATCTCGACTTTAATTTTTTATATTAAGAATTAAAGATATTGGTTTTATAATCAAAAATTTTCAAACCAACTTTTAATCTTATTAATGGTAAATGCAAAATTAACTTATTTATGCATACAAATGAATAGTTAATTTTGTAATTTAAAATAGTACAATGTTAAAAAGTGTTGAATCTATTTATAAAATGAGAAAAAATCTTGGAGCAAATGAAAAACGCAGAAATAGCTTCGGGAAAAGTGACACTCCGGTTATACCAGTTTAAGCGCAATCATTCATAGGTTCAAGTGGAAGTGAAGGGTCGATAAACTGTGTTCAAATGAGTTGTGATAGACGGTCGGTAAAATTCAACAATTTGTTTCCGATCGTCCAGTTGGAACCGCCAATCTTTCTTCGATCCTATTAGCTGTAGAAAGTTGTTGAATAAAATATTTAATTTTACTTTCTGTTAAAGTATTAATTCATTAAAGTTGATAATCCTTTCGGTGTTGTTACGCTACGATTGGTTGAAACATTTATTTAAATACATTTTTTATCCATTTTTATTTTATGCCTATTGACAAATATAAAATTTCTCTCAAAAAAGAATTTTTTTTCGCAGATTGTGAATGAATTAGATGGTAGTTTCATCTTCAACTGAATAATTTGTACTCGTGTACTGTTATAAAGAAGAAGAAAAGTGAATGCGCACCCCCACTTTCGAAAGCGTCCGTGTGGTGGTAAAAGTTGCAAATCACCATAAAAATCCAACTCCTTCCGGTTTATGTAAACAATTAATTTAAACATTTTGTTCATAATATGCAAATATTCAAACTAAAAAACTGTATTGCTTATATTTCACATGTTTTTACACAGTTATTTTTCATCATTATTATTTTTTAGTTTGATAAGTAGTATATAAATATAAAAAGTCGTGTTTTTGAAGACTGTGTTAGAATTTGTTGTCTAATAAGTATCACCTGTACAAGAACGTGTTATTAGAAATTGAATAATTACTAATTTTCCACGACCCGGAAACCTAATTTCTGCTTTTGTGAATTGACAGTTATACTAATTTGGTGAGATACATACTTGTTCAAGAAAAGCTTTTCTTCGATAAAGGTAATTAATATAGCTTCAATCTAATAAAAAAAAATTAACTAGTCATCTGAGACGTGAATCATTTTTTTCAACAATGTGATAGTCCTTGGTGCTCACTATCGTGAGATAATCTTGAGGTAATGTGTATCTAGTCTAATTATAAATTAGTAGTCTTAACGTCTCGTAACGAAATTTCATTGCAACATAGTAATCGCATTTGTGATATAAACCGAGCAGTAAAATAACCATCTGAAACTAATAATTATATAAACGTTCTCAGTGATTAGTAAGTGAAATGAGCCCTTTCATTTCAATGAAAAAAAAATGTACCATTTTTTAATAACAAAGACATGAAGTTGATAACCATTTTTTACAATCGCTCTTCAATTTCGTACAATTTCAACTCCATTAAATTTTTACATAAATCGCGTGGTGTTGCTTATTTTTTAACATACAAAGACTTGATTCTATGCTTTAGAATAATTGCCTATTTTTAAAATTTTTTATAAATTCCGTTATTGGAAAGTGCTACATTTATGTAACAAATACTGTTACATTCTGTATGCACCATGCACGAGAAAAAATATAATTCACGCACAATCACCAGGGGAGAGGGTTCAATTATTTTATAATTACTGTAAAAGAATTGTCAGACGTTAGATCAGTTAATCTCTTTTTATTATATAAATGTGAATATCAAAAAGTTTGTGTTTAATT
Source organism: Trissolcus brochymenae (assembly GCA_030523145.1). NCBI lineage: Eukaryota > Metazoa > Arthropoda > Insecta > Hymenoptera > Scelionidae > Trissolcus > Trissolcus brochymenae. The sequence continues at coordinate 136,547 of JAQQRF010000253.1, read as the reverse complement.
TAACATTTGGTATGTATGTTAATAGTATGACTTTTTGTAAAATACGATATGTGAGGTACTTCTATAGATAAGATTTTAGTATAGAATTTATGTTCGATTCTATTAGTGACTTTCTTATTGACTTTCGTTCTTACTATAGCTGCAACAATAAAACAAATGAAAAATCATCACGAGGTCGGAAGTCTATTACAGTTTTTGTCTTATTTCTCGTTAAGAAGCTTTTTTAAATGTTTAACTATTTTACTCAGGCATTCTAATAAAATTTAGTTCCTTTGTTTGCTTCTTCAATATCATTTCTAGTTATTGCTTTTAAATTAAATTTGAATTGAAAATGTGCCTTACTTTGCATTGTTTTAATTGGGAGATGAGCATGTTGTTTTAAAAATTAACTATAATAAAATGGTAATAAATCCACATTTAAAGTTTAAACTTCTCATTTGATTTGTGTGATTTTCTCTCTCGCACCTAATTGAACACTTAATTTCTGTTTGAATGTCATTTAATACCAAGAAGTCGAATAAAATATTCTTTATGTGAAAATCATAAGGTTATATCTTTTTGAGATAAAAAGTGCGAACAAAATCATGATTGAAATAATGGCAAATTTTACTTGATGAGAAAAGACAACAATCTCGTAAAACTTGTTCACCCAATTTTATCGTCTTTTTGACAATCAAATTGGCTATATTGTTATTTATCATTAATAAAAAACGCAAAAATCAACGTGTTCTTTTGGTACTTTGCATCCGAATGAATGACCAATAAATAAAAGTATGATTTCTTTACGACCTAGTTTACATCATCATAGCACATAAATGGCATTACCTTAATACGAAAACATTGAATCCGCCATGCTTTACATAATAAGGTACCAATAAATTCCTAATCGTTCAGAGAAAGTCCATCGTTTCTTTTGATATTAGGTGACATTGTGTTTCGCTTGCTGTCCGAACACAAAAAAAACCTTGCATCACTTCAGAACTAATACGCACCTTATTGAGCATTTCTTGATTTGCAAAAAAAAGTTGATTGCCACATGTCTTGAAGAAGAGAAAAAAGAGTTAAAAATCATGTTGACTGATCCATACAAAACAACAGTTAAAAAAAAATTTCTGATGATTGCAAAGAAGTAAAAACAAAACTTTCTTCATATTTTTTCTTTTTTTTTTTTTTTTAAAGAAAGTTGTCGCAAAAAATATGTCTGCATTTCGAAAAAGGAAGAACCAAGCGCAACATCTGTCGATAAAATTAGTTAATAATTGTGAAAGCCAGGATATTGTTCCAGGTAAAAGCTGAATGCCGCCGGTTGTGTGAAATAAATTGCCCAGCGATTCGTAGGGGCAGTTTGGAAAATTGCATTTTATGCGTTGTAAATCATGCACTTTATCTTCTGTTCGAATAATAAACAATTTTTCACTGCTTTTTGAAACTGATGGGTTACTTTCAAGAATGTTTATTTGAAATAAAAAAATTAATTAAAAGCATTAAAAAATTATGCGATGGAATAATAATCGTTGATGGTATCAAACTAGTCAATGATGCAACTTTTCACGCTTCCTATGATTTCTCACTGAAGTCCAAGCCATGACTGAACATCATTTTCTAAAAGTCGAATTGAATTATGCAAAATTGGAATTGATAAATAAGTGTTAACAGTCACATCTTGTCATTAAGGCGATAGGAAGATACAAGTATTAATTAAAAATCAGTGAAGATATTGAAGGGAAAGAATTACAAATCGGCACGCAGCTGTGAGCGATCGGCGGGACAGTACCAACAACGCATTATCGGAACAAAAACGCTAGCCGAAATGTGCAATTAATAATGCTTAATTCTATAATAAATGTCGTCCATGCGATTCACTCCTAGATGACGGTGCCGACATCATAAATAAAAGCAGCCTTTCGCTTTCGATGTTACGCGATGATGCGCCTATCATACATCCTTCGAGTTGCACAATCCATAGAATCCTGTCGCGCTTCCGTCGTCGATCTTGCTTTCGAAAATGTCGAGAGCCAATTAATGACATGACATCGCGCTACATTGTCGCTGCGGGAGCAGCTCATCCAATACCAAAACGCACTTTCATCGCCGAATGGGTAATTTCAATTTCTGCGCTGCCACCCATCAACAATTTTAATTAATTTCGGTAATTGTAACTCGCGAATTAATTTATTCCGATGTGATGCGATGTTTTGACTTTCTCAAATCAAGTTGCCATGCCGATCGAAAATTGTTTACGTTATTGATGAACTGATAGAATAATTGAAAGATAACATTGCTGTTATTATGTTATTAATTTGATTGAATCGTTTATGATAGAAGTAATGATAGATGTTTTGTTTTAATAAGTCTATTATGTTCTGAGAAAATTGTAAGGAACTCCACGACGGAAGACGCAAAGACCAGTTTTTGTTGTCTTGATAAAGTTGCTCGCTGAAACAGTGAAACTTAACGTAATTTTCAATTGAAATTGAACTACAAATTGAATTACAATTATACAAAATATTTTAAATAATAATTTGTGTTTAAATTATGCGAATGAAAATTTATATCATCGTATGATCTACAGAATGAGATATTTCAATAATCTGAGATACTTTTACGATCTGTTTTTTCTGTCAGAAGTGCATCCATAATTGGAATATAAACACCAATAAAAACTCATGAATTTAATAGACCGATCAATTTTTCTACTCCACTATTTCCAACAGGAGGGAATCGCACGAGCTGAAAGTTTGCTGATTGTAGCAAAAATCGGTTTTGCACGATATATGATCGTACTCTTTAAACATTTATAAAAACACAAATTCACTGCTGAACATCTAGTTCCGACTTTTCATTTTCTGGTTCAGTTCAGATTAATTTATCATAATATTTTTCTTTTGTATATTATTTCAACAGTTATTTTATTGCAACATTTGGTTTCAACATTTGTGTAACAAAAAAGAACTATATATTCCATAATGGTAAAATTGTTTTTTAAATTAACATTATTGTGTTCAATAAAATCACGATCATCTACATTGTTATTAATTTTCATAATTCATGTAACGTGTTATACTACAGATTGTTTCAAACCTTGTTACATAAAAACTTATTTTTTCAAACAAAATAACTGTTATAAAGAACCAACTAAGAGTTGCAAACTATGTATGCCGATTTATTTAACGCACGTTTATATTAAAGTATACTGCTCAATGTGGTACTTTCAGTTTTTTATTGTGCCACGTTCGTCGTTTGTCCGGTGAAAAAGTTTGCTGATCCGAAACCAAGATTAATCGCTGACTTATACTATAATGTACAAGATATAATTTAACAACGTCCTCGCACCCTAATTATCTTAATGGTAAAATACTTTTAGCGCAATCATGTTCCATTAAAATAAACCAATACTATTAATATTTTTAAAAAATCATGAAAACTATACTGCTTCCTTATATGCCTGAGATTGTCTTATGATACGATTCTCAGAACACGCTTTAAACATTTTATCTGAAGATGAATTGAAAATTTATTCCGACCTTTCCTTATTTATGAAGTAATGTAAAACTTTTTCTTGGTACTTTGGGCATTTTAATTGGACCATTTTCTCTCGCTATAACTTTATTAGCAGATAAAATATTTTATTCGCTACCGAAAGGACAACATTTATTTTCTTTTCACATCACCAGTTTTTTTTTTTTTTGACTGATTGTTATTACTATCATACATAATGAAAAAAAAAAAACAAATTTAAGAATTCAGAATGAACGGAATGACAAATTGTAATATCTCAAATTAAGGAAATTTGAATAATAACGACGACTATTCCGACATCATTTTTCAGGATTATGGAATTTCATTTCTATCAAAATAAAAAAGGACTTCATTTTTCAAAACTGTATGGAATAATTGTTCCTGGTTTTTTTAATCCTTGTACTTGATCCTTGGACAAGAACCTTGCCCCATATTACAACACCAAGTCGGCAAAGGCTACGGAATCGAAAACTGGATGCCAGAGACGATCTCCTTGAGGAAGCTTGCAGCGAAAGTGAAACTGGCATGTGTCGGCCGGATCCAATTCCGATGGTGGAACACGAGATAAAAAAGCCGTCTGAACCCGCGGGGGTTCGTGGAGAGAGGGAAGGTCGAAAGCCTTCATCGAAAGTAAATTGGCGTGTGTGCGTCGGCTCACGGATGCGTCGATCGCGACCGACAACTTTCACTATTTTGCCTGGCGTTGTTAAATTCGATCGGCCAATCGGCTCCTGTTTTCAACCGCGTCTGCCCGACGCGGGAAGGGGTCGTGCACCCCGTTCTATCAAAGTCTCTCCCTCCGCCGATGATCGCCGCCCGAATGGCTTTTGACAACTGGTTTGTGTCATTAGTTGGAATTCGCAAGTGAGAGTGATCGGTCATAGAGCTGCCTATGTCCACGCATAGGCGCACGTGGAGTGCACTTCCGATCTTGGTGCTAGTGGCTTCCTTTATTTCCTTCAAATCTCAACTTCTATTTTACGAAACCGATTTTCTCTCTAATCTGGTTTCGGAGTCATTTTACGTGCCAATTTATCTGCACTTCCGTGGTTTCATTAGTTTTCTATTGCTACGAGTTTTTATTTGAAAACATCAAGACAAAATTATTCGAATCTCGTGTATAACGTTCTTTAAAACTGAGGCGGAAGTTATTGTGGTTTCATCACTGAATGACTGAAAAGTTTCAAAATAAATTTTCCAAAAAAATGGGCAACTGTAATGAGATATATAATAATGAGTTTAATTTTTCATATCAATTTAGCGTGAATCTGTTGAATATAACAAAAGAAGTAATGGCTGTGATGTAACATTGGTATTTTTTCTCTTGTTTCAATTAAATTCTATACACTTCAATTCAATTCGATTCAATTTCGTTTATTGCAAACATGTGAGATTATTGAATTTAAAGAAAAGTGTAATTAGTCATTTGAACTTTTATTGTCTTGTTTATGACTGGATTTAAATTCATGATCATCGTCAAGATCATTTCAACGTGATTCATTTGTACCATCGTATATAACAAGTGAAGACGTAATAAACTTGTCGGACTTCCAATGCACGGTTTTTTTGGGGTCTTTTGATGCAATGATCATACTAAACGCTAAACGTTTGTGTTGTAATGATACGCAATTGTGTCGAGCAATTTTCAGTTTTCTAATCAAAAATGTGTTAATTTCGCATCGATTGTTAAAAAAAAAGTATCTGCTTTTGGAAGAAAGTTTTTACATATTTTCCCACTCACAGTTTAACTCTAATTTAAAATTCCAATGAAAACAATTTGATCAACAAAATATAATTGCTATTCAAAAATTAATAAGCTTGTCAACTTTTTGCAATGATATATGTAAAATATAATTTATTTTGAAATTATGCATTTTAAGTGATCAAGTTGATAAAATATTCAAAAAATTCAGAATTAATGATCACTGAGAAAAAGTAAAATTTAATAACTGGCTCTTGAAAAAAAAAAAAACACAATAAACTTGTGCCTGCAGTTGTCCGGAAACACCTTCCAAAATAAAAAAAAATGTACAGTGAAACCAAATTGAGGCGCTACAGTGGGTCATGTAGCAAGAAAATTGAAGAGTCTTTTCGTTACTTTCATTTTTTGTTCAAGCCCTCGCACTTCTTACGGGGTTACAAATACGTATTTCGCAACCAAGCGGCATGTTTAATGTTGGTGGAAATTAATGTCGCCTTTCGTTTTCAGATCAATTTACAATTAGGTTTAATTCACAACCACAAATCTGTGATTAGCTATGTAAGAGGAAATAATCATCTCGGAATGTAAAGTAAGCAAGTGTTTAGTTTCGTACAACTAAAATTGGCTCACTCAGATTGCAGTCAAAAATGACTAATTGAAGGTACGGAAAATCGAACGGAAGATTTTTCACTAAAAAAAGTATTCCAAAGTCCAGTTCATGTCTGATCCAAATTTACGCACTTGTGTTTACGATTATCACGATAATTGGTAGGAAAGGTATGCCATTGTATACAAATTTGTTTCGGTTCAAAATTTGAGCACCTCAGAGAATAGAAGATGAACAAGTCAAGATTTGAACACCGTCCAGTATCACCTGCGCCGTACTTACTGCGATTCACAATTATCATATTAATGATCGTCGCAGCTGCAACATTCTTACATTTGAACAGTATCATGCCGAGTAAGTTTCTTTTTATTTAGAATTATGTAACGTGGTTGGTAACATTCACACTGCCCGTACTTGTTTTTTCGGGCGAGAAATTTATGTCGCGGCAAAACCGCAAATTAATGCGTCTCTGAGTTCAAAACTGCACATAGAAAGTTCAATAGCATGATCTTTAAATTTTCATGTAATTGCAGTGTTGAAATTGTAGTCAAGTTGAAAAAGCCGCTTTTATTGTTCGACTTATAAGACGTTCGAAGTTTCGTTTCAAGTAATTCACTGGGATGCACTTTTTATTCGTTCCAACCTTTCCCTTATGTTTTAATAAAAAGCGCAACACATACTTTGAGCACACTTTTACCTTTATTATCATCAACACGTTTCCGACTTTTATACAAAGTTTGTTAAATTTTAATTTTTAATGAAAGATAGAAATTAAAGATACTCATTAACGATCATATAATTACGTAAACGTGGTTTGCAACATAATATATGTTATATTAAAACAAACATTATGATTTGTTTGAAAATTGTAATTTTGCGAAGTTATATTCGTATGTTGGACAGCAATTTCTTGATATTCAAGAACTTCCGTACAATTGGATAAATGAACAATCGTTAAATGCAATTGAAAAATGTAAATACTTAATAATAATAATTATACAAAAATAAGCAGAGCGGACAGTTTGTAAGTCTGTGCTGTTATAAAGTCAAGCAATTTGTCATCAATCATCTAAGTCAATCTTTCTTGACAACAAACTAATCTCGGTGTGAAATAATTCATGATCAGCAATTATATAAAATTGTATTCAACATAGTAAGGGTTATGCAATTTTAGAAAAAATTGTATGACAACATTTTGAAACCAATATCTGTAAGATTAGAAAATTTTGGAATCATTCAGTTTTCCTTAGTTTTAACACGTGAATGTTCTTAAAAATGAGGTAAAATCTTTTACGTAAATGGTATTATTTAATTAGAAACGTGCATTAAAAAGATTTGCTGTATTATAATGAAGTATTTTCAGCCGGTTTGAAGTTGGACAACTCCAAATTAAAACTAAAAGAGTGTAACAATTTTTTTGCGTCGAAAAAAGTTTTGGTAAAGCAAAAGTAAAAATGTATGTATCAAAAAAACGTTCCCGGCTTTCGATGTTTTGATATACTAAACATGAGAGTAGAGTAGTCATATTACTTCAGCTTGAATAAATATATCGACATTAGAAATCGCAATGTTAGTCATCGAATGAATTAAATTTAATCGATTGAAACTCGTTACATTTTTAATGCACTACAAAAATGTTTGCGTGGTTCTTAACTTTCATCTTTAATTCCAAACCTAATGAGTTCCTGGTTTTGTACAAATTAGCAATTATTGATATTGGTTACTCTACATTCATTAATATATTGATTTCATTATCACCTAAATTATAATATTAAACGTTTATCATAAATGGAATATAATTAGTATCAACACTCTAACGGTTCATTTTTTCAAAAATGTCCTAGTTTTCTGCAGTCAGAATTTTTCAAATTATCTATTAGTAATCTCTGTTTTTAACTTGACGATAATAAATGAATAATTTACACTGGTATGGTTAACATGCAAATTGTATACTTCTTCTGCGAATCAAAGAAAAACTTGTGAATCAATTTTTAAAATATACTTTATGATAGCTGTATCTTCGCAGTTCTCTTTTTTTCACAAATATAAATATCATCTCACGTCCGTTAAAAATTAAACTCATGTGCTGAAATTATAAGAAAGTGTTGTTAAGAAAAACTGTAAATAATAAAAAATAACTGTAAATTTTTCATCCTAAAGTGACATATTTATGACAATAAATTCTACATAAATTTCTTTCCTGATGGGTATTCCTAGTTTTAATGATAGAGTTTGAACAATTTCTCCGTGAATAATAACTTTATAATTGATCTGTCAGTCGTTAATATATACTGAATATGCAGATTCAACTGGACGTGGCTTTTCTTTTCCAAACCTCAAGCTTTTGTATTTATTAAATAAGTATCTATCACTTTTTAACCCTTTGTGTGCTACAAAGAATCTAATAAAAAAAGTCATAATGTTTACAATGAAAGTATGGTATGGTCGTAGTATGGTATGGATATAGAGAGAGCGCGACTAATAAGACCTGTTAGATTCTATTCCTCGTCAATCATCAATACCTATGTGGTAGCACTCGCTGAGTTTTCATTATCCTTCTATTAAACTACCTATTCAGTTTTTGTTTTAAATTCTTTTCGATCTCAATCTACTAAATAAATCGATGTACGATACACAAAGCAAAATCATAATGACTAACATAAAACACCGATACGGAATTAAAATGAATTACAAAAAATAAAAAAGGAAATGATAAAAACTGCCAAAATATTATCAACAAGATAGATGAACGGATTGAAGTGAAATCAATAAGTGAAACTAGGAAAACCATTTAAATTGGTAGCTTCTGTGAAAATTAAAAAAAATTCCCTGTTTCAAGCGGAAAAATATGAAAAATAAGCAAACCAATTTACTCTGTATTTTTTGTTTGTTTGTTTTTTTTTTATTAGACTGATAATCAGCTCGGAATCATACATAGCAAAACAGATTCTTGATATGAGCAGTGATGATTAAACTTAATCGACGGGAAAGGCACCATTTCCTCTGGGAAGAGAAACGTTCTGATACACAAACTTTTCTGTTCCAGAGCAAATATTTTTATCATGTGATAGACCTTGCCATCACTTGGACTGGCCAATGATTTGTCGAATTAAACTGGTCTTGGAGGAATTTAATTCTCCGAACACGTGAGTGCAATTCAAATAACTTAGCAAAGCGATTCGTTTTAATTAGTTAAATTTGAAATAATATATTAAAAACTGGTTTCTCGTTTCAGGGTTTGCAAATTATGTTCCTCAAACGACACTGAATGTTCAACAAAACATTGTAACGTTAAAACTAAACAAAACCAATATCTCTTAGCCAATCGACAAATTCCTGGTCCTAGTATTCAGGTACATAATCATCTTCAAAACTCTTTTCGAATATGTTTGTTGCTTTCTTTTGCATAATCACAATATTTAACTAATAACTTTACACTTATCTTTTAAGAATTAGAAGTCAGTAGGAATAAATATTTTCTGAGGTGAACCAAGGATGATAAATCATATGAATTTACCTTTACAGGTGTGTGAAAATGACATTCTCGTGGTAGATGTTATAAATCGTCTTCCTGGGAAAGCTGCAGCGGTGCATTGGCGGGGTCAGGTGCACAGAAATTCTCCTTTCATGGATGGAGTACCTCTAATAACGCAATGCCCGATTCCCAGCTACACGACGTTTCAGTACAAATTCCGAGCCAATGTTGCTGGAACTCACATGTGGCACGCACACGCAGGTACGAAATCACCTGAAAGTATAAAAATAAAACATACCCTCATGTAACAATTTTCAATTGATCAATTTCAATTTTCTTTTCTATAACAAACAAGTCATGCAAAATGACGGAACGTAGATTGCCTAGTCTGCAATCAAATATACAAATTCATTTAAACATGAACAAACTCATAATCATTCAATCGTATAAATGTTAACAAACTGTGCTCACTCATAGAATCTAAAATCGGTATTGCACTATACCTACACATGAATCGCAACTAGGCATGAAAAGAGTACGTATCTTAATCTCTATCGTGACAGAGAAAGGGGGCTTTAATTATAAATCTGTCTATTGCAATAGGGCCTGCAGGCAACACGAATCTAAGCGCAACGAAAACGCGATTACAAAATGTAGCACACCATTGCTAATCTCGTAACTGCCATGGGTGAATGGAAAAATTGTCCCCCCGTTCGAACCTCTCGGTTAGGCATTTTAAAATCTCTCATCAATCCAAGATTTGCGCAAGTGGAGAAGAGACAATTCGCATCACTCAAAATACCATCTTGGCATTTTATAAGAAAATAATCATTTTTTTTATCAATGCAAATCTGCCAAGCTGTCAAATCGCAATAGAATATTATGTAACTCGGCTGTAAAAGATTACATAAAATTATGGCTATGCACGATTCGCCCTATGAATGTAATTGAGATTACGTGTCTATTTCGATGTTGCAATCTTATGTAACCACGGTGGTTGGCTATTATTTCAGGCGATGATATGAGAAACGGTATTTTCGGCTCACTGATCGTTAAGCAGGCTGACATCCGTGATCCGCATAGATCGTTATTTGATGTCGACGATCCGAACCATGTGCTCCTGCTCACACAGTTGCAGGATCCCACAACTCAGGATTCTGGAAAGGTCGTGATGCTCATCAACGGAAAACAAGGAGTCAAATTAAGCGAACCAGAAAATTCCGCCAAAGTTCTTTCTTTCCATGTTCGTCCTGGCAGACGTCACAGGTTCCGGGTTATCAATGCAGCTGGAGCAGGATCCTGCCCGATGGTCCTGTCAGTTGACAACCACAAGCTGGTTCTTATCGCTCTGGATGGACATCCTATAAATCCTCGAGTCGTGACTTCAGTTATCCTTGCCAAAGGTAATCTACAGTGAAAATCTTTAGTCTTTAGTTATTGCCAATTTCTTGTTGCAAACAGTTAAAGTTAGTGAAGTAAATCAAATTCACGATCGTAACGGCAGTTTTGCATAACCAAAAGTGTATTCATTCCTTTGTCTAAATTATATATTTGTGATTTTTTTTAAATTGATATGATATTTTGATTGTTACCTTTCATGCGGGTAATTTAACAACGCGCAAATTAACAGTTTGAACTCTCAACAATGCATTTCTGAAAACACTTTCTCTAGAAATATTTGCAAGAACAAACAACAAGAAATATATCATCATACATCAACAATCGATTTACATCAACCAACCGTAACAACTCTACTGCAATACCTTTCAATAAAAAATTCTTTAAACTCTTAAAAACAGCAATGTGTTTTAATCAAAAAGTTTTTAGTCCACTATAATTAAATTACCTTTTGATAGCTCAATATTTCTGAACTCTCATCCAGGAAAGAATAGTACATATTAATCGGTCTTTCATCACATACGACCAGTCAACTTTCTTAAAATAAATCATATCGAAATCAAAAATTCATCCTAGGTGAAAGAGCGGACTTCGTTCTGAAAGCGAGCAACTCTGACACAAAATCCATCCACTGGATCAGACTAAGAGCCACTGATGACTGCCGAACCTCTGCAATCTCTCGAGCAGCAATTATTCAATACAAACATACCATGGACAATGCGCCAGCCGTCGTTGAGACGAACGTCGAAGACATACACTCGAACACCATCGAGCCTGATGACATAGTTCTCACGTCGAATCCCACAAACCAGTGTGAGAGTCCCGATAACCTCTGTCTGACTGAGATTCAGTCACTGAACAAGATGCCGGAAGAACTCTCGCGCCCAGAGGTCGACATTAGGATGTACCTGCCGATCAATTTTAGTGTGAAGAGTACATCGTTCTTGGGTAATGGCACGGTTAACGGTTAATGCGTATGAGGCAGATGTTCAGAATGAAAGTGTTCTGGTTCTAAATTGCAGGGAGCAAAGACCGTGTGGAGAGGCAAATGTGGACGCTGGACAATACGACTTTTACTTTCCCATCGTCACCGTTGTTGACTCAAAATGAAGACGTCGAGTTAAGCATGATATGCTCCGGGGACAACGATGATCGACTGCCTCCTCCGTATAGGATCGCTCCTGACGTTTGCCGGAGGACGAAGGATAACCACTGTGATTGCGTGCACGTGAAACAGATCCCTCTCGGAGCTACTGTAGAGATCATTCTTTTCGATCAAGGTACAGCTGAAATTAAAAAGTTATAATTATAGTAATTAAGTTCATTTTTGATTGCAAAGAAATATGAAAATTTTCATTTTATTTCATTTTAGCTGGAATTGACGACCTGGTGTACCATTTGCACGGGTACAGTTTTTATGTGGTCGGAGCACGCCAATTTGATCGCAGTATGAGTCTAAAAGAAATTGAAGATCTCGATAAACAAGATTTATTGATCACGAGAAATTTGGAGTGCGCTCCATTGAAAGACACGGTTGTGGTAACGAAATATAGTGCCGTTGCTATTAAATTCAAAGCTAATAATCCAGGTATGCTTTTCTTCCGCTCTACTTTATCAGATCCGCAGTACAAGTTTTTAAAACTGCTTCTTTATCAATCTAGGATACTGGTTGTTGCGTGATGAACATGCTAAGGAATGGACTCGAGGATTGGATGTGATTTTAAAAGTTGGCGAACTCAGCGACATGTTTCCACCACCATCCGATTTCCCCAAATGCGGATCTTTTGTCGGTCCAGATTATTTTCTGATTTAAACTCAATTAAATATCATTGTACCCACAATGTAATCACAATTGTAAATACTTGTACATAGTCAAATTATAATTAGGTGTGTTTTGATTAATTCCTGTTGGATTGCGACATTAAAGTCATTAATAAAAAGTTATCTCGTCCTTTTTATAATACCTTTCTTTTTTTTCATCCCATATTGCATCATTATTAATATATAAATCAAAAATAATTCGAATTCTTGAATATTCAAACAATTGAAGGATCACTGTCAACCATGAATGTACCAAACTTCACATCACAATATTTTTTCTTATCTCAGAGTAATGAAAGTGTTTTTTAAATACTTTTTTTCATATGGAGTCGCTCGAATTTAGCCACCTATAATATCTTTATCAAGATTAGTGCTCGATGCAAATGATGACTTGCTTCACTGCGCTACCTCTGCAACTGTACACAGTTTTTTCGGTGCCTCTGGATATTCTTTTATTGAAGCATAATGTGTATATCGAGTATGCCAAAATAGCTGTCAGTCAAGACTTCATACACACTTTTCCGACTCTTATCATATTCTGGTCTATGATCGTAATGTTTTGGAAAAATCCACCCACGGTCCATGTAACTAAGATTTCCCTCTTCAAAAAAATCATCCAGGTGAGTTGTCAGATCTAATCAGTTAAATTGATTACAACTATAAGAAATCATCCATCAAGTGAATTTGACATATTGTTCAATTCTCTAAGAAATCACTTATTCACGCTCATTGCACGCACTTTCTAAAGATTATAGTTATTAAATTACATATAAACCATTACAAAAATGTTTGTTATCAAGATATCGACCAGTTGGATTTTCATAAGTACTTTTGTGTGGCTGTGGTTAGTGTTCCAGCAGATCGTATATTGTAATATGTGGATTTATTGGAGCCAGGTAACTTAAACGCAATAAAAAATTTACATGCAACTTGAAACTTATGAAACATAATAATTTATATTAGCTATTAATGAATAAGAAATAATAAAGAAAGATGAATATCATTTAGGAATCTGAATATCGTGACATCAAATTACCCTGGTGGCAACAAGTATGGTATCCGTATTTCCCTGAACCTCTGAATCCACCAGTTTTGTCATCGAGTTTACTTAGCTGGTTGATTTGTATGTTTTTTTCATCGACACTGCTCGTCTGTGCTTTCTCTGTCAACCACATTAAAAGCTACCTAATTTTATCTATTAGCTATATTCTTGAAAGTATTTGCAATGCTCATTATGGTTTCTGGATCACAGCCATTCTTAACAAGTAAGTATAATGATTAACTAAAAACAATTATTCTCTTCACTTACATTTTGATGTACAATCAATAATAAAATTTTTGAATAACATTCTTTTTAACAAATTTGAAATACTTACACAAAATAAATACAAAAAAAAAAACAAAATTGGTGCCGTAATGATAAAACATCGTTTCGAAACTTCACTTAGAATGTTAATTGGAGAACCAGAAGAATCATTCGATCCAGGCGACAAAAGTGAGTGGAGCTCAATGTCAGATTCTGAGCTGGGCAACGGAGACATGCTAAATGGTCGGACAATTTATCCAATCCCAACGACTACCACTCGAGGTAGAAAATCCACGAAATCACCTGAATACGTCAAAGCCTATGAAACCTTCTCTGGAAATTGTTCCTCGCGAACGTCCGCCACGAATGTTGATATGTCTAAAAACGAAAGAGGCGACGAGCAAAACGGTTTCACTCCTATGCAATTGCGACAGCCGAGACCTACGAACTGATACATTTATATAGTATATTTTATTTTTAAGAGATCTTAATTTGTATAAAAATTATTGTTTTTTATTTGTAGATGTAAATGTACAAGTCAAATATATAGGACTTTTACAAAATGTCTTTTTTTTGTAAAAATTATTCTAAAAACTACTTTATATAGAAGGAGGAATTTGGCAAATACAAATGTTTATTAATGTTTATTTTTATCTTTCATACTAAACAGTATTGAATAAAATTAATATACTTTCTCTTGTCAGTGTAAAAATGTAATACAGGAGGTAAAACATTTTTGAAACAAATAAACATAAATAAATAAACATGACTCACCATCGGGTGTACGATGTAGGATACGATTTCTGTAAACTTCTGTAAACCTGTAATATTTTTCAAATTGATTTAAATCTGCAAAAGTAAATGAAACAATATTTTTTAATAGAAAAACTCTTTTCAAGTACTGTACACAACTATTGTACCCTTCAACGTTCTACTAATTTGTTTTGGATAGTGATAGTACAATTCTCATCCGTTGAGGGAGCGAAAATTCAGTGTCGCGCGCAGCATACAACAATCAACAAACTATATAAATTGAATTTGCCAATCTTGTCCCTTGTCATCCAAAATGTCTGAGAAAGAAGAATTGTCTCAAGAAATTAAAGACCGTATTGAAAGAAATCGTCAGAAAGCTTTGCTTTTGAAACAATCAAAAATTGTATCCAATCGCAATGCCAAATCGTAAGTTTGACAATAAATCCTAACCTCTATCTTCTTATTCTATTCCAAAACGAATTTATCATTTGCATAAAAAATATAATTATTTGATGTAAGATGATGTTTAAATTGTTCACCCTTAATTAGTTCAAAAATTTTCAGTGACAATCCAGATGGAGTGTCAGGGAGAGGTGTCAAAGTTCAGGGAAAACAAGTCATCGACAGCGGCGCCGGTTTTCTCATCGAGGAAGATGATTTTGACGAGGAAATGGTAAACAAATGATATTTATATTAATAAAATAATACATCTGTTACATTGTATCATTTTGTAGACCAAAATAGCAGAAGATGCACCTGCTCCAATTTTGAGTGGCATGCCTGTTTGTGAAGAGTGCAAAAAAGAATTCAAAGATTCATTTTTGTTACAAAAATTCGATTACTCGGTCTGTGACAATTGCAGGTAATAAAAAGATTAATCATAGTAGACTATATTAAATGTGCACTGAAAATAAAATTTTCTGAATTCCTATGTTTCTTAGAGATAATGAGGACAAACACGCATTGATAACGAAGACTGAGGCAAAAGAAGAGTATTTGCTAAAAGACCATGATTTTGATCTAAGGGAACCACCGTTGAAATTTATCGTTAGAAAAAATCCACACAACCCTCGATGGGGAGAGATGAAACTTTATTTGCAACTACAAGTTGAGGAACGTGCCCTGCTGGTTTGGGGCTCGGAAGAAAAAATCATAGAAGAAAAAGAAAAAAGGGATATGCTAAGAGAAGAAAACAAATTGAAAAATTATAATAGAAAAGTTAGTAAGAATATGAATACTTTAATTTTTGTTTTGATGTTTTTTACTACTGAAGTGTACCTTTGATACTTTAATTTTAGATAAAAAAATTGAGAATGGAAGTTAGAAGTTCCTTGTTTGATAAAACGACGAAATCATCGCACACACACGAATATGGCCCGGAGCGTTATAACGAAAGTGATGATACCTATTCTCAGAAATGCAAAACTTGCGGATTTGAACATATATACGAAAAACTGTAATGTTAATGCTAAAATTGTTGTATCTGTGTCTTTGTAAATAGTTCTGTGCATGATAATTTTTTTCTAGTTTTATAATTTTTAGAGTAAGACCATTGTATAACGATTGAAATTCTCATTGCGAAAATCGAATATAAAATAAAATCGGTATTAATTCTGTAAGTTCATTTATTTAATTACTCATTCAATTAATTATTAATATTTACATTAATATGTAGCTGTTAAATAATTACAATTTCACGTCAATTTTTTGCTTACAAATTTACAATTTCAATAAATAACATTGATCCACATTACTGAGAAATATAACAATTACCGTACAATGCAATATTTAATAATAATTTTTTTGACAAGAAAGGAATTATATATTAAATATTAAGATTTGAGGTCAAATCTAATCATTGCTTGGAAATTATTGATTTCACAGTGATGGTGTGACTTCTTCATTTACAACTGGACTACAATAATATTTTAAATTAATTTTCTCACACGCACAAATATAAATAGTCTTAGATACTCTGATACATTCATCGACATGTACACACCAATCTATATACAAACAATATTCAAAACTAATTCTACAATTCTCATTGTAAGTTCAAATCAATAACTTTTAAAAATGTTGTACTGTACAGATGAATTAAGCGCGCACCGTAACTTTTCACTGGCAAATTTTTTGATTTCGTCTATCGCCATTTTAACTTCTTGCTCGAGCGTGTTATTGCAGCGTAGTTTCAAAGCCATGTAGAAATCCTCAAAGTTGATTTCCGTTGGCTTCATCACAAACGGGAACCCAAAATGTTGCTCATACCTGTGAAAAAAAATGATTTGATTATATTTCACTTTATTTCTCATATAATTTCGTATTTGTAAAAAGTAGAAATTTAACTAACGCTTTAAGTAGCCAAATTCCTTGACAAAGTTGTGATTCAAACTGAGATATATCCACAAATTTGATCAGCGCCCCTGAATTTATGTCTGCTTTAAATTTGATGAACTTTTGGATAACAGTCTGCATCGAATTCCTGTGACGGTTGATGATTTTGATTTGGTCTATAGAAATTAAAAGAAACAATGTATATATGAGTTTGTAAGATCACAAAATTCTTTTTTATTGAAGATCAACGATAGTCTTTTACCTACCTCGCATATTCAGATTATCCAAAGCATCGAGAAAAGCTTTTTCCAGTTCTTCAAAATTGGAGTAAGCTTGTGGTCGCCAAGTTTTTTGACCAAATTCAGGACTCTTCTCGATCACGGTTGAAAAATGTTTCGCCCATCTGTCAGAGTCCATTACGTTGAATTTTTCGATGGACGTATTGTTCACATTGCTTATCAAAGTCATTTTTTGATTAATTTGTTGTTTCTCTTTTAGTTTAATTGAGTGATGGGTGCGCTTTGACCGTTTTGCGATGACTAACGTTGATTGTAAACACATTCAAATGTTGTACCTCGTTACAGTTATTGTGATTCTTTAGAGCAGAATATTTTTGTCCATCATATTTAAATTGACACGAAAACTCTCAATATTCATGTCATAAAATGTATCTTTTCTTTGATACAAATTTATTTTATTCGTCAGTGTATCAATTTGAATTGTTAAATTTATTAATTTTCGTATTATCCCAGTAAATAATTGTTTCATTATAAACATATTTTGATAACCTTTGTTTATTCAAGATTGTTAACAATTAAAAAGAATATTTGTTCAAACGTTTAGATATAATAATCTCAATTTGACAGATGTTTAAATTTAAATGTATCAAACTGCGCAAAGCAGTTCTGCAGCGCATTGCTGCGCATGCGCGCAAGTCCAGAGTCGAGTGTTTTGACAAGTTTTTGTGTTTACGTTCCTGAAAACGGTCAACCGATTTTGTTAATAATTATTTCTGTGATATCGTACATTAATAAATTGGATCTTATTAATATCGAATGGCGACTACAAATGAATTTGGACCCGATTCTGGTGGGCGGGTTAAGGTAATTATTCAAAATTCAACAATAACATAACCTCAAAATTGAGTTGTTTTAAAAGAAAAACAAATTGTTTATACCTTTTATTGAATAGTAATTGGTATGAGGGAAGCAAGTTAAGTCTTTCCACGACTATAATTATCAATTAATACGTACAAATTTAAAAAGGTATGCACGCTTTATAAAAAAATGTTATTGTTTGTTGACAGGGAGTGACAATTATAAAGCCAATTGTTTATGGTAACATAGCTCGTTATTTTGGTAAAAAAAGAGAAGAAGATGGACACACTCATGAATGGACAGTTTACGTGAAACCTTACAACAATGAAGATATGTCGACTTATGTAAAAAAAGTCCACTTCAAACTTCATGAAAGTTACAACAACCCAAACAGGATAATAGTCAAACCACCATATGAATTAACAGAAACAGGCTGGGGAGAATTTGAAATTGTCATTAAAATTTATTTTCACGATCCAAATGAACGTCCTGTAAGTAATACAACAAGTTGAATAAATAAACATTCTAATTCCATCAGTTCTACTAATACTTGTGTGGTAACAATTTATTTCCATGTGTTAAATAAAATAATTTTTTTTCTTTCCAGGTCACAATTTATCACATTTTGAAACTTTTTCAATCTGCTCCTGAAATTCAACTAGGTAAGAAGAGTCTAGTTTCAGAATTTTACGAGGAAATTGTATTTCAAGATCCAACAGCTTTGATGCAGCATCTGCTACTTTCTCAAAAACCTATAACAACAGGACATTGGAGACATGAAACGGATTGTAAATATCTTGAATTTTTCATTAAACATATTTTCTGTTCTTTGGTGTATGAATTTAACGACTATAACTTCATTTCAGTTGAAGCGAAAAAGGAGGCGTCATTGAAAGCCATAATGGAAGCAAGAAATAAAGTTCGACAAAATGTCGTAGAGGCAAAAGACAAATTGAAGCTTGCAAAGGAAACCATAGCCAAGTTCAAAGAAGAAATAGCGAAGCTACAAAAAAGTAACTCCAACGTTTCTGTGACGTAGTTGACAAAAAATCAAAATTTTGGTTCGAAATTTGCTAAGTCAACAATTATTATTCGTAAAACATAGAAAACATTCTGTGTTTTGAAAATATGATGGTAAATCAATTATCAAATTTGTAGATAAATATCATTTATATTTTTATAAGTGAAATGTATTACATTTTATATAATGTAATAAAACATAGACAAGTTATCTATAGGTAATTCAGTAACAGTCTTTATCATATCCATTGCTTGTCAATCAACGTCGTACATTGCTTTTTTGTACTCACGCGCGCACTCACTTGTACCCGCACACATTCTTAAGACATTTATATTATACATTAGAGAATATTTCATTAAACCATCTGTTAATTTCGTATTTATAATGGCATTGTGTAGCGAATGCATAGATTACACACGTTACACTGTTTCATGTACTTTATGTTTAGTATTTTAAATTCTTTAATGTAAATTTTGTTTGTACAAGTAGATAATGCATTACAGTCTGAATAATTTCACAAACATTAAACATACACATCAATAAATACAATTTGAACCAACTTTCTTATTGCAACTCTTCAATTTTGAATTACATTTTTTAAACTGCATTTCCAAGTTTTAAAAATAAACATTGAAACGTAGTGCACTTGCATTCTCAAGCTTCCATCCTTAATTAATCTGTCTTAACAGTATATTGAATTGTATATTACTTTGTCGTACTTCAGTAGAATTAAATACATCTTAAGAAGATTGCAAGTTCAACAGTCAGATTGGAATTCATTCAAATTGCATAATTTTCTTTTTTTTTATTTACACTACAGCCAGTTGAAATAACAGTAGAAAATCTTGAATTCGTAAATACAAAATACATAGTGTGATTCAACTGTGGATTAAATCTATGTTACAAAAATCAGTTGATCGGAAATATAAAATTGACATTTTGTACTTGGACAAGTATTGCTTCGGTACGATTCTATCACTTTCGCAATCTATTATGTTTGACAAAATAAAAACAATCAATCTATGAGTAAAATAACATAGAGAAGATAAAATGAAATATTGAAATGTTTTTTATCAATCAAAAAATAAAACATTGTAAACTTGTTGCATTTTTACATATTTTACTGGAATTCAATTGGTTGGTCTTTACATTGTTGTATGCAGAAGTTAGTGAAACGCTTCAAAAATCTGGGATATTCCCTTTTGTAGACTGCTCGCAAAACAGGTGCAGGAGCCCAACCACCTGGATTAACTAAAATAATAAAATATTTACAATTTCAATCAATCGTTATTTCATAAAATCCTTTTTTTTTCTTAAAAAAAGTAAATGAACCACTTACCAACTGAGCAGTAAGTTATTTTACAAGTAATGTCATCCCTTTTAATTTCGTCGATTTTCTTTGTCTTGTCAATAATCGTCTGACAAACTAAACTTACAGTTAGATACACTCTTACTAATCTTCCTGTGTTGGCCTGAAAACAGAAAATTCGACATGAAAATTATTTTATCAACAAATTATACCGCAAGATTATTAGATACAATATTATACCGGATAGTCAGGATGTTCTGTGCTATGATTGCACACGGTCCAAAGATCATGAGCTTCAGGATCCAAGTCAGTTTTAATGTTACGTATATGAGACCAAAAGAGAGCGTCTCTTTGTGTCGCGGGCCAGACTCTCTTGTGAGTCTGTAAGAAGACCAAAGTATTCTTAGACACTTTATCGATTACAGTCATGTCCTCCAGAGTTGATTCCCATCCACTTCTGAATTCTGGCATGAAGAATCGTTTGCATACTTCATACGCAGTCACGCCCTTGACAACATGACACGCTTTTAAGGGATCTACTACTAGCCCGTCGGCCTCCTCCTCGCGACGATACATCCTCATGTCACCATCCTCTGCAAATAATTGCCAGCCACCAGCACCAACTTCGAGTTGTGCATAATGTAACTGTTCCATTGTTATTCTCTCTATCTGTAAAATTGAATTCGATCAATATAATTTGTGTCATCAAATTGTTTGACTAGTAATTGAAATCTTTTTCATCAGTAAATTTGAAAACACTTACCTCAGGCCATAACGGATGATTAATTTCCAATGACACACATGCTGAATTGACAACGGATTTTTGTTTTAAACGATCTTTTAGTTGATTCTCTTCCTCAAGTTTGTCTAATCCGGTTTCTACGGCGTCATAAAATTCCTCATCACAGAGAGCACTATGCGGTCCCTCCTAAACAAACGAATATCGTCATTAGTTAAAATGAATGTACGATTATAAATAACAATGATCACATATGACGTCAT
Source organism: Trissolcus brochymenae (assembly GCA_030523145.1). NCBI lineage: Eukaryota > Metazoa > Arthropoda > Insecta > Hymenoptera > Scelionidae > Trissolcus > Trissolcus brochymenae. Next base: position 115,203 of record JAQQRF010000253.1, on the reverse strand, counting down.
CGAACTGAAACTTACATTGGTCAGTGCATTATTTACAATTTTTAAACTAAACATTTTAGATGCTTTTTCGATCTAAGCTAATGATAATAATGTAATATAAATCACGTTAAATGCGGTATCCAATGAGAATCGCGGAGGTTCAATTGCTCAAGTATTTTATATCACATGTGAGTCCGACGAAATCATACACCACACTGAACGTTTGTTTGCACCTACACTAATGAGCTCTTTGTGTGTGCCGAATGTCTTTTTACTATTACTTAGTCTTATCATACGTTTGATAAATTTTTATACATATTGGTTGGAAAAGCACTAAACTTGATACTAGGTTAATAATAAAGAAAATAAACTTCAATTAGACACAACATTTATAATTTATTCATTATTTATTAATTTATATTCAATTATTTCTTTTCTTAAATGAAAATTTTAAACATTTTCAAAATGAATATTTTAATGGCCAAGTAAAATTTTTTTAATCAAATTTATAATGAAATATCGTTATAATCAAACAAACATCACGTATTTTCAAAATACAAGTCAATATGAACTGATTAGATATTAATATTTTCAAGTTATAATTGAAAAAAATACGCATCTGCCGATTAGAACGATAAGTTAAAGTTAAACGAAATGATAAATAAATTGAAAAAAAAATAAAATAAAATAAAATACCTCGTAATCAGGTCCGCCAGGGATGACAACTCTGGGTCTCACAGGTTCCCCGTTATGAACAATGAGTTGATCTTTTAGAGTTTTGCAAAGCTCTTGGAGCTTGCGCCGTTTTTCCACTTCTTTTTCCCAACGACGACGCCAAGCATCTTCCCTTTGTGTCATCAATTCCACACAATGTTGCAGAGTCGCTAATACTCCTTCGCTTGTTGATTTGAATGTAATGGCTTCACCTTTGAAATCAACAGCTTTTTCTGCCGGATCGAATTTATCATCTTTTTCGTCTGTCATGATCTAAGCAACCAAGATGCAAAATAACAAACAGTCCTAACAAATTCCATATTTCATCAGCTGTCACTTGTAGTAAATAACAATGTTAATCGTCATTACCTGTGAATTTGATATGTTGTCAGCGCAATTGTCGAAATATTTTTGTAATGTGTCAACTTGTTGAATAAGAATGTCCTTAAAAGTTTCAATCTCGGCAAGTTTTTCCTTAAGCCCCCGAATTCCTCTTTTGCTGAAGCTGCCGGCACTTGTTGTCGACTGAGTATTTGATACTAGAGAGATTGCACTTCCATGTCGTTTCAAACTGTTTTCGCTACCGTACCCTGATTCCGACTACAAAAAATTCAGCGTCATTAATTTGTCTTCTATTGTGATGTTGATGAATATAACTTGCACTAATTATACAAAATGGTGTTCAATTAGTACTCGCAATGATCGAAACTATTAAATTTTTTAAATTGCACGTAGCTAATTTTATGTTTCTAACCTTGTACGATTTTAGGACATCCACCCAACGTTGTTTATCTTCTGGACTGGCCGCTCTCAAGTACCAGACGAGTGAATCGCTCACTGACACGTCGAATCTGCATTCATCAAATTGATGAGCCTAGAAAATAAATTGATCCGAAATCAGGTTAAATGCCGCTTTGTTTATTGTATCAATGAAAGGCACGTTTTCATCAAATACGTCTTCAATTTGAAAAGAAACCTTGAAAGATAAAAAAATGGATTTCCTAATTTGAAATTTAAACGCAACAGTTATGCATCGTTAGTGTAAAGTCCAAATTGATTCAATATGTCATGATAAATGTATTATCTTACAACTGCATTGGATAAAAAAAGTGTGCAAAAAGTGAAACAATAGTGTGAATTCTTATTTGCGTTTCAATGTTTTTCCCAAGGTTCTATATTTTTGGGTGCCTAACTGTGAGTTGTCTAAGAAGATGATGATAAATCAGACCTTGATATCAGCTTTATGCAAACTGATGGAACCCCGACAGCCAAATCCGCTATCGTGCTCCGATTTGTAATAAGAGAGAGTGCCATCTTTCAGAACGATGTATCTCATTTGCCAGCCGTGGATGTAGTTTGTCCATTTTGACAGGTTGCCCATGAGTTCGGGCACGGTGACGCCGTCAGAGCCCTCATCCTCAACGTCCTCATCGTCCGGCTCATGATGTTCCATGTCTTCGCCGTTGCAACGCACTTCGCTCTCGTTTGTCATGCTTCTGTCACACGTCACGTTGTTTTGACAAGACGGGCTTGTTTACGTACGTGCATATGGCTGCGTTCCGATATCCTAACCTATTTTTTCTCCAAATTTGTCGTTTCCGCGGTGCCGTGATGTCGCGATTGCTAACTCGGTAACGCCTCTGGCTGATAGTTGACCTTGGTCGACAATTTTGTTTCTGGATTGAATGTTGCTTTGGAATTTATCTTCCCTTAAACCCTTTTTTATCACTCCAACAAAAGTAATCCGTGGGAAGACGTTGATTTTCGTCTTGTCACGTACTGCTCATTTCATCATGCGCACATACTCGCGTCATGTTAACTTTCAACTGTTCGCGGAACGAGTAGTAGGAGAGGTTGTATAGTAGAGAAGACCCCCAGAAATAATCCGATGGTAAGTTGTTTGCTGTCGGTATCAACGGAAATTTTGGCAACCAAAAGTTTATACAGATTTCTTAATAAAAATGTAATAACTGGTATTAATTAAATATTACATTTATTTTAAAACATTATTTACTCTGAATAGAAAAATTTTTTTGTGTCAAATACAATGTGTTAAAAAGTAAACTTTATTCTTTCTCTCGAAGAACTGAACTGTTTGAATAATCTCTCGAAATAAATTTCAGATAAGCGTCTGAAAATGACCTTTCTAACTCTCTCGAAAACAAACTTCTTAAAAAAATTTCCACACTTCAAATTTTTTTTTTTTTTTTTTTTTTTTCATCACTCATACAACTTACTAAATTTCATCAATATTCTTCTACGCCACAGTAACGTATTGAATAAGATATCCATTAATTTTATTTCAGTCAAATCCCAAAGGTTTTTCAGTAAAAAGTAGTTTGGTCATTTTTCTGATTGTACATTCATACTGTAAAAAGAAGATTAACTAAAACTCACAAGATTTTCTGAAACATTTTTCAAACTATTTAAAAATAACATTTCACATATATATCTGATGGATACAATGTAATATCTGAACTATATTCTGTTTGTTATAAGATATCTAAAATGACGTAACTTTTTTTTTCACTACAAACAGCACGTGCACCTGATTCAAAAACTGCATCACTGCAAAATTGCATAATTAAGTGAAATTTGTCAAAGATATGAATCTTCCCTCTAACCGCAGAAGTATTTTTTAATTTCGTAACTCATCCTTGATTTTTTGTTTACATTTAACAAAAAATGTGTTTTTTAAACGTTAAAAATTTATAATCCAAACAAAAAGAAAAATAAACTTGTTCTATATTACAATAAAAAAAAGGAAATTGAACAGGTTTGTATTATGTAAATGAAATTTGATGAACGAAAAAAAAAAGAAGAAATTGATGAAACAATAACAAACTGTCAAATAAGAGAGTGAGTAAGAAATCATGATGTAGTTTTCCCTCGCAGTACGAATGCGCAGCGCGAGGCGCGCATTGAAGCCGAATGTGTTGAATTGTGTGCTGCCTCTGGCAAGTATATCTCCACGAGCAGTGGCGCTCGGTGGGGATTACAGAGGAACTCGAAAGTGTTTGATAGTAAGCGAAGTCGTGTGCTCGGTTGCTCGGTTCGCTCAGTCCACTACAGTTTTCGCTATGGCGTGTATAGGGTCGAGTCGACTCTACGCTCGCGTTGAGAAACTGTGCCAATTCCGACAGTTCAGCCAGTTCCGACGAAAACTCACGATTTCCGGGTTCGTCAAGCATGATGTCGAGCGGCCCATCAGCACCCTAGTCCAGTATTACCAGGTATTTCACAATTTCTGAAATGTCATTGAAAAAACATTTTTTTATCCGCCAAAATCAAATTCTACTAAAAAATCATCTCTTTCACAATTGCTCCAATTTAAATCAAAAACATTTAACCTAGAAAAAAAAATTGTCGTCAAAATGTTAAACCTACTTGATACTTGTGCAAAAAATATCTATTTTTTTTCTCTACAGTTGTTCTGTCTGATTTGTCCCTTTCTTTAGGACTTTTTTCGTGGTGTCTATCAAGTGGTTTAAGAGTGCAGATACAGAGGTTGAAATTACATAATGTAGGGCCAGTGGCGCGGGTGTGACAGCGGCGGTGCGCATCTCTCACGACGTGCGACAACCACGCGGTCAGCTTGTTTCTCACATGAACATACATTTTGTGTGCGAAAGCACGCGCTTTCTTCGGCTTTTTCAAATTGCTGACAGCAGCTGTTCGAGCAGACGCCATGTGACCGAAACTCGTCTGCTCCTTTCGAACAACTCGAATTCTCCGATCATGCAAAAACTGTTTCAATGTCAACAAAACTTGTCTATCATCAGACGTGAGTCCTACTGTCATCGTGACATTTCAAACGTCAACATTCTGTCAGCAATCACAAGTTTTTTGCTCTGATTCAAGTCGAATCGTCCTCTGCTTTCAAAGTAAACGCGCATGCGTATTGCATGGCGGGAAACACTGCAAATTTGAATTCAGTTTGATAACATTTTGTTGCAAATCAATTGAAAAAATTAGATTGCATCTAAAATTGGTTGGAATTTTAATTCTGAAGCTCGAAACAGGAGTTTTAAGATTGTGTAATTCAAGATTTATGACCCAGGAGAGGACACCGTTAATTTCACTGGTATTAATTTTTTTTTTTTTTTTGAAAACGATTAGTGACGTTGTATTGGTGGAATTTAAAAGTACAGTAAGGTTTGATTTTATTGTTTGACTTTACAGGTATGAAAAACAGGTTACTTTGAATGGGGAAAAGGTCGAGCTCTGAGAATAGTAAACAAAGGAGCCGCCTTGTTTGGTGTCTTGCACTTATCGTTATTATACTTGGTTACGTAATATCGGACAAACTTGTGGATTTTGGACACTGGGAAAATGTTTTTTCTTATCACATTCAAACTTGATTCTCAAGTGAATGTCAACCTAATTAATCTTCACAAACTGGATAATGGTTTATATTACACTTTTTTGTTTTTCATAAAAATCAACCTGTGCATTTCATTTCATAAATAAACATTTTGTAAATTGAAATAACCAACATCTTTTTGGAGTTTCTTCAAATTAATTTAACAATAAAATTTGTTTCAAACATCATGTTTGATCAATAAAATTGTAATGTAGTAAACAAATTTATAAAAATTCATACTTTCGGCGTAGGAGGAATACTCCGTATTCCTCTTACTCCGTATTCCTCCTTTGCTGAAACTGCCGGCACTTGTTGTTGACTGAGTATTTGATACCAGAGAAATTGCACTTCCATGTCGTTTTAAACTATTCTCGCTACCGTACCCTGATTCCGATTAAAACAATTCAGCGTCATCAATTTATTTTCTATTGTGATATGGATTATTATAATTTATACTAATTACACAAAATGGTTTTCAATTAGTACTCGCAATGATCGAAACTATTAAATTTTTTTAAATTGCACGTAGCTAATTTTATGATTCTAATCTTGTAAAATTTTAGGATGTCCACCGACATTTCACCGCTCGACATTCGTCTATTAGTATCGTGTTGCCACTGGCTGCTTACATCGACTTGTTTACATCCAACGTCTGAATCAATTTACATCTTTATCAAACGACAGTCGAGATTTCATTTTTGTACAGAAATTCGTGCTTTGCATCCTCTAAAGATACGATTACAAAGTCAATTACAAATTCAGTATTCGAAACCGGACATTACTTTTATAATTCTTTTTATTTCATCATCGCACGTTGGCACGTTGTCAAATTCCGCGTCCGTGCTTTTCCTTTTCGCCAGGTGTGAGTTGGGTTGCGATTTTATTGAGGGCCTGATTGATTGGTTGACGCACTATGCAAGACAGTGTTTAGGTTGGAGAGTCAGAATCATGTGAGAGCGAGTACTCTCTAAATAAAAGAAAGACCGGCTAAAGACGAAACTGGTGGTATCGAGTCGACCATGAAGCCGAACACAAGTAGGCCGTTGAACGTTGACGTACACAACTCGAGACTTTCCATTTCTCTGTTTAAATGCAGTTCGAACGATTGAAGCCACTGCACTCTATACCAAATCAGTTTTCCACCTTTTTCCCCTTGTTTATTTTTACTATCAATTTTTTTAACAGTGTAGAGAAACAGAATTGAAGATCTGTCATTTACTTCCTGAAACTCTTGACTTATCTGAAGAGACAAAAGATTATATACTTATCATAAATTTTTAAGATTATGTACTTATAAACTTTCTAATTAAACTAATGTTTTTTAGCAAATAAAAGCTGCAGATTATCGAAATGATCATCTGAATTGTATAAAAATAGAAACAGAAATGATATCATATAGAAGAGTTCATTTTCTGTCGCGACTTCATGTTTGTGAACTGTTCTAAAACATTTGCATAAATCATCCATTGCTTCAAAATATTTGACTTATTTTTCAAGATTCCTTCTTGTTCATAACATTTTAGCCTTGAGTTCTTTTACTTAAACAAAGAAAAAATAGACTATATTTGTTATTTCAATTTGAAATTAAAAATCTCTATATGAAAATCATCATGTAGGAACCAATTATAGTAAATTTTTGATCTAAAGAATTAAACTTGGTGTGATAAACTTTGGGTACATTTCGATCTAATAACAATTTTCCATTCACAAAACGTTTTCCTTTGTCTAATAAGACTTGGGTCAATATTTGAAAAAATTCAGTCCAGTCTAAACTTTCTAGTGTAGTTTTGGATTTGAACATCTACCAAGTGATTGTTATTTAATTTCAATATTTTCTATTAACAAATTCAAACAATAATATTTGCAAAAAAAAAAAAAAAAATTGAGAGGAAAAATTCATACCGAAATGATTGATATGATCTTGACACCGATGTGTACAATACTTTTACCACCTTAATATCAATTTATGAAAAAAAATGTTTTTTTTTTCCATCGAACAATCCTGGAAAATTCACTTGATTATCCGCTTACGTGTAAATTGTTGCGATTTAATTTCACTGCACGCGTGTTAAGTACAAATTATAATCTGTTCCTACGATCATGGTGTTAATGATGCGAAACGAAAGGGACGACGATTGACGCAAAAGATTTGCTTGCCTCGAGAATACAGACACGCTTTGCACGCATGGGAATGCGTGAATATTTAACATTGCAATTGTTCGGGTTTATTAATAAAAAATTCGCTTTCGAAAACGCGCAGCGGCGAAAATTCGATTGAACTTTCATTCAAAAATTGAGCGATGAAAGATATCTATATTTGTATACGCTTTCATTACCGCTTCTCATAAAACAGTAAGTTTTTTGATTGAATGAATTAGTATGTTAAAAAATGCGCGTGAAAAAAATTGGAATGATTTTTTATACGATTAAAATATATGAAAGTGAGATGAATTTTGATATTCAGCCTACACGTTTTTTTCATCATCGAGCTAAGAATTTCATTTTTGTATAAATACACGTTTAGACGTGTAGTGAGTGGTCTATAATGAGACAGTTTTGCATTTTTAGTTACAAAACGATTGGATGCAACTTGAAGTCCTTGACACACGTTCGTGTCATTTACATTTGCACGGTTTAATGAACGTTGTTTCAATCACTCGAAAATTAATAATCGATCAATTTATAATTTCTTTCGCTTAACTTGTGTGCGCAATTATTTATATAATTTTAGTTACGCGATTTAGAGCCGACTTACGCAAGGTTCAAACAGGTTGTAATCATCAATTATTATGTTAGATCGTTACCAGTTCGAATGCAAGATAACAGTTAATGATAATAATTTACGTCTGTTATTATGTTTTTAATATAATTTCGTATACAAATTTCAATATGGTAGGGTTAAAATTAAGCGCGAGTTTCGAAGGTTATTTATTGTGCATTTCTATCAAAACTTCCTGATTTCAATACGCGAGTTGAATGATTAAGGATCATTTAATTATTAGAATAATTAGAATCATATGTACGTGACGAAACGCAAAGCCTTGATAAAACCATGGCTTGGTTTTCAATGATCATTCTTTATTCGTTATCAATTTAAATCAGTCTCATTGTTAATAAAAAAAAAGACAATCTAAAAATTTTAATTCAATACATTATAAATAATCGAACCCTTTTAATATTAATGAATTTCAAATATTTTTCAATTGAATAAACTTTTGTTTCTTGTAGTAAAGCTTATTGTATTTTTGTTATTTTTTGAATTTTTCAAAATTGCCACAGTTGTTACAAGAACATTAAAAACATTTTAATCTCTTTTTAATAACATAATTATGTCTACACTGAAATGAAGAAACAATGAAACAAAATAATTATCAACTTCCCACTAAGAAAATGACTCGAAAAATGAAGATTCAACTATTTGTTATCGACAGAAGTCAAAGAAACTCATTGAAACGCGAGTCAAATTGCGTGCGTAACTATTAAATCTTATTCCTCAAGTGGAGTGCTAATTGCGATTTTAATTACGGTTAGGCGTGCGCTAAGTTAGCTGTGACTCTGACCATGACTCCTTTTCGTCAAGAACTTCTAGGTACTACGAAAATCGTTGCTCTACTCAGTCCCACTTTGGCTCGTCTCATCTCTAGGGACTTTGTCCTTTTTTGTTCGACTTAATAAATAAATCATTTCCACACCAATCTGTTGTAACATTCTTTACTTTTTTTTTGTTCAAACTATTTCTATCATTTCTTTTCACTATTTTCAAACTCAAACAAAACTTTATCTTAAACAAGTTTATTACTTTTTTTATGTACCAATGTTGTGTTGCAATTCCGAATCTGATTGCAATCAAATAAGAAAATTGTAGAAAAAAGGTATTTCTAATTGTTCAAAAATATTTATTTTTTGATAGTTGGAAAAAGAATGTTGGTGTGATGATCTGTGCAATCTTTGAAAAAGATGGTGCCGTCCAGTCGACTAATCTCATTGACCTAAAAGTCATAAGTGAATGAGTCGCGAGACTAGAATGTTAATGCGACGAACGACAAATATTGTTGCGCGTATATTATGGCTGCATTAGTGTTGTTTGAGCCGCGCGTGTGAATCAAAATTATCATGAAAATGCGCGCAGACTCGAAGCCAAGCCGGACAAATAGAAACCGTCGCTGATAACATTGATAGGCGAGGCGGTTGTGCCCCCGATACCCAAATGCGCGAGAAGGTAAAAGTTCTGTGTCGCACGTTATTGTCCACAGGGTTGCTCAACAGTGGTTCCAATTTTTACGCAAAATTTCTATCGCTATCTGGATCACATTGCAGGTCTTAATTTCGTCCAGTTATTTTTTCCTAGCTTTTTTTTATAGGAGTCAAGTTTCAATCTTTTTGCATTCTAAAATTTGTTAGCTAGAATAGAGTGAAAAATGTCAGTTAAAGAGCAAAAAAGAAACTGCAACAATTTTTTTTTTCATATAAACAGTTTAGTGAGTGTTTAAGTAACAACTAATTGTAAGAGCGATGTAAAAAAAATGTTAAATGTATATGCTTATCCAACTAGTTGTGGATCATAAAATAGAACAGCATGTGAAATGGTTGGCTTAGAACGTTCGAATATCCTTGGATTCCTGTTTATGAGTGTGTATAATTTTCATAGTGTTATTGCACAGATGCAAATGACGCATTTGGCTCATTGCGAAAGCTCAAAATCGGATGCTAACAGTCAATGAAAACTGACAAAAAGAAGCAGTTCATTCGGTAAACAATGCACAGCTGTAACGTTCACTGAAGATCCATAAACTTCTTGTGTGTGTAAGTTTTTTTTTTTATTGCGACAATTCTGCCTTCAAATTTTACAGACAAATTTTCAAGGGTAACCTCTGAAAAATAAAGTTAATAAATTGAACGTATTGCAGTGTTGATTTCTGACTGCAGTTAGGTTTCAGAGAATTGCGCGCTGGTTAATAGTGATGAATGAAAATTTCCTGGGATTATGATTGATACGTGGAAGCAGGAGGTCCCATTAGAATGAAACAATCCTTGACGGTGGAACAAAGGGGTGGTGACTAATATTGTTTAGTCTAACGGGATTCAAATAATAAGACAAGGATTGGAAAAGAGAGAAGATCGTGAGAGCGACCTTGATTCTGATGGCAAATGATTGGGAGGGACAGGCACAACAGCATCCGCAAACGAACGAGCCGCTGCTCGCCGATTCAAAATGTGGGTCGCGTCGAGAAAGTATGTGTTTTCCCTTTCGGTAGATCTTGGCTCTGTAGAATCTCTTTTGTGACGTATCATCGAATTTTGATGGTTCAAAATTTTGACTTGTTGCAACGTTTTACATCCAAAAAAATCAGTCGACAGACAAAAATTAATAAGTAAAATTAAACATACAAACAAATGTTATCTGAATGTATTATTATTATTATTATTTTTTTTTTCAAGTTTATTTCACAATGTTTGGTGGTAAATTATTTTTGCATTAATAAAATTGAACAACGGTCCAATAATTCTTTTCAGCAGCCTTTGGCGATGAAAATTTTATCTCTATTGACTTGTCCTCAATGTGCTGACATTGAAAAGGTGTGAAAAGGTTGCAGGAGGCCGTCTGAAACAAAATTCAATCCTCGAACCAAATGAAATCCTTCGGTTTCTTTATGCAATATAAATTCAATTACACTCTTCAAAATAACTGCACATTATTCTGGGGCAAATTTTTATTCAACATTTTTCTTAACTTTTATATTTCAAAAAGTTCACAGTTTTTTTTTTTTTTCATTCTAAAACTAAGCTAGTAGATTTGAGTGTTGCATTTTTTATTAATTTCTCTTTTTGGGATAAAAAGTGAAAGTTTGCATTCTTCAAAACAGGTACTACCATCTTAAAATCGGCTGCTTTTAATTAATCAGTGGATAATAATTTTTGTGGATTACTCTGTTGCTGATCTCAGCAAGTCGGAGAGAGAAAGAGAGCAAACATATCACGCTGGGGTACTTATTTTTGGATTTTGATATTGACAAATGAAAAAAAAATTGCCGTTATTAATAACGGGCTTTCTTATTCCATCGGCCAATAAATCCCGTCACATCAAGAATGATACCGCAACTGGATGCTCGGACACTGTTGCAGGTTTCGGTTATACTACGTTACGTCATATGCGTTTCGGTTCAAAATATTGCTTGATTTATAAATCAGCACCTTTAAAATTAGTGAAATTCGTGTCATTATTTATTTGCATTTCTTTTCATATGTTGCAAAATCGAATATCTGTGGGAAAAAAAATTGGCCCCAAATCTGAAGATCAGTTTCGATTAACGGTTGAAAGGAAGATCTAAAAAGCGGAAAAAATTTACAACACAATATTAAGGTTAAAGAGAGTGAGAAGAAGTTCTTTTTACAAAAAAAAGTTGAAAATAATCAGAGCATGTAAATAGCTGGATTTTGACAAAAATAATACAAATGTTGAGAAAGATTTCATATTATTGAGATGGTATTGTGATTATGAATTCATCATTTCTAATTTGGGGTTAAAAGTTTAAATAAAAAAAGGAACGCTTTTCTATTGTGGCCGAACGAAAATTAGCATGACAACATTGTAGAATGTTGAAAAGAAGCAAAAAGTCGAACCAATTCAGACACAGTGGTTCCAGCAGTAAAGTTCAATGGTGAAGGAACGTCTCTAACAGTGGAGAAAGTGAGATTACATGCTTGAAATGTCTGGCGGTGCAAGGTGTATTGTAGTAACGTGATGTCAATTCATAATTATTAAACTTGGCCCGGAATAAACAATGAGAAATGCGCTGCAAAATTGGCACTTGTGACACATCAAGTGGCAAACATTTTGTATTCATACACCCAGACCTATACTTATGAAATTAATTATACCAAAACCAAACACTTGTCGAAATAACCGTTCATTAAAATCATTTAAAAAACAGCTCCTTGGTACAAGAAGAAATTTCTCAAACAAAACACAATTTCTTCGTCCAAACAATCTCGACAACAAATTTCTATCATTTGTTTAATTATTATTTATTAATTTGTATAAAATATCACACAATGAAATAAATAATATCTCACAACTTATATTTTTTAAAGTTTGTATTAATAATACATTAATAATAATAAAGTAGTAAATACGGTAATAATAGTAGTTATATTAATATTTCACAACTTTTATAAAGTTTTTATTAAAAATAGTTGAGATAAATTCTAAAAATGGGTACTTGACTACAGTACAAAAATGATTTTGTAATTGTTAGCAAAAATGCGAGTGCAATGAGAAACAACAAGTTGGTCTTATGTGAAATTAAAAAAAGGTTACATTCATTCACTCGAATGGTTCCAATCGAGCTCTGGAATCCGTGCCATAAAACACAAAGATGACGTCGAATGTCATCCAGAGTTGTTTGAATTAGTAAACGTTTATTTAGTGTGCATACGAGTTGCTCCTGGCACGTTGCGACACTAAAACGCGTGTAATCTTGCGACACCGATTCCTACACGTTTGGATCGATGGACCCCTCGCGAACGTCCCCAAGGACGACGACGACAGCGTTGCAGTTTTTTTTTGTATGCAATATTTTGTGACAATTAGGTGTCAAAGTTCGTTGTTGAGAAAGAGAAGAAACATATTTTAAAACTAAAACATATTTTTTTTACCTAGCTCATTATAGAAACACTTTATTTTAATGCTGAGAACAACTATGAACATGTCAAAAAAAAATTTTTTGTCCAAAACTAGAGCTGGAAAAAAATTGACCTTGGATTAAAAAATGAGCTATGTGAGTTTCGAAAGACTGATTCCTCAACTGATATTTGATGATATACAAATCAATGTAGTTATTGTAACCTCAATATGTCAGATCTGACTAATCATTCATTAACAGGATAAATAAGTTGTAATCTAAAAACTTAAGTTATGTTGCAAAAAGCAGCCTATTGCTGGTTTTGTGTCGAGAAAAATATTTATTGTGGTTATTAGTGGCATAATAAATCGTTGCTCAATGTTCGAGTGTATTTATTAATTTTTTTTTATCTCATCGTAACAACGATGGTGTAGAAATGATTCTAATATTCTATTTATCGATTACAACTGACCATAAAGTTTCAAATTTAATTTTTTTTCCAAATTGATAAACAAAAATATATTTTACGACTTTTTTGACACCTAATTTTTGATTGGATTTTTTGATCTTTTAAAAAGTTTTGGTGAAGAACAACGAACTTCATAACAGTTGCAACAATACTTTGTTGAGTGATGTAATAGCCACGGTGGACGGCATTTAAACCCGACAAATGACAGCATGCAAATGAGCGATCTGTATTGTGCACGCATGCAAATAAGAATACTGACAAGACACCGTTCGACTATTCAAGCTTCTCCTTTGTCGCAGAAGAAAGGACGTCAGGATTTCTATACTTTTCTCGCGTTCAAGAGTTTCTTTTGCAACAATTAGTTATGACAAATACGTTTAACAAAATTGATCGTTACTTTAAAATATATATATATATTTAACAAAATTGTAAATTTCATTTGTTTTTTTTTTTTTTTTTGTAATTGAAGATTATGATAGTTTTATTATAAATTATTTACACAATGATATAAAAAATTTTTTGTGTGGGCCATGAAAAGTCTGTCAAATAGAAAGGAAGGTTTGTTTTGATTAGTGTCGGGGATAATGCAAAACGAATGTTTCGGAAACAAACGGAACGTTTTGCTTGTGAGTGTGCTCCTCCTCATATGTATAGATTTTAAATATTAATTTTAAATCTACGTAACCGGCTAATGTAACCGGAGAAATGGAAGGTGAAAGAATGTGAAAGTGGCTCACCCCGAGGCACTTTCTTGCGTTTCATCAATGAGCACTCGCCGTTTGGTAACAAATTTGGTCGCCGTGCGTTTATACTCTATCAAAAGTGTCGTTTTGATTCAGTTGCAACAATAATAAAAATGTTGATACTTAATTGTTTATAAAATTAAACAAAATATGAAGTGAATGTAACATAAAAAAGGAGGAAACAGCTTTTGCAATTGACTGTTTCTAAATACCACTTCAAACTATAGAACCAAAAAGTATATTTATCATTATTGTACTATTCAATTCTTCCGGTTATTCAATAAAATAATAATTGAAATGATACTTCGAGATTAAGGAACATGACTTTTGTGATGGGAACATGCAGAACCAGGTTTAACGTCAAATAATATGACGTTACTTTTCACTGTAATTGAAATTACAAAGAGAAATTCTTGATCCCACATGACAAATTATACAGACAAGTATTTACGATAATAACGGTCTCAGAAAATGAGTGATCCGGACTTGACGATACGATGATTCATTTAATTGAAAGAAAAAATTGATTTGACTCTCTGATGAAATTTAATTAATTCGATCGGTTTTCTTTTGCAATTCAATATATCTGATTTGAGTGGGAAAACATTTGAATTCCAACTAATTAAAATTAAACAATATTCGAATTTCTTTCAAACGTAACAAAATTAGCATTGGATACCAATTGCACAATCCAGCTAAATAGCTGTGTCGAAAATGTGTTAGATCTTAATTTTAAATCGGAAAGATGGGCATCAACATGAAAACGAACTTAATTTTTTGTACGCAACAAAAATTGCGGTAATGAGCAGCATGATGGGTGATTACGCGAGTGACCTTCACCCGCGGGACAACGGAAACGCGACTGATGCGTTTATCGCCGTGCCTGATGTCATAACGTGTGATCACGCTGGGGCTGGTTGTCATTGATGAGCGATCGACCGCGGATTGACGTCCTTGCGGCGGAATCATTCACCTATACGTTGCAAGTAAAAGTCCCGACCGAGCGCTGAACTTGCCCCTTCGCCGCGCTGGAGCACTGTTTTCGCTCACGCACTTGGCTTTTGCAGTTTCTCGACGCTGAACTTGCCGATCACTTTCCATCTCGCTTGCACTTCTCTTGCCAGCTCTCTCTCTCTTTTTTTTTCTTTCCATGCTTCTCTTTCTCTCCACCAAAATGTTGCGCACGTTGCTCCTACATTCCAATGTCGAAAATGAGCTTGATACTTGACATTAATTTTGAAACGAGTTCTTTTTTTTTTTTTTTTTTGGACAAATTCAAAGCATGTAACTTTTTTCTGACATAGAACGATTCATTTTCAGTTCAACAGATAATCATTTTGTGATCTCAATCAGGAGGAAAAAATTCTTCACTTTTTTTTTTTTAATTTAGAATTCGACAAAATGAAAAGTTTGTAGTGACGAGTGATTACATTAATAAGATTGATCACGTTTAATGGTGACTATAATTTGTGATTGAAAACAAGTTTTGATATCAAGCCACCTACCTATGAAATGTGTCACGATGAATAAAAAGGGAAAAAGTAAAATATAAATTATACTTGCGTCAATAAAAAAAAAGGTATTTAAAATTCACAGACGAAAAATTTCACTTTTCAGTGGTTTGTTTGGTTTTTTTCATTCATTCTCCTCGTGGAGGAATTTGGAAGTTGTTTATCTTTTGATCGGTATGAATAACTAAATCAACCTGCTGGAAGTGAAGACTGAAACAAAAAAAAATGTTTCATTTATTCAAAGACAGGAAAGTTGAAGTTATTAGAATAATACACGCGGAGGAAAATTATACTGAATTGAACAGTTTTTTTTTTTTTCTAGTTCAAGATAATGATTTGCAAGCTAAACATATGATCGAGCCAATAATCGAATTTAAATAAATGAATAGAGAAAAGTGAAATTGAATGAGAATTCAAAATGTCAATTACTGGTTGAAAACAAATCATCAAGTATACATCAACAAACATGGACGAGTCTAAAAAAGAGCTGCACTGCAGATTTGAACAAAAATGTGTCTGGTACGGGGACGGTATGTTTTCACTTTCATCTTCAGATCGTACGCCTGAATAACGCGTACGAGCAGTCGGTTGCACCTGTTGCGCGGCGAGTCGACGTACGCCTGCACGAGCTTGGTATATTCATGCTCGCTCAAATACGCCCCTGCTCTCGTTGTACATATGTAGCGTACGTACACGAATACTCCAGAACAAACATTTCCCAATCCTCAATCCTCGACCTGTTCATAAACATGCTCACCGACTTGCTCCAACATCTCTTAAATTTACCACTCGACACTTATGATCTTATTATTACAAATCAGTGTTATTTACGATACAAACTACCTTTATCCCGTATTACAATTTAATTGTATAACCACTACTTTATGTTTCATTCAAATTTTCCATTAATTAGCTCCACTAATTAAATCTTTTCACAGTAATAAAAATAAAGATAAAAAAATGCCCAATTTCATCACCAGTTTCAATGATGCGAACAAAAAAATGTGGGATAAAGAATGTTTTAGAAGTATTGAATGGAATGAATGATTCACGAAGATGGTATGTAGATGAATGAAGCCCGATTCGTATCGGCATGAAGTAAATATAATCGAACGGTATATAAATGTCAACAAAGCGGATTTCGAAGACAGAGAATTTTCTCCCGCAGAAGGCTCCCGCAATTTACGACAAAGTCACTTTCCGCGGCTAGTTTCTTTCGTCACGGCTCGAAACGTAAGCGAGAAAGTGCACTCACCTCCAGAAAACAGTCTCACTCGTAGAAATTAAATTTGCAATTAAATACAATAGCGCACGATAAATTGCATTAACAAGCGATAAATATTGTTCTTCCTTCCGACATTGCATTGCAACATCCCCGATTATTTTTCAATTAGTCCGCGGGCGAATTTGAACCGTGCGAAATAACGTTGGATGTTTATATGAGATCTTAGTAATCAGATTTTATGTTACAAAGTTTCGTAGTGGAACTTTCACGGAACGGTATTAAAAGTGCGCGCTTTAATGATCGCTCGAGCCTGAAATTAATGCGAAACGTGTATATTATGTTGCGCATAATTATCATCCACACTTTGAGATGCTGCGCGATGCGAACAATGCACTCTTGCAGTAGTACAGGTCGCTTTTCAGTCGGACGGCAAATAATAGCAACGTTAAGATTGAGCAAGAAGCCGTCTGCAAATTTGGTCATTTAATCATAGTTTATACAGTCTTGATGCGCATTCATTCCTAATTGTCCTCCCCATTATTGACTTTTTTTTCCTTTTTCTGCATTTCGTAATTTTTTTCTTTATCGCCTTCATTTTATTTAATCGCTGTTTTTGAGTTGTTTAACATATATTTATACAATGTTGCAATTTTTGATGCCGAGAAAATTTCCATGTATAGAGGAATTAATTTAAATTAAATAATGTTCTTTTTTATATTGATGGTTAGAATTAGAAGTATATCATTTTACAAATTGGTTGAATTGAATTTTAATGAGCAATTTTTCGTGGTATTTTTTCAGAATGGATGCGAAATAAATGCAGCGAGGACAATGAGTTCGATTTCAACACAGCAGCCAGGATCATTGCCAGACTTTCAAGTCGACCCTTACAGACTCCTCGAAGCTGACCTCAAGGATTTATATGAAGACATACGGCAGGTTAATCCTCACGTCAAATCTCACTACCAAAACCGCTGCAGAAAGTGACGGATGTCCGAAATCGAAACTGTTGCACAAGAAGAAGGAATACGAAGTTGTTTTCATTCACAAATTCAATTACAAATAATCGATTCAATTCCATAATGTTTGAATTCATTTTACGTCACAATGGATAACTTATTTTATGTTGTTCAGTTGGCCGCAACCCTAAACGTGTCATCCGTCGTGTATTTTCCGCTCAATTTGTTGTCGTCACAGCTCATTTGCATAAGAGTAAACTTTTACTCACCGGGAAATATTTTTCACTTTCGCTCTTCTTGTGAACCTACTTTTTCCAATCCTCAAACTAAAAGTGAAAATTTTAATGGCTCTTCCAGATCTTCCTCCTTTGCATAACAGAAATTGTTTCAGTCTCAGTAATGGAGTAAAAAGAAACATCTCCGAATATATATATTATTGCGCAAAATAATTTCGGGTACAAAAATAATGGCTCTCGATAAAGCAGCAAAGTTGCACTCGATAAATCATCAATTTTTTTTTTAATTTTTTTTACGTAACAACCGTACAATTACAACGAGAACAGTTTCACCGCAGGATTAATGATGGTCTACCAAAAAAAAACCTGCCATAATTGACTTGGGTACTATCGGTATTCGCGCCAATGTTTTTCATCAGAGGTGGCGAGTGTGTACTAACGTACGTGTACTTGGTACGCACAAATGCGGTCATCAGCAGCAAACGTCATGAAGTGCTCATTGCTTTATGTAATATCTTTCGAACGTATGAAGCAACGAAAATTCTTTTATTTGCTTCTGTGCTTGACCTTGCTAAATACATAAATTGATATGCTAATCATTTTGTTTTGTTCAATTTTTATGAAGACGCGAGATTTTGACAAACGAATGTAGTATACATTTTGCAAACAGATCCTACATGTTTGTAATTCACGTGGGCCCAATTTTTAAATCCGGTGAACTGAAAAATAACATACATTCATTTTTGTTCCCTATGTAAAATCAGATTTAATTTATATAATTTTATATTTCTTTTATTTAAGAAAACTCAAATATGTCAAGGAATTTAGTTCTGGATCATTTGAAGTAACTAATTATTGACAGTGTCTGTAATTAAGCGAGCTTAGCCAGAAAGTAATTGCACTTTGAAAAAAAAAATAACCTAAACTTACCAATTAGTTATTTGAATTGTGGGTTAAAAGCATTAACATTCGCTCGTTCGAGCATGTAATTATAGACCTGGTCAATTTGATATCGCAGTATTTGGGCATGAACTTAATGAATTAATTTTTATTGAGAGAAAATGCGCACCGTTTAAATAATTCTGTAAATTTCCACCATATGTAAAATAATCTATACATGTCACTCAAAAAGTTATGAAATATTTTAAACACCTGCCGTGTATCAAATTGTGATTTATTCATGATACTTTTGTTCCAGACATAGACGTTTAGAAAATTGTTCAAACAGGTTAAAAATGGATTTCATTTTATCAAAATGTATTCTTTTTTTTTACATTAAAAAATGGTAAAATTTCATAGGAAAGTGATTTTAATTTTGGAACATGAAATGACCGTTTCCTAAATCGTACTGAAAATTAATAGCAGACCGCGAGCTCATCGAATATCGAGTGATCGCGACGCGCGTTTTCTCGTCCACGCCTCGCTTTCGAGCGAAAGCCGCGTAGCGCGTCGACGCCAGCAGGCAGCTTCACCGGTCTGCACATAAGCGAAAACTTTTACTTACGGCCGTTTAATCGTGCGCGCCTGTGTACGTGTAAGCGCACATAGAAAGCCACGGAATGCGTGCTTATGAGGACGCGTGATCTTCTGTTTATTTAGAAACACTTATACGCGATCGCGCGGACAAAATCTTACTTTGCAATTGACTGTTTCTTCAAGCCAATCGCAAATTGCACAATCAGCTGTTATAATCACGATTGAAAAATTAATGCCTGTCCAATCTTATCGAATGATTCTTTAAAATTATAAGACACTGACATTGTATTGAAAATTGCAAATCCAATGATAAAATTAAATCAAAAATCATAACGAAATTTAACATTGGCATATCTCAGTTTGTTTTAAATAATTAATCAACCAATTAAAATTGAAATAAAAATAAACGTTTTCTTTAGTTCGGATTATTTATAAAATAATTATTTCTTTGATCATAAAATTCTAATTATCAATCATGAGGATAATATTGTCCAATTTTCAGTTTCAAAGAACACGATTTGGATTTGGGATTGATACCAATTTTCCACATACCCATATATGAAGTATGATCGCAGTAAATTATTTGTAGTGCATAGTTAGAAGAGCCAAGCTATTTTTGTGAGCATAATTATATGAAACAACAGAAATGGACACAGTTCGGCAATTGTTCTAACGGCGCACACACGGAAACACATTATAATCTGCTTCTGCAGTGTGCACTCGTTTTGGCCGAATACCAAATTAACTTTCATGTGTTTCTTCTTGAATCATAATTACAATTGTTTACTTTTCTTCCTCTTTAGGTTATGACATCGTAGAAGGAAGGTTTAAACTAAACCTGTGTCTCTTACTAATCATATAGTCTATTGCAAAATGTGTCATACATGAAAAAATGTTTCGCTTGTAGAAATCATAAATAATCTCGTAAATAATTTCATTACATTTGTAGCAAATTTTATTCATCAAGAAGAAACATTTAAATGAATTATAAATACAAAGTACGACATTTTGGCGTATTATCTTTAGAAATGGAAGAAACAAAAATACTAATAAAGCTGGAGTAAAAGTCGAATCCAGTAAAAAAAAATTAACCAAATTTTCAAGGAGAAGATGAATTAAGCGAACGAAAAGTCGTTAAAAAAATTTTTCACTACGAATAAAAGAAAGAGATAAATTACCGTTGGACATTTATTGACAATAACTGGGACATAAAATGTGATTAAAAAAAGAATGATTGGCCATTACTCGACATTTTGCGTCTATCAGCGCTGTCAATTTCGATTTCCTTTGACGAAAGCAAAATCGTGAACGGTAAATGGCATATGCATCTCGGCGAGATAATAATTTTTGTCGAATTGCAAATGATAAGTCAAACACTTTCTACAGCGATTTCTGTGGCATCCGGCACTTTCTTTCGAAAATGAATTGAAAATTTTTCGTTGCCTCGAAACGCTGTGTGTCAAGGTCGCAACACTAACAGTTCTCTACTTGCAGGAGCTCATTAAAAATACGGAACGGGAACAACTGAGGACCATATCGACATACTACTTCGGTGGCCAGGGAAAGGCTTTACGGCCCATGATTGCGATTCTGATGGCACGAGCCATCAATTATCACAAAGAAAGAAAGTAAGTATTTGTGCCGCTCTTATTGTCACTTCAAACATTTTTCATTCTAAAATTTCAATCTTAATGACTACTCAACTTCAAACGTTATTGAAAAAAAAAAGATCCTATAGATATATATATATTTTTTATGAAACTGCAATGAATGGCAGTTTCTGATATTTTTTTAATTCAGAATTAACTTTTTTCATTCGAATAAATTAACATATAAAAGTTTAACTTTTTTTTCATTCTTGAAATTCTGTCTGGTTTTTGCTATAAAAATGATTAATTTACAAATACATATGGGCCAGACAGTACGAATAGACATTTTTAAAATTAAAAATTATTATGTTATTGCTCAATGCAAATAAATCAATTGTGACTTGCGGCAGTTAACTTTGAAAATGTTAATAACATTATTGCACATTATTATCGGCAATAGTTAGTTATACCTTTCATGGGAAACAGTCGTTCAGAAACATATGGGTTCAGAGTTGATGTGAGATTATTTATACGGTAATGCATGAGTCGTTGAGATTAATCGTTATGGATATGTTATCAGTGTACCAATCAAGTGTCATTTATCAATGGATATTACAACAATGTTATCGCGATGAAATGACTGAGGTGCAAAAACAATTTTTGTACAATGAAGCACATATGAAAAATTTGAAATGTAGCCCAACAATATGTCTCAATGAGCGATGATTTTTTAATTAAATTTATTTTTAAAAAAATATAATTAAATTAATTAGAATTATTATTTTTAAAGGGCTTCGAACTAAATTTAAATAGACTGTCAGAATTGTCTGTTAGAAAACGAAACTCAGCTGTGCAAGTGACCGTGAACGGATATAAAGAAAACCTGCTCGTAATGATAATTGCAATGAGCATAATGACACTTAAAAAAAAATATATTTTTTTTTTTACTTTAATGCAACTTATGACATCGAGCATGATATGAAATTGCAAGGATCATTCAGTAGATTATTTAAATGGAAATACAATGTATACAAAATGAAAAATGATAAAGAAATTTGAATCATTTATGAAGTTGTTTGTACTAGAATACATTTGTTGAACACAAAATTAATGTTATTAACTTTATTTCAGCGACCTCTTACCAAAGCAACGACAAGTGGCGATGATAGCTGAGATGATCCACGGTGCTTCTTTGATCCACGACGATGTAATCGACCAATCAGATTTTCGACGCGGCAAACCATCAGTCAATGCCCTCTGGAGTCAAAAGAAGGTCGGTTTAATTGAAAAAACAGTGACATATCAATCACATTGAATTGATTCTCGTCGCAAAACCATCTCCAGCTCGATTGTGCAAAGTAAAAGTAGGAGAAAAAAGTCTGTACCCGCTGTGACTAAGAATCGATACTATTTACGCAATGGAAATCAGTCGAATAAAAATGAAACAGTTATGCTTGCAGTCGCACAAGCTGTTTATCTAAACGGTTTGTTCCCAGAGATGCAAAAAAAGGAAAGTACAGGGATACATGGAATAGAAGAAGTTGATGTAACGCTGAGACTGCGACTTTCGGGAGTGAGACTTAAGAACTTGTCGAAGATTTAATAAAAATCTCAGTTGACAATCTCGGATGGCATGCAAAAACGAAAAAAGTGAATTTTTAAACCGTTATGCAAATTTTTACGTTGAAATTTGTTTGCTGGTCGATGACACAATATGTAATAACAATAAAAAAATTAATACATTTTAATGTAAATCTCGAGGATGTAAAACATCTCGAGGATGCGTGTGAATTTTTAAAAAGAAAGTTGTTTCGACAAGAAGAAAAAATATCTGTAACATTACGTTAACATTGTAATATGAAGTTTTTGTTAGCCGTGAAAAGTCTATCAATGATGTAAAGCTCGAAGAATCGTGAGCAAAGATATGTTAAAATCACGCAAGCATGAAACGCGTAAAAAGGAAAGGGAAAATGTGCATCTAAAAACAATGACTTTCATTTGGAAAAGTTTCTCCTCTGGTGTCAATGAACAGCGCGGTACAATGGATACATCCAACCGTCAGCAGCTTCGTGTGCATCTCCAACGAAATCGGACGTGTACAAAGTTGGCTGGATAGATAATAAGCGTACTATTCATCTCGTGTATTAGTGCGATATCGCACTCGAGTGAAAGGAAAGTGCAATCGCGGGCGCTAGGTCAAGTACGCACGCTACTTCGCGCACGCCGATTACTCGATCCCACTTGGTTCAAGACACCGTTTATGATTTTTTGACGTTGCTCTTTTACTTTGTCAGTCATGATCATTTGCGATTAATGATGAGTCATTGTGAGTGCACCGGCATGCTCGAGGGAGGCAACACTTTTTCTTGCACAATTTGATTATTGAGGGCAAAGCGACGATTAAAAAGTCTTTACGATCGCACACTAATTGAGTAACGAGTATTAATCGATCGAAAATTAGTCTGTTTGTTTGATTTTAATGACTCTGAGAATTGTAAATAGATGCTTCACAAATCTTTATGGCTTTTCTTTTATAGGTTTTCAACAATTATTATCAATGAACCTATAAATTATTTAACATCTTGATTTCATTATCACACTTTGGTTATCTACATGGATAAATTTTTTATCCTGATTTTTCTTTGAACATTTTTCTACCGTTCAACCCTCAACATTCACGAGATTATCTAATGAGTCGAGAGAGAAACGGAATTCATAAGATTTTCCTATGAATTTCAGTGTGAATAACTCAAAATTAAAACTCAAGGGATTGTAATTTAGGTTTCAAAGAATGGTATGAAAATTTTTTCCATGTAGGATTACAATTTGTCTATTGTATAAAAATGCAGATTTTTATTTGTGTAACTATGATCTTGTCGAAAAATAGTGTTGTATCTGATGGTGAATTAAAATTTATATTTCATAATGTCTAATAATCATTTTTATGACGAAATGAAATCGCGTAAAAATGAGCATTCTCTTTCTTTTGTTGCAAGGCGACATTTCAAACACTTCTGAACATCCGGCGAGTTTGCGAAATAAGACGAATTAACACCGAGTATCTTTAGCGAGTTTTCTCAGGCATAAATGGGTGACTTCCGAAAGTATAATGACACCTTAATACATCTGGATGATAACGTTTGCAAGTGAGCACGAGGTTTTTCAAAGAGAAGTGCTGGCTTGAAATCAGCCTCGCTAATTAATTATGCAATTGTTAACTCACACTGCTAATTACAGATGATGAGTTGTTTGTTCTTGTCACCGTTTGTTTACAAAACAATTGGCTAAGACCTTGCTCCATTAATTTAAAATATAATAAACCAAAATCGAGCTGGAGATGCGTTCAATGTTAATCTGATCGATTAAATGATTCATATTTCTGATCAAAAAAATGCTCAGCTCGTAGATTGTTCTGTTTTATTAATTGAAATTTTTCTTTCCATCCAGACGGCGCATGCTGGAACTTTTATTCTTGGAGTAGCATCAATGATGATTGCCCGTTTAAGAAATGATGAAGTCACTCTCACCCTAAAAAAGGTAAATAAAGTGTTTCTAAAAACTTGGTTTTCAAATTCACTGTATAGATATGGGAAATTCGTTAAGAGTTTAATTTATAACACTTCGTTAAATTGCTTGCCATGTCCTTGTTTTTACTGTAGTGTAGACAAATCCAAACCTTGTTAAGAGTTTATAATTTATCTTCAACTGGGCACTGAAAATAAAATAAAAAAAAGCTTTAACATCGTGTAGAAAGTACATTCATAAACTTGACAGTGATGAAATAATAATACGGTAATAAATGCCATTGTTTTTCAGGTTCTGACCGATTTGGTGAAAGGTGAATTTATGCAGTTGGGTTCCAAAGAGACCGAAAACGAACGATTCGCTCACTATCTTACAAAAACGTATAGAAAAACAGCGAGTTTAATCGCAAATTCTGCCAAAGCGGTAAATATTCATTTAATTTGGCACGGTATATTAGGTGTTGGGTGCACTTGTGAATAATTTATCATTTATTTTTTGTTCATCTAATGAAGCCTCAATTATTATCATTTTAGGTCGCAATGTTATCCGGTGCAGATGATCGTCTAGTGGAAGTTGCATTTCAGTATGGAAGAAACGTTGGGTTAGCTTTTCAACTAGTCGATGATCTTTTAGACTTTGTTTCTTCTGCTGATACGATGGGTAAACCTACAGCAGCCGATTTAAAACTTGGATTAGCAACTGCACCAGTACTATTTGCTTGCGAACGGGTAAATATTATAAATATTTTATTATTGATACTTGCCAAATAGTTATTTTTAGAATCAAACAAACTTTTACAAACAAACAAATAACTATTTATTGCTTTACACAGCATTGTCATTACCTTGTAATTGTTTTTCGAACTTGAAATGTACAAAATATTTGCTCGAAATGTAGTTGAGTCACTTTCATAATTATGTAAGAGAAAAAAAAGTTGAGTTGCACTTAGTACTAAAATACATAAATTAAGCATTTCTTTTAATTTTCGTAAAAATAAAATGTGTGTTTTTATTATTTTTTGTTTGAAAGAAGCTAAATAGTTAAATGTGTTGGCATTTATAATAAATGGTTAATAATAAATAATAGAAAATGTATGAAGAATAAAGGCCATGTATTTTTTAATATTAAGCGTCGTTGACCTTTCTTTATAATCTTTATAAGATCAACAGTTTACATGTTCTGGTTGTAAATGTATTATTTTTCTTGATTCTTATATTAAGTTTAATAAATAAAGAGTATTAGATTTTGCTTTGTATGCATAAAAATTCTAATTATGCTAAATTTTTATCATCAGACATACATTATTGAAACTCCATTATAATAAAAGAAATTTTGGAGTTGGAAAAAAGTAGAAAACTAAAGTCAGAAATATTGTTATTCATAAGTTGAAGTTTTAATGTAAATATTTAAATAAGAGGAAAGTATGTACAGTAATTTACTTTCTCTTTTCTCAACTCTAATGAAGAATCTTCAAAATATGTACATTCAAAAATGATGTTCGATTTATATCGAAGTTTCATATAATATTTTTTCTCTTGATCTAATTTAAATTTCTCCATTGAATTAATCTGCGAATTTGATAACGTAATGATATTTCAATTAAGTTTTGTTAGTATTTATATGAAAGTGTCAGATTTTGATGATTGTTTTTCCTTTTCAGTACCCAGAGCTGACTCCCATGATAATGCGTCGCTTTCAAGAACCTGGCGATGTCGAGAAAGCTTTCGAATTAGTACACAAGTCGCAAGGCCTAGAGCAGACCCGGTTTCTTGCAAAAAATCACTGCATCGAAGCAGCACGTTTGGCACAGTCATTAGTCGATAGTCCATACCAAAAAGGTCTATTGGTCATTAGCGATTTAGTCATCAATCGTATGAAATAATTTTACGAATCCGTACTTACATCAGGACATGTTATTCACCATCATCTCATGTAAAAACGTACAATAACGTCTGAAAAAACGTTTCGTCACGAAGCCAAACATAATAAAAAATTCTTTAACGCGTTATGCAGATTGTATACTGTTAATTATGATCGTGCGCAAAGGGCGTTTCAAAAACACTATGTTTGCACAAACCATAACTAAAAACGAAGAAAAGGAGGAAAAACCGAAAATACATCTGTTCCGCGAACAAGGTGGAATTCTATTTCAGTTAGTATTGCGATGCTAATTAATTTCTTAAATGAAACACAAATTCTGATATACGAGAATCTAAGTGCCTAAGCGTTGTCTTTTATAACATCTTATAATATAGAAAATAAATAACAATCGCAGCAACGTCGAACAATATACAAATAACTAATAACAACCAAGGCAGACAACACGGGCTTAACTATCTAAGTTCAAAATTACAGCGTTTGCCATCGGAAGATTCGTCGAATTAGTTTGATTACTTTTTTTGTTATACAGCTGTTCGCTCAGCTAAAGTAATTTGAAACGAGTTAATTATTGTAAATAAAGTATTCTTTAAGATTGTCCAATGTAGTATTTTAATTGATGAAATTAATATATTTTTTCCCGCTATATTTTAAGCTGGCCAAGAGTATACAACTAACTGATAATGTATATATCGTTTGAAAAACGAAATCATAGTTTATGTTGAACCAGATATAACTACATTGGTCTAATCTTTTGAAACGCGAGATTTTATATACATTCATTGAAAAATACTATCAATGAAACGATTATTTTGAATTTGTAACGTCTACAAATTGATTCATAGACTTTGCGTGTAATAAGTAAATTGGTCTTCGGCAACTATGTTTATCTTCATTGAATTTGTTGTATTTTTTAAATTTTGCTTTTTCATTTTCGCTTCTAATGGTTAATTCATGAAAAATATAAGGTATTCTGAATTGAATGAAAGTCAATTCATTGTTAATGCTTGTGCTAAATATTAATTTATAATGAAGGATCGGTTCAAAACTGTACATATAATTAGCAAAATAAACCAACAAATTCTATATTTTCGTGAAGCAAAACAACTAATACTATCACATAGACCTAAGAATTGTGTGTTTCAGATTTACAGTCTGTTAATTGAAAAAAAGAGGTTGATCTGATCAGAAAATAAAGTACTAATATAATATGGAATGAAAAGTAACTATATCTTCCACTGAAATTGCACAAATTTGTATATAATGAAGTTTGTTAAAAGTATTTGTTAAGTAGACTGTATGATTTCACTCGATTTTGTACCAACAAAAATTCAATTTGTACATAATTATTGCGTTGTTTCATACACACAATTTCGTAATTAGAATGAGAATGAAGTTGTAAAACTCGAACATTTAGAGAAAAATTATTTCAATGAAATATTGATGAAATATTGCAGTCTACGTGGTTATTTCTTAAACAGACTATCTGCTCAAATCATTCACGTATGTATGAATTATTATACAATGTAATGTTATGTATTTTAATAATTTATATTTATAACATACAATATAAAGTAATGTATATAAGTATCATAAAAGCACGTGAAAATATAATAAATGTATTATTATAAGTCAAGGATTCATTAACATAACGATGTAATGATTTCTTTGTATATCAACAATGAATTTGGTAATCATTGCTTGGAAGTACAAGATAGGGATTCCTATACTGTACGTTGTTTTATATTTTATGAATAAAAATTAAAAAAATTTATACTAATTCACGAATTTGAAAAATTTACATTTCATGTTGATCCACGCAACAAAATGTGAGTTTATTTAGACGAAAAATTCTTAAATTTAAATTAACAAATAAATATAAATTTTCATTGTTATTTTATATTTACAAGTAACTTTTTTTGGAATACTAACATAGAATAAGAACTTTTACGGTTGGTGGAGAGTTGAATTAGAATCAAAATTATAATGTTTCCATCGAAGTACCAAAATCATTTCAACAAAAGTTGTTATTACAAAATGCGGTGTATATATGATTGTTTGTTATAAGCAGATTACGAGAAGTTAGAATTGTAATATTAGTTGATTTTTTCAGTAAAATGTTTGAAAAACTATTTGAACTCGTTCTTTGCAACCCTCAGTTCCAAAATGATTTACAAGTTTTTCATTTTTTTGAAACATTCCCTTGACTTTTAAATTTTGATGTATGCCCTGAAAACCAGATGTCTCTGATTGAAGTGTTTACAAAAAAGTGACATTTTTCTCTCGTCACAGAGGGACGCAATCTTTTTTTACATTCAATTTAGTTTTATTATTATAAAAACGCATGTTGTCCCGGAAGAACAAGGATTCGCGGAAAATCAAGGAAGGAGTGGTTGGCAAATATGTTAAAAAGGAAACGCCGCCTGAAATGCCAAGTGAGTCACAGCATCAGATATTAGTTTTTTGGTTATGTTTACCTATGTCAATTATCAGAGAATAACAATATAGACGCATTAATTCGAGATAAAAAATGAAATCAAGTATGAGCTGCGACTAAATACTTAAAGACTGACAGTAATTGTCATAACGTCATTAATGACAGTTGGACTTAACCTCTTTAATAATGGTGTTTCACTTGTTATAAACAATAGCTCGTCGACGCATCCGATTGTATACACTTTTATAATTGTAATCTTTTGATTTCGATTTGTTCAATAATCTCTTCAATATAGTGTAAATCAAGATAACAGTTGAATAAAACTTGCCTGTCACATACAGAATAAAGATGTTTTCAATGACAGTAATTACCTTGATTATTATTGGGATAGTTTTATTCATTTACATATCTTTTATAGTTATTAATGTGTGGACAACAGAAACTAATAGACGAACACGAAAACACAGCAATCAGCCCACTATTCCAGCCTCTATGGTAAATGCACTATTTTTATATTTCCATCGTTTCTATTTTGACGATTAAAGTAATAATTAGTTTGTGTTGAATAATAAAATTGATTTCATTTTATAGCCTGTTGCCCAACAACCTAATATAATACAGAAATTTGGTAACACCAAAACAACGCCAAGTGTTGTTGGATTGGGAAGCCATGAAGGCAAATATACTCCAAACTGTTCAGTTCCTGATCTTGCACATAGGTGGGTATAACGTTATACAATTTGTACAAAAATAAATGAGGAATACATACAAAAAGAAGGGAATTTTAACTGGGGCATTATTTCTTTCACAGGTTTGCAAGTTTGTCAATGAATTTTGGTATATCAAGTGAAGCAATGTCCTCACGAACAGCAACACCCATATATCCGAGTGGGTTGTCGTCTGCAATGTCACACACATACGTAAATCAATATGCTGGATCTGATTATCATTTAGACAGAGTTCAAACGCCACAAGCGCCCTATTTACCTTTCGATTCTGATGGAGGTTATGAAGAGATACGTCAATTGCCATTCCGACAGAGTGCCAGGTAAACTAATTGTTCCTTGTTTCATGTTAATGTCACAGTATTCAATTGAGAATATTACTCAAGAATTTGTATGTTCCTTTGCAATAGAAGTCATTCTGAAAGGTCAGGTTCACGAAACGACCAACCTGAGACAGAATTACCACTACCCCCTGGATGGTCTGTAGACTTCACGTTACGCGGAAGAAAGTATTATATTGATCATAATACAAAAACGACTCACTGGTCACATCCCTTGGAAAAAGAAGGTCTGCCCACTGGCTGGGAAAGAATTGAGTCTCCGGAATACGGAGTTTATTATGTCAAGTAAGGGATATTGAAATTCACCAATTATATATACATGTGGAAAACAGATCTATGTATGGATGTAATTGAAATGCAATTTTTTATTTCAGTCACATAACACGACAAGCTCAGTATGAGCACCCATGTTATCCTTCAGAGATGCAAGCAGTTCGAATAGTGTCTCCGCCACGACATACACATTTCCATTCACACAGTGTCTTGGTTCCTGCAAACCCCTATTTGAATGAAGAAATTCCACACTGGTTATACGTTTACAGTCGAGCCTCAGTAACATTAGATCGAAAACTGCGTTGGGAATTGTTTCGATTACCAGAGCTTGATTGTTTTAATGCAATGTTGACACGATTGTATAAACAAGAACTTGAAGAAGTTGTTATGCGTTACGAGGAATACAGGCGAGTAAATGAATTAAATTATTCATTGAAAAAAAAACTCAAAACCCAATAACAAAATTGGTTTTTTCAAATGGAATGATGAAACTGTTGAATTGTTATTTACAGATCAGCATTATTATGCGAAATGGAACAGCGGTTAAAAGAATTGTCACCAGAATCCAACGACAATTCTGGAGCCGGTGCTGTGGCATTACGCCGCTCTCTGCCTTAAACATAAAATTTTATTAAAACTAAAAAAATTAGCAATTTGGACTCGTCATATTGAATTTATTTTCGTCTCATCGAACGTGTAATATATTTTTTATGTGGAAATATTCAAATAATGTTATAATCTTTACATATTGTATTGTCAGATACGAGGATCAGGTTGCTAATTTTATGAATCGCGAAATTATTTAAGGATTTTTATATAGTTATAATCCCGATGCTTTGAAAGATATTTTATACAGCGAAAAAAATGATGTTATATTTTTAAATGTTAGAAAAATATCAGAAGACGACGGTGTTATAATAATAAAATTTACATTTTTATTATCTAACATTTTTATTATCTATCGTTTCTTCATTTACAACATTTTTATTCAATAAATCATACTCGCCAATTCTACTGAACCCTTGAAATCTGATTACTTTTGCTTCTTTGACATTTTCAAAATCAAGTATAGATTGATCTGAAAAAAAATTAACATTCATGATAATGAATACACTTTTAAATCATTGCTTCAATAAATCTACAATACATACATCTTTCAACGTTGTCACTATTCTTATCTATAGAAGGAAATCGTGAAGAAAAGAAATGATACATCGTGAATGTAAGCAAATTCCATCCAATTAGCATGTAAGTTATAGACAATCGTTTTTTCCACTTTAGAGCGACTTCTTCTTTTTCAAGCCGATTTAGTCCTTGTAAACGTCTTCTCATAAACTTTGCCAACATTGTTAAGTCAACTCTAAAAGATACCAAACATGAATACGAAAGTTAATTTTTTAATTTTATAACCTGTTACACAAGAGACAAGACAAATCAAACGTTTCTAATCATAAACAACTTTAATCCATCTTAATGTCTATTGTTTCAGTAAAAGAATTAATGTTTGTTATTAAAACTTACAGTTGATTAATATCAGATTGTTTTTCTCCAAAAAATCCAAAATCTTCTCATTATTTACATACACCGACTCCGAATTAAAACTGTTCCAAATTGCATGAGAATTGAGGAAAGTCACAGAAGCGCATGCGCATATTCTGCAGCGGACGACGTGAGTGGCCTCTTCCCTCAACGTGAGAATTTTCATAACCTGCAAAAAATAAGTGCTCAAAATGTCACTTATAATTTAACATAGAATTTAAAAATATAATAAGTATTATCATCACACTTTCATCATGGTTAATATTCCCAAACCCTATGTTTACGGGAGTGCTGCAGCCACTCTCGTTGGAGTGGGTTATATTTTGAAGTAAGAATAACTTTTTTAAAAATATTTTTTAGTTTGTTGTCTTTGAACAAATAATGAATATTGATAAAATCATTCTAAAAGTTGCACAATTTCTTACAAAAATATAATTACCTAACATGATATTTACAATTCACTGTCAATTTACTCTCACTCAAAATTTAATTTTGAAAATGAAAATATTCAGTTTACAAAAACAAAATTTTAATTTGACAGAGATCGGATGGGAGGACTGCCATATCAAGGAACGAGAGATCTCACAGATCAAGTTTTTATTGTAACCGGTGCCAACAGTGGTATTGGCAAAGAAGTCGTTGCCGCTTTAGTTAAACAAAATGCCAAAGTTGTGATGGCTTGTAGAGATATGAAAAAATGTGAAGAAGTATAACATTTTATGATTTAAAAATGCTTAAAAATACTTTTCTGTTATCAAATTAAATGTATCTTTTTGTTTTTAAATCTCCAGGTTCGAAAAGATTTGGTTTTAACTACCCTGAACAAGTATATTTACTGTCGGAAATGTGATTTGGCATCACAAGAAAGTATTCGTAACTTTGCAGAACAGTTTAAAAAAGGTATTGAAGAGTTAAAAAAAATTGATATGAATTAAACTTAACACAATATTAAAATTAGAAATAAAACTAAGTTAAATTTGCATTCCAGAACATTCTAGATTGGATGTTTTAATAAACAACGCTGCGGTGATGAGGTGTCCCAAATCTCACACCAGGGAAGGAATTGAAATTCAACTGGGAGTTAATCACATTGGTCATTTCCTGCTCACGAATTTGCTTTTAGATCTTTTAAAAGCCTCTGCCCCATCAAGAATCGTTAATGTTTCAGGCCATGTTCATTATTCAGGAAAAATTAACAAAGTTGATTTTAACAGTGATAACACATACGACCCGGCAATGGCGTATAATCAAAGCAAACTTGCTATCTGTTTATTTACGACAGAATTAGCAAACAAATTGAAAGGTATCTTTTTTCACAATTAATCGTTTAAACTCTGCAATTGTTTATAGAATTCGTGAATTAAAATTGAAATTTTCCAGGAAGTGGAGTTACAGTCAATGCAGTCAATCCTGGAATCGCCGATACAGATCTGACAAGACACATGAGTTTTCACGACAGCTATTTTAGTAAGATAATATTAAAACCACTCATGTTCCCATTCACGAGAAGTGCGAAGCAAGCTGCCGCCAATGTTCTGCACGTAGCCCTCAATCCAGAACTTGAAAAGACTACTGGAAAATATTTTTCGTAAGACAAATAATATAAAATCAAATTAATAATACACTTTTTGTAATAAAATGATAAAAATCATCTGGGTTTTTTATTTCAGAGATAACAAAGAAAAGGAAATGTCACAGGATGCAAGAGATGACAAACTCGCTCACTGGCTATGGCTTGTTAGTTCGAAATGGACGAAATTGGATCAGTAGATCAATGTTTGATCCTTAGTTTTATTTATTATTTCTGTAAATATAAAATTAATAAATTCATAATTTTCATAATCTCTAAAATTGTATCAATTTTAAAATTCCTACCAGAAAGTTAGAAGCAAAGTAAACCAGGTGGCACTCGTGTTATAAACTCTTACACAGTTTTTTATTTGTATACAAAAAGAGGACTTTAACGTTTATCCAATAATGCCTGTATTTTTGTTAGCAAAATCTGAATTGCATTCTGAGCAATGGTGCTCAACTTGTGTCGATACAAAAATTAAAAAAAAAAAAAATTGGAAAATAAAAATAAAATGAAAAATTATCTTTAGAAAATTTTTTTATGTTGTATAATTATAAATTTATAAAGAAAGTCAGCTTCTTGAATCATTCAACAAGAATTCATATCAGCATTATAATTTCTCTTTCATTATTTATATTATTATACTACTATGGTATTATAAATAAAATTAATGTATAAATATATAGTTATATACATATATAGATTAACTATATAACAAATGTTGGTACAAAAGGTATGCTGCATAGTTATTTTTCTATGTTGTTTAATGATGGTAAAACAGATTTAGTAACTTTTTTTAGTGACATGCACTGTCAGAACGTATCCACACAGTCATTTGATTGGTGGGTTTGAATTCTTTCGACTAAATGAAAGTGTGCAAACAAAATCACGCAGACTAATCTCATAACGGTTACAATTCAAGCGGCACAAGCGTCGCATTGTTTGCCTCCAAAACGAAACGTTTGTGATTACAATTTATCAGCGCCATGCAGGCCCGCAAGTTGGAATCGTTTGTTTAAATGTGACGCTGAAGACTGACTTTTTTAAATTATTTATTTTATTTTGTACAAAGCTTTTATTATTTATATATTCTTGATATATAACGACACTAAAAAGCAACAACATTAAGTGTGTCAAAGTATGCAATTATAGTGACTGAAGGAACCGCCAATTCTGACACTGGACCAAAATGAAGTCTTCGTGAGTATTGAATTTTATCTTGTTGATATTTATACATTCCTGTTGTTCGTTTATAACAACTAAAAAGTTTGTTTGTTTAAAAAGAACTCTTGTTTAAAACGATTTGTATCTCCTGAATATTATGATTTTTATTGAAATATTTGTGTTCAACTTTTAAGATTTTGGTTGTTTTTTTTTTTTATAGACGTTTAAAACCAATATCAGCAAGGAAGCCTACCACAGGACGACCAAGAACAAACATCAATGGCAACAACAACAGCAATTCCAGCAAAGATCCTGTTCAAGTTTATTGCCGTTTGCGTCCCATGCAGTCATCGAGCGATGTCTCTTGCATGAAAGTGGTATCTAACACGACCCTGTTGATCTCTCCACCTGAGACTCATCATCGTGCCGGTAACAAAGAAATACAAACGGTATTCACTCGAGTTTTCACCCCAGATGTTGGTCAAAAGGAACTTTTCAACGTAGTAGCACTTCCCCTAGTTGAAAATCTGATAAATGGGAAGAACAGTTTACTGTTCACTTATGGCGTCACTGGCAGCGGCAAGACATACACAATGATGGGCGAGAATAAGGACTGCGGCATCATGCCGCGATGCTTTGACGTTATTTTTAATAGCATTTCCAATTACCAGGCTAAGAAGTTTGTTTTTAAGCCAGACAAGCTTAATGGTTTCGATACACAAAGTGAAACTGATGCTATGCTTGATCGACAAAATGAGATGCATGCTGGTCTGATGACTCCTAGAAATGCGAAGACTCCAAAAATGTATAGCCCTTTTTTCTTTCGTCTATTTAAATTTGCTGTAAAACAACCGATGAATTATTCATTTGAAATTTTGATTATTATTTTCAGCCGAAGACAAGACAGTGACAGTGATAGCAATCCTATTTCGATAGTACGTGAGATTGATGATTCACAAATCATTGCTATTGATCGTGATAGCCTTTATGCAGTTTTTGTTACTTATGTTGAGATATACAACAACAGTGTATATGATTTATTGGACGAAGACGACGTCAGATCTAAGTAAGCATTCTTGATTTTTGTCCAATCGTATATTGTTTAAAACAGTTATTTTTGTATTTTAACTTGTATAATGTTTGTAAACAATAGAAGCTTGCAAAGTAAAATCGTGAGGGAAGATGGGAACAAAAACATGTATGTCCACGCGGTTACAGAAGTCGAAGTTAAAAGTTCGGATGAAGCTTTTGAAGTATTTCAACGTGGTCAACGCAAACGTCGCGTTGCTCACACAGCTCTCAACACAGAATCCAGCAGGTCTCATAGTGTTTTTACAATTAGATTGGTTCAGGTAAATAAATGATACACTTTGTAAGAAATGAAAATATGCAAAAATAATTTTTTTAACAAAGTTTAATTAACAAGATAATTTTTCAATTTCAGGCACCTTTGGATAGTGAGGGCGAACAAGTTGTGCAGGATAAGCGCGTCATTTGTATAAGTCAGTTATCCCTGGTCGATCTCGCTGGAAGTGAACGTACAAACCGAACGAAAAATACCGGACAAAGATTACGTGAAGCCGGTGATTATTCAAATAATTTGTGAATTTGTTGAAACATTGAATGTTTGTTTTATTTTTATTTTTATTTTTTTTTATTATTATTTTAGGAAACATCAATAACTCATTGATGACACTGCGTTCCTGTTTGGAAATTCTGCGAGAAAATCAAATCCAAGGCGGAAACAAAATGGTCCCTTACCGTGACTCCAAGTTAACCCATTTGTTTAAAAATTATTTTGATGGAGAAGGTCAAGTTCGGATGATTGTATGCATTAACCCCAGAGTTGATGACTATGATGAAACAATTGTAAGTACTATAATACAAATGAAAACGTGAAATTTAAACATTTGGAAACTAATAAGATGAATTGATCGATTACAGCAAGTAATGAAGTTTGCTGAAATATCCCAAGAGGTGCAAGTTACTCGCCCGGTTGTTTCAAAATTGGATTTAGGTTTCACGCCTGGAAGACGACAAGCCAATAAGGTAATTGAAAATACTCAAACCAGGTTCTCTTTATATATCAAAAGCATAACTGTGTTCAAACTTGAAATGTAAATTTCACTCTGATATTTAAAATTGTTATTGTTTGATTAGATATTCAAGGAAGCTCAAAGTAGACTTGAAAAAGAAGGCCGGATAGGAGCCGCAGAACTTGATCTTGATATAGGATTAGTTTACAGGTATATGATCAGTTAAACTTGCACATTATGAAAGCAACAAAATTTGTAACAATTGAAATGAAATTTTTTAGTCTTGGTGGGCCATTCCCGGAGCTAGAATTAGACTCTCCGCACAACGATCAAGTAATTACAAATCTTATGCAGTTTTTGGAGCAACGAATTAATAAACGCAATGCCCTGCGTGTTGATTTGGAACAAAAACGTATGTATCTTTTAAATTCTCTCATTGTTATTACTATTTATTCGAATTAATTGATAAGAGTATTATTTTTAGAAAACGAGTTTCGGAAAATGTTATTGAATGTCGAACAGGAAAACACCAGTTTGAAGATTGAAAACGCTACATTAAAAGCATCCAATACGCAGCAAAAAAAGAAGGTAAATATTATTCAGCCAGTATATGAGATAATTTTTTTTAATTGGTATACAATTCTTAAAAACATGTTTTTTTTTTTAATTTTAAAGGTTTCCGTATTAGAAAATCATTTGTGTAAAACTGAGGCACAAATCGATAGTTTGTTGAGCAAATTGAACAGTGCTAACGAGACTATCAGAAGTTTGCAACACGAGGTGAGCTATAGAGTGAAGAATATTATATTAGACTAGAATTCAAAATTGGTTTCTAATCATTTATTTAACTGTTTTTAATTTTTAAGTTAAGGGATCGGGATTTGGCCCTCAATCAGAAGATAATTGATAAGCAACGGGTGAAACAGAAGTACAATAGTAAAATGCAGGCTGAAACTGATAAAATGAACCGTGAGTTGGAACTAAAGTTGAAAGCTCAAAGGGAACATTTACAGGTAAAATGAAGAAACAAATTTTTTCAAAATGTTTGTAAATGTTGTACCATATTTGAATTTAAAAACAATGTCTGTTCTTATCTTTATAGAATCAAATGAGGGACAAAGATGATAAACTACGTTTGGTCAAACAAATTCTCGTAGATGGCGAAGATGTTTCTGCTGTTGTTGGCAAAAGTCAGGTTCCATCAACACCAAGGAGCATGTTGAAAGATGCTGATAGGGTTTGTCCAGCAACAGATGGTCGATCAAGACAGGTAAACCGAGAAAACTCAAAATTAACACAAGAAAAGCTTTGCGATAAAAACTTTTTTTTTTATTTGAATCAGTTTGATCTAGATAAATACATAAGCTAATGTGTCGTATAAAAAGGGTGTTTCCCACATGTTCAGGATAGAACAGCAGTTGCAAATCCGAGATACCGGCGATCCCAAAGTGCAGATAGATGGATCGATCACCGTCCAGCACCTTTAGTTCCGGTAGGAACAATCTTGCAGCCTCTGATGCGTCGCAGGCGTAGCATTGTGAAATTGACAAGTCCTAAAGAAATCACCGATGGTGCTGCTTCTAAGTATTGTCTCATCGACCAGGAACGTGACACTGATGGTGAATTGGAAACTAAATTATACAAGGTTTGTATAAATCAAATTCAATTGTTAGATCTCAAATGTCATAATTCACAATTAAATGCTCAAAACTCTTTGGTCAATAGGCTAATATAATTCCAACGAGTGGCGGTGGAGCTCAAGTTGTATTCAACGATATGGAAGTATTGAAACAAATGTCACCAGCTAGCCGAAGGAAACGCAGCGTTCCACCCACGACACAAAGTAACACTCAGAGTAACTCGGCGGAAACGATTTCTAAGAGAGCTCGAGTTTGAATGCCTCGCAAAACCACTCTTGACGTCTAGTTTTTTAAGTTTAACACTTGTCTGTAATTGTTATGAAAACTTGTTTGCACAAGTTGTGAGTACTCGTAATCTTATTGCTTCATTTGTACTTTATTTATTAACTTTTTGCAATTTTTTTAAAGCCGATGTTTAAACTACGGAAAAAAATTTTAGTTATATGACAAGGCAGGAAATAAAGAAAAAGTACAAGATGTAACTCAGATGTTTTTTTTGTCTACTTTATAGTCAATCAATGTAATGAGTTATTTTTACAATTAAAAAATTTCAACTCCAAATTTAATTTATGCTTAACATTCTACATTTCTAAAAAAGAGGCGGTCGGAACTTTATTGAATTGAATTACATGTACTTTCACGCACTCAGCTTCACATCGAAATTAATTCGCAGTCGTCAATACGGAATACGCTCAAACAGCTAGCTTGCTCTTAGTCAATTCCTCCTCGTGATCGAATGTTAGCGAACATCGTTCACAATCCAGTTGCATTTATTTAACATTATCACTGCCTTCGTTCATGTACTGCCACAGTTTTGACTCAAGGAGAACAATTTTTCATTGCTCAAATAAACTCTAAATTAATTAATCGTGAAATAAATACGCTGACATAATCTATTTGTCAAAACTGCAACGCAGCATACAGTCGAAACACGTTTACATCTCTCTAAATGTTACAAGCTTTGACAATCAAACAGAAGATACGTTTAATGGGAGCATTCATCAGGTTGATACCAAATATGACCAGTGAATTAATTTGTTTGTTCACCACGTATATTGAGAACGCAAAATGTACAAATATTTTATTTACAACGACGAAAAACGTGAGCATGCTTGGTATAAACTTGGTGGTCAATCGAATTGACGCAGTGACGGCGTAATTAGTCCTCGGCTAGGATTTATTGATCATGAAGATTTACTTGTTTTGATGGATACATAATTTTGTTTGTTTTTTTTTTTTTTTCTTTTCACAACGAGTCTTGATCGTTGGTTATATCGCTCCTGCGATAAGACATGGGATTGCCGCCAATAAAAGCACTCAACCATCGATGGAAAATTGAATTATTTGACTGGTAAATTTATTTTATTATTTTCTTTTTCGGGCACAACTCCCACAAACATTGAAGGCTTGACAAATCATTGAGTTTAGATTACAAGCTAAGCAGTAAAGTCATCGCGTGCAGTTTTATTAATCACTGGACAGTTATATAACAATTAATCTAATAGTGACAACTATAGACAAACCTATATCATATACGTATATTTATAATATATATTTTTATATCATTTTTTATTTTTCATTCATCATATATAATAATATACATATTTTTTTAGTTTTATTACATTGTTATTTACTCGGAAAAAGACACCGTTATTCGGCGGCACGACATTGAAATCATTTTCCCTTGCCAATCAGAGCGCTGTAAACTTTATTTTGGCGATGCAATTCTGGACAGAATTATTTTTCGTTCAACAAACGATTGTCATATTATTGTAATACTGCATATTTCGGACAAATGAATGTAGACATGATATGTAACATTCTTAATCTTGATTTCATTTATGATTCATCACTTACAGTAGATTGTTTGTGATCTACGAAACAACTTTTTTTTTTATTTATTATAAAACTTCGAACTATTATTCAGATGTTAAGTTCGAGGCAGTTAAAAGCTCAGTTGGATGTTTCAACGGTTGCACTGCGAATAACGAGTCTTTTGTTTTTTTCCACTCATTGACTTGTCCTCTTATTGGCAGCGTAGAAAATCATATAAAGTATTAAAATTGAGACTAGACGAGTGTTTTGAAAAAAGCGGTGGATATCTTTGCACAATGATATTTACGTGGTAGAGAAAAATCTTTCAATAAGAAACTACAAGAGTCAGTTAAAAAATTCAACAATGTCCAAGAGCAAACGCAGTTTTATGTTTCTTGTAAAAAAGTGCTGTTCAAACGAATTGAATTTATCGCAATAAGGAAACATCACTATATCGCGATGTATAAGAATGATTTATTTAATTTATTTTTTCCCCTCGTCGCGTTTATAATTGTCTCGTCTTTTTTCTCTTATTGTTTGACCCTTTCAGACGAAGCCAACGAAGCACAGTTAAGCGTAAAACAAATCAGTACTCAATTGTCAACTTTTGATTCGAATTGACTAGTTAATTAACGTTTTTTTTTTTTTTTTTTTTTAATGTTATTATCTTTCATTTATTCCTGTAGTTTCGACATATTATGGTTTGTTCCTTCTGAAAGGTAGTCTCTGAAAGGGCTCGCTATAAAGTCTACAGTTCTTAAATACAACGTTTTCACGAGTCGTTTTTTAAAAACGACGCAGAGCTTGGAAACTCTATCAACTGCACCGTACAAAAACATCATATCACAGCACGTGTCACGAAACAAACGATGTATTAGTACGCGCACAATAATTCTCCTAAATAACAAAGCGAAAATTCATTTGAACTTTAAAACTAAACGCTCAACGGTTAATCATGCTCCGATTCTGCAGATGGTTCGATAATCCTATTGTTTTGTCGTTGCGCTTTGTTGATTTCAACCACGAAATTTATTTTTATTTTCCCATTTGCAAAATTTCCGAAATGAAATATGTAAAAAGATGATATCAGTAACTCACAAAACAAAACATTTATACTTGAAAAATAATGTGTCTCGAATGATAAAAAAAAGAAATCATTAATACAATTAATGTATGGAACGAATTTCAAAATAATAATTTACGCACGAGTTCGACTTTCAGATGGAAAAATTGTTAAAAAATGTTTTAACTTTATATTTATGATTCAAATATAAAAATTCAAGTTTTACAGTCTTTTATAAAAGTTACACTTTTTGTGTAAGATGATCAACAAACAGATTCTGAAACGAAAATCATTTTGCAATCAGATTAACAACTGAAATTTATTTACAGAAGATGTATATAAGACAAAAAAGAAAAGTGGTTTGATCACTCAAGCGTTAATTTTTTTTACTTTTTAAGTTACTAACCGTTGCCAGCTCTTCAAGGAAATGACGTGGAACGAGTAATTAACCGTTCTTATTACAACCTTCAATTCTTAATCTGTCTTTTATGCAACACCAACGTTGGAAATATATTTTTCTTCTCAGTGGTTACAATTTTAAGTGAATCGCCTGACTATTTTACAAGAGTTAACATTGATTTCATAACTTGGTTACGCACGAAATCGAGATTTTTATTTTACAAAAGGTTGATTAGATATACGACGAATATTCAACAAAATGCACGACGTTGAGTAGTATGGAAATAAGAACAATAACATTGAATCGAAAATGAAAAGAGTATCCACAATGACTGCTTCGAACGTGCGGTATATCCGTTATGATTAGATCGTTCAACTAAATTTCATAATGATCAACTCAATTCTAATATCGTTCAGTGTAAATGTATCAAAATAGCAATCAACAACAACAACAACAACAACAACCGAAGGGCTCTAAACATCCGACTTCAAACTCAATCAATCTAAATCTACTTATGAACATAATTGTATCAGCCCGAGTACAAATAATCCGCAAAGTTCAATTTCGCCAATCATCGTGTACGATCAGACATGAAATTTATTGTCTTTGAAAATGACGCACAGAGTCCTCCGACTGAGTCATTGAATAATTCAAAGCATTATATTAATTTGACATCATTCTAATATCTCTGTAGAATCCGTTTTTTTCACATCGAAGTTCATTCGGGGAAAAGTTGACCTATCTACAAGTCTACCTACGTCACTATACAAAAAGTTGCCATAATCAAATGTGCAAAGAATATATGAAACCATACACACTTGTTGAGCTTGAAAAAGCGACCCCGTCGGGATCGTACGCTTTTCGGCACGAAGAAATGATACCTAAGTCAAAACGAAACCAGTCCGAACCGACAAAAGGCTTGAAAGAGTTTTACTCAATGGCTTTGCTCATGAACTCGATGAACCGTTTGCCATACTGCTCAGGATCGCAGGTGGAGATTCCGTCCACGTGCACGCCATACTTGACGGTTTTCGCCGCCTTTGCTGCCTGCTTCCGCACACCATAATGTGTCAAGACGTCGATTATGGCCAGAAAGTAAATCTCTTTTGTAGGCGCATCTAAAAATCAGAACAAACAATCATTATCAGCCAGAACGCAAAGTTTCAAAGTTCTAATGAAAGAAGTTTGGAGCAATAAAATAGAGCAGTTTTATTTACTTCATTTCTGTTTATATACATTCTCTTGTGTACTGATTTGTCGGTTGGAATCAATAGTGCGATAAACACTTTTGTTTGCAAAGCCTTCGCACTTATTGATTTACGAGACCAGAAAAAAAAGTTGTAATTTGAAATATTCATCGAGAAATGTTTCAGTCAAACAATGTCACTGTTATTGTAACTGCAAAGATAATACGCAATACCAGCCAAACGTTCGCTTCCGCTACACCGAGAAATTTGGTTGCGTAATAGTTATACTTGTTAAAACGATTGTAATAATCATGCGGTGCAATGGTTTAATCAATTTTTTTCATAACTCCTGAATTGAATGCGAGATGCATAGGACAATGCAACGGGGCAAACTAATTGCAGTGGCCTTGCGATCGCCGCTTCTGTTTTATTATACATAATATGATGATTGAATGTGTGACAGGTATACTTACTTTCTGAACTTGGAATGGCATAAATGTCTAATTCGGGTATTATTGAGTCATCATATTGAAGACTAGCATCTCTTAACAGAGCAGCTTGAGGTGATTCCGGCGGGGTTGCCATTCCACCGACGTTGCTCCAATTCCAAACACGTCTAAAAAAATAAAATGCAATTTCAAATTAAAACGGTAATTCATTTAAATTGCATTCACATTACACGCATCAATTGTTCAAATCGAAATCACTTCATCGAAATTGTTGTAATTATTATTCTCTTTTTTCAGTTTATGGAAAATATTGATCAATCGATTGTGAGCCTCAATCAACAATTCAGAACGTTAATTGATCAATTAATCAGTGCTTTCAGTTGAGACATAATATTGATTTCATTTTGTCTAATATATTCAACGGAGCGTTCGCAATTAAAATTCATTCCTCACTTCCGTGACAATATCATATTGGCACCTATTCAGCCACAAAACTTACTCCCCAATCGCTGGTCGGGATTCTAATCCGCTTCCAGACTCGCTGTCTTCTTCATCTTCGTGATTATCCTCGTCATCTTCACGTTCCGCGCGCTCCCTGTTCTCTTGTTCAGCTCGTGCACAATCGTGCAATCCCAACAACAGTGAATAATCCATCAAATGTAAACGCGTCAAAAACTGTGAACGAGAAATTAAACCATCATTGAAGTTTATTTTTAAATCAATTTTACAACGCAAGTGTAAAATTAGCGAATGAACACCAAATCAAATCACCCCAAAATGAATAAAAAATTGTTGGAAATCGAAAAGTTACTGTAGCAATTCAATCACTGTGAAATGTGATTACCAGTAGAATGTAATAAAGTTGTGTGCATTATCTAAATTTCTATTCAACATTAAATAAGGAAATGATAAAGATTGTTGCACACTTAAGAAACTTGGTCGCTTCCCTTTTCTTATCGGCGTGAAAAATCAGCAATTATTTAACATGACAAATTGGAATCTCAATATTTATACTTTGAAAATAAAAACAGGTCAATTTTATTGTAATAATCAATGCGTGTGTATGAAAATAAAAAATAACAAAAATTAAATGAATCATGGAGGTTCTGTTAATACTTGTTTATCAGTGTAACTTTTAAATTGCTACTATAAATAAATTAATTGAACAACTTTGATCGTGACTCTACAAT
This sequence comes from Trissolcus brochymenae, assembly GCA_030523145.1. NCBI lineage: Eukaryota > Metazoa > Arthropoda > Insecta > Hymenoptera > Scelionidae > Trissolcus > Trissolcus brochymenae. The sequence continues at coordinate 71,082 of JAQQRF010000253.1, read as the reverse complement.
TTTGCACAAAATTTTGTGTTAAAAACCACCGCCGAAACTAACGTCAACATCAGCAGTAAGGGTTTCTAGTAGTTTGGCCTTGGCATCCTCGCCGATGTAAATTTTCGTGCCCTCCTTTACAAAATCATTGTCCTTGTACGTCGGCAGGTCTTTTTCCTTCTCCTTGTCGGACGCTTCTCTGTCCACCGTGGAGCCCTTTAGATCATACTTTTTATGCGTGGTCAGGTGATTTGAAAAGACATTCCTGATAGCTACGACGTAGTGCACAACACCGTCCACTGTCAATCGGTACATTCCAAGGTATTGGGGAAGAAGTGTCTTTCCATGTCGTTCAACAATGTACTAAAACAAATCAACGGTCATTTAATATTAAACTCTTTAAAAACATTCAAAGTTTGTTCAATTTCGAATCTTGTACAATTTTACATGAATTTGAGTCGAATTTCATTAGGTAAATTCTGATATGACGTTATCTCTTTCAATTTGGTCTTAAATTATTCTTTTTGTCTTGTTCAAAATGGTAAATTCTGTTTGCATAAGGTGCAGCGAGACAGTTATGGGTCACGTGAAAAATTGAATCTTACTAAAAGGAAATTTCAAGAAGCGACAAAAAAGTAAAAAAAAAAAAGAAAAAATTGGACATGAGCATTCCTTCAACAAATCCAATTACCGACTTTCAACAGTATGCGCATTGATATTCCGAATTTTTTATCAACGAAAAAAGAAAAAAATTTGATGCTGAAAAATCGTGATGGTTGGAAGAGCGCATTGATTTTCTACCAAAAACATGTATCTTGCAAACCTGAGTTGTCAATTTGATATCATTATTATTACAATAAAATATGCACGGATTATGTTATCGTAACGATTTTCTCACAAGGAATGTAAATCCACTTTTTGCAGTCATTTTGCGGTTTCAATTGTACTGGTTTTTATTCAGCAATTAAGTTTATCTATAAATTATGACTTTCCATTCAAATTTACTGGCGAAGCGAACTACAGAACTGCAGACATTATTTCAATGACTTGTTCAAGTTATTCTAAACAAAGTTTCCTTCGATTCAAACAATGTAAAATGAAATACCAATGAATATTGCACTTGATTTCCGTTTCAATATAATCTGAAACATTTCAAACAACTGAAAATAATGAAAATAAAAAAAAACTGAATTGAATATGAAACTACTTGGTTTTTCAGTACATCTCTTGTTATTTTAACATCGACATCATTTTTATCTCGTGTCTACTGAATTTTTTGTAGAAAAAAAAAAAAAATACAAACAAAAAAAAATGCACGTGGAATTTTCAAGGTAAAAGTTTCAGTCGTCATCACATCGACAGTTGCACGAAGGCAATTTAAATTCACGATACCGACTGGCTGCACCTCGACAAGTCATACCGGATGATAGTGCTTAAGAAACGAATGCATCCTCTCGACTTCCTCGCTCGTTAGTGTCTTGATGATGAAGAGCTTATCATACGACTGATAAAACTTAGCGCCACTCTTGCCGGATGAGTCGTCCAACGTGGGCTGCGACCTGCAAAATAATCTACGATTAAAATCCGCCGTGGAGATAAGCGACGAAAAATCTGCAGCCTCGTGAAATCGAACTTGTCGTCTCTCGTTAGTGCGCTGTGCGGCTCAGCAAAGATCAATCGTTTGCTACCGGAGCAACACTTTGAGTGTAGTATTAAAGTCAGGTGGAAAGGGGTGAAATTTCAAACTCGGGGGGGCACTGTGTTAGCGGAGGGGTTTTCAAACTCGCAATCGATCTAACCTCAGACGTTTTGGTTTAAAACTGGAGTTACGCTGCGGTTTGTCCTGAGACGATTGATTCAGAGTCGGTATGGTCGTTCGACATCTATCATCAAAATCATTATTATCTTTCAGCCATTATTCAACTTTATTTCAATTTGTTTGTTTGTTTGATTTTTTTTTTTTTTTTTTTTTGGTTACTCAATTTTAGTTTTTTGTTTTCACAAATTGTTGATTTTTGAGTTTTGCAAGAGAGAAGACAAATGAGACAAATCGATTTGGCATGATCGTTTTTCACAAAGATTTGCAAGCTATTCCAGGTCAGCGGCGAATTATTGGCCGTGAATTCTTTGCAAAGTTAAGCGTTCGAATGAGAGTACGTGGTCCGTGGCCTTTCGGTGCATAACATTTGCTAAGTCGTGCGATAACCATTGCTCGTTCCTGGTGTGCAGTTGAAATTTTCAGTTCGTTTGCACAATTATGACTGATATCGCGTATGGGAATATCTTGTTACCAATTTACTAGTGAAGCTGAACTCAAGACACGAGTCGAGAATCCTAAAATAACGATTTTTGCATAATAATGCAGTAAAGGTAATTCAAAATTGGGAAAAGCTCAAATGCTCATCAAACTGAAACATTAACAGTTCAATTTGAAATCCTCAAGAGCGTAGAAACAGGACAGTAAGGTGATTTAAGATTTATAAATCAAGTTCAAACGACAGTTGCCATGAATGTTTCATGCATCCACTTTTTGACAGCCTCGGTTACTCTGATCAATGACACTTTCCTAAAATTCCATACAGAATTTTCAGACGTGCAAAGATAAATTATCGGTCGGATCTCAAATTCAGCTACACTTTTGTTTGTGCTGTTTCTTTTTATCCGAGCTTGTGGCCTGTGTTAGGTGAAGGTTCGCACAGTTTTCCAGTTATGACCTATTTTGATGACTCGGATGATCGTCTTCCAAATCAACGTTACCCGCAAAATGAATAGGCAGTTCAAGCGATGCCTTTTGCCATTGCTAAACAATATAGCTATTTATATTTTATAGTCCCGAACTATATCAAAGGCTGAGAAACAATGAAATCAGCAATCAATATATGTGATTGAGAAAAAAAAAGCTTTCGTTATGAAAGAAAAAAAAAACTTCAACATTGTTACACAAAGAATAACAGATGGAACAAGCGTGATAAAAGTTTAAACAGATCAATAAATCAGAAACGATGTGAGACAAATAAATAATTTAAAAAATAATTAAAAAGTAAACGTTACCTGGTCATAGACTCCTTGTAATCGATATCGTCGATACCAAAACGTTCCCGGAGATTACGAAACACGAGGGGACAGTACTCCTTGATCTTGAAATGCGACGGCATGTTTTCCCTGTAAATAGAGATAAGCATCAATTTAAATACACGTGTATCAATTAAATTTGAAATTTGGGTCACCACCGTGAGGGAGAGCAAAAATTTATTGGCCAGAAAACTATAGTCGAGGGTGAGGGTCCTCGTAAACAGTGTAAGGCAAATTATTATGATTCGTTCCTGGGCTATCAATTAACGAAACCAGTCATCATGGTTTTTGTTAATACTTGGTTCGTGCCAATTGGCAGCATTATCTAATTTGTCAACCGCGATAACAAACAATGTCATTGTGATTAATCTCGGTTTCGAAATTTTGGACACATTTTTTTTGTAATTTGAAATAAACAAATAACGAACTATTATGATTGAAATTTAATTTTTGGTCAAGGTTGCAAGATGGTGCAAGGATGACGAAATTGTTGATAACAAATTGAAATGTTCGGTCTTGAAAAGGTAGTGACATTGAAAATTCGTGTATTTACAATGAAAAGAGTGCAGGGAACTATTATTGTCATTGCCCGTCGACGTACCAGGTTAAGGCCTTCGTGTGGTCTATTATTAAAAACAGTTACCGACAGACCATTCTCGTGTTTAGCGGTATATTTAGAACAGGCTATGAGGTTCCATTGCCATGAGAATCTAAGACATGTGCGTGCGCGTGTCCAGTTCGTCCAGGTGCAATGAATAATGGAAGCAATTATGAGAGTCGTTTTCAAGTCGAATCGCGAACCTCATCTTAACTGATTGCACTTGTACGAAACCAGATTCCCCGAGCATTTTTCACTTTAAGCTCGAATCATAACTTTGATAACTTGTGTCAAAACGTTTGAAAATAAATTGATATTTTCTCAGTTCATCTTTCAAGATTGATCAAATATTTGTCGCTGAAATGTTAGAATATTGAACAATTCCGAAAGAGCATCAGTCTGAGGAAAAACGTCGAACCGCATGAAATCCACGAGGGTCATGTTTTATGCATCTTATCATTAAAGGCCTTCCCTAGCATTATCATGGCGCTGGACTGTAATTTGAAAATCCATATGTATTTACACCAAGTTCGTATACATAAGAGCTGCGACATACATCGAAGCTGCAGTTTGCAAAAACTTGGTGTACATAGTTGCAACAAATAACACTCAAACTGCAAGGGGAGGATAAAGTTTTTCGTGCAATATGCGCGAGATACAAAAGTTTATCAAAAACTTTTACAAGTATTCAACTTTAAGATAACGCGTACCATCAGCTCTAGTAATTCACGATCAACTTTTGCACTTTTGAGTTATACATTTGATAGATTGAAATTTATAATAAATCCATATTGATGTTCAGAGAAAATTAAGACTTTAATCATCTGAAGGGACACAAAGAACTCGGCTCTCGGGATTACCATAATCTTTCATATCGGCGACGAGTCATATTCAGAACAAACACGAGCTGGTCGCCGCTGAAATGTAATTCCAATTGAAAGATAAGCGCCCGTCGAGGTCCGAGGAACTTACTTGTTGAAAAGGTGGTTATCGACTTTTAATTTGCTGTATGCTCTGAAGTCATCGGGTAGAAGCATCACCGGTATATTCACGTGACTGAGTTCGTTGATCTGAAAACAACAAAAATCGTATCAGTATAATTGATATGGCCAAATTTTGTTATTTCACGTATGATAATTGACAAAAAATATATTTTTGCATGTAAAGTCAGGTGCTCGATTGAAGATCACGTGTACAATCTATCATTAAGGCTAATGATAACAGCCGTGCGATGCCAGAGTTGATAAATCGCAACTGAGAAATGACTCATCAGATCAATAACGAACAAGATTGAGTAAACTATAGTTCGTTTTATTGTAACACTGAGCTTTTATGTTAATCCCTCGATATTGTCTGCAAATTGCATCTGTGATTGGCGTTTCAGTCGTTTTGATTCGTTTTTTTTTCTGGTGTTCGCGTTTCCGCCGACTTTTGCATCTTGATTCACGTGTCCCGCTGTTGACACAGCTAGATATAAATGTAAATATAGTTAACCATAGCCATAAATTGTGATTATCTCAAGGTCAACGTTGAATGCGCACAAGTCGGACGAAATCTCAAAAGAAGTTTCAAAAGAAAACTGGATTCTATAAAAAAAAAAAACTAATTTATGATATTAGCGACAAAAAAATAAAAATACACCTCTTCATTCTACGCTCAGCGAGTCAATGTTTTTGGAATGGTTTTTTTTCTTCGGGAAATATTGCTCTCGATTTATGTTTTCCAGGGGATTGGTCTTTTTTTTTTTTTTTTTTTTTTTTTTTTGTTTTTGTGTTTTTTTTTTTTTTTTTTTTTGTTATTTGATCTAACAATTTGGACAATTTTTTGCAAAAGTATTCATACGATTTGAAAAACTCCGCAAACTTGTTTGAACTCCATTAAAGTTCAGAGATGCTTGAAAATATTCTTCCTCGGTGACCTTTTTTTCCCCTTTTCAATTGTCATTCGTTGAGAAGTTTAAGAACGTTTCCTCTTATATAAAGGATCTTACAAAACAAGTTTCCGCTCAAAAATTTTTATTCTAGAACGGTTTTTCATTTTTGGAAACTGATACGCCATAGACGTTGATTTTTAATTGATCTGGACAACTGATTTTGACGGCAGGATTTATTTCAGGTCGCACATCAGGGACGGTGCGTGTGAATGCCTAGTTTTCCAAGCCCTCTGCGCTGCTTGTTGTTCTACATAAGCATTCATTTGATACACTGGTTCTAATGACTTCATTAATAAAATGTGATTTGTCTCGAAACAAGTGTGGCTTTTACGTGTTTTGTATAAGTAAAAAGACGCCAATTAATTTCATTTGTTATTTCTAATTGATTAAATTCTGCTGAGAGAAATTGCTTGTAAATCAACTCAACGAACCAAAAACGTGGTACACATGAAAATACGTGTCCAAACAATTTCAGTTTATCAAATAGAAAGAAATAAAATTACGCCTGTCATTAGATCAACGAAAAATTGCAAAGCGGCGTGTTTAGAATTAAATTTATCTCGACTGTTTGTCTCGGGTACGTGTGTTTACCGTCTAAATATAATGCAATATACACAAATCGTTCTAAAAATATAAAACACAATTTGTTGCTAAAGAACAATCACAAATTTTGTGGATGAGAACAGATGAGATAAGTGTAACATTTGATAATGCCCGACCTAGACTCCATCAATTTTTCTGACTCATTAAACAAAAGCGATTTAAAAATACATCTTGCACGTAACAATCGTGACAACATAATAATGGAAAAGATTACAAAGTAACAGTAACAATAGTGGTGATTAATTCAGACCAATTAAAAATTTGGTAATACAATATTTTCATATGTTTTTCCAGTTTTTTTTCTGCCTATTGTTTACACTGTCTTTTGTTGTTTACCAACAATGCAAGACACCTATGGAAATCAAGACGACAGTGTCATCTTTGACACAAGAGACAATGTGAATCTTTTACGCGTCAAAATCAGTCAAGTTGAACGAGGTTGTTAGAAAAAAAAAAATAATAATAGCAACAACAATAATGATAATGACAATAATAATAATAATAATATTAAAGGTAGCATTCAATCAGCTGGACCGCACGGAGGGGAAAAAATCAATTAAAAAAAGGAAGATGAGATTTATGAGTGCCGACATCGACCAATATTTTCGGTGGTTTACATAACGATGGGGAGAGAGACACGCCTGTGAGTAAAGAACGTAAACAAGCATCTGACAGTTCGACGAGAAGGGTTGAAATTAGGTTAACCGTGGAGACTCACAGTGTGGTTGACACCCCACATAAACACACTGAGCAGCGGCTCGTTCGCGCGAAACAGCTTAACCTTCTGGTGCTTGACGCGGAAATGTTTCTTTTTGAGCTTGCTCAGGCCGCTTGACATCATCGGTGCACTCGACATGGTCAACACTTGTATTATGCCTTGTCAGTAACAACAACGCGCGAATTAAATCCGGGCACGATTGATGTTGAGCTCGTTGCACTACATCCGTCAAGCGACACTGACAGACGCCGTACCAACAAGTGAACGCGAGGAGTCAACGCGAGGCTCCCATTACGCGCGAAAGATTAGCCGCCGAACTGCGACGCCGACCACTGCCAAGGAACTTTGCCCTTTAAAAATGGCGAGGGCGAGCACACCACGGCCACCGACAGTCGAGTCCGGGCGAATACTTTCTGTGTGCGAAAAGGGGGCGCGCTTTCGTTGGCTCTGGCTCAAATTATGAAGTTTACAGAGAGGAAAAAAAGAGGGGAGACTTGACACGAGAGTCGCGTACCAGCAGTGATATCTAGTGGCAAAAAGAAGAAACAGAAAGACGACGCGAGAGACAACACAACATCAGCGACATCTGCATTGAAACTGTCATAAAAAAGTGTGTGTGATGTTGAACAAACAAAAAGTGATGTTTACAAACACCGATAACTCAAAAATAAAATGATAATCAGAAATTATCCATTCCAATGGCTGGCGATAATATTCTTCCTTCTAATTATCTTCTATCTGAAAAGCAAACTTGACACCTTACAGGAAAGCAACAAAGTTTTACGTAAATATCGCAACTGTGTCACAACTTGTTAGGTTATACAAGTGGGAGTAATTTAATTGATTTGTTGTTTATGAAAAAAAAATTTAAATGTTTAATACAGAGGATGAATTCACGAAATGGAAAAACCAGATGAATAATCAAATTGCTGAGGCAAAAGTAGACGAATTGCAACCGAGTGATGATGTAGTTGTGATATACAACAGAGTTCCAAAAACAGGTTCAACGAGTTTTGTGGGTGTAGCTTATGACCTATGCAAAAAAAATAAGTATCACGCCTTGCATATCAATATTACTAATAATATGCATACACTTACACTTCCTAATCAGGTAAAGATATTATATTTATTCAAAAGCCAATATTATTGAATATTGAATTGGTATAATTGTTTTATATTTTTCTCATCAGATGCTATTTGTAAATAATATCACTTATTGGAATGATATAAAACCTGCGTTTTACCACGGTCATATGGCTTTTTTGAATTTTGAAAAGTAAGTTAAGAAAATGAACAAATCTTATTAAGACTACGAAAAAAGAAATAATGATTATTATAATAATGAAATTTTTTTAATGTAGATTGGGAGCCAAACAAAATCCTCTGTACATAAATTTGTTACGCAAACCTTTGGATAGGTTTGTATCTTATTATTATTTTTTAAGGTATGGAGACAACTTTCGTCCACATCTTATTAGAAAAAAACATGGAGATACTAAGGTAACTCTTATTTCATTAATTGAAAATAATTCGTTGGACATTTTTTCGAGCTAACTATAAATAATTTTTCAGACTTTTGATGAATGTATAAGAGTTAAGCAGTCTGACTGTGATCCTAATAATATGTGGTTACAAATTCCTTTTCTATGCGGCCACGATCCATCTTGCTGGTACATTGATTGATAAATTATAATAATTTCAATAAATTGAGTATGACAAATTTTTATTTCATGGGTGTGTTACTTTTTAAGGGAGGTCGGAAACAGATGGGCACTAGAACAAGCTAAGCGTAACTTGAAAAAACATTACTTATTAGTTGGAGTAACAGAGGAGTTGGAAGACTTTATTCAGACTCTTGAAGCGGTTTTACCTCGTTTGTTCAAGGGGGCTCATGATCTTTTTATGCACAGTACGAAGTTTGAAATAAATTACTATAACAATGATATTCATGCGTTAATACTGGTTAATCTAAAAAGCATCTCAAATTTCAGATAACAAGTCTCATTTAAGACAAACGACACAGAAAATAAATCCGCTGGCAGAAACTGTTGAAAGGATACAAAAAACTGACGTTTGGCAAATGGAAAACGAATTGTACAACTATGCTCTAGCTCACTTTCATGCAATCAAAAAAAGGATTGTCAATCCTAACATGCAGGACGCAAATCAACACTTCATGTACGAAAAAATTAGACCAAAATGAACATCCAATTGACGCCATAACTAATCAACAAGCAAAAAATGACAATACTCAGTCATACCATTTTTCATATTTTTATAATTAATAATGATTTTTGATTAAAAAAAATAATTTATACCTATGCTCTGTTTATACTAACGTACAATCTTAAAAAAAGTGTAAGACACATGGAAGGTTGCTGACAAATCATGTGCTTCATAATACAAACCATACTTAATAAATGTTATATAAATATATATTAAATAAAATCAACAATCATGACTTTTTGTAAAATTTGTGTCGGAGAGATATAGAAATGTGTTGCTGTTTTTATTGCGCATCGTGTGACGGTTCGTTGAGCGGTACTATTTTTTCGGCATCAGAATTTGGCTTCAACGCTATCATATATATTGGAAACAAACCCTGCGGCATTTTATTTTGTAGCTTAACTTTGATGGTTGTTAATCCTGATTTGTTAAAAATTTGAATAAACTCTTCGTAAGGTCTGGTCACCGACGAGTCAGTCGTATCAACTTCTAGTTCCTTGGAAAGGGTCATGTTGTCTTTGACCACGATTACTCCATTCTCTCGAAGGTTGTCTCTATAAAATACAATGCATTTTTGTTTTACACTTCTCTAACATTATTTACATTTACGTTATTGAAACGATCACAATCAAATACTTACATGCATTTCCGGAAAAAAAGTACCAAATCGTTGTCGTTTAAGTGACCCAATACCCACTGACACCAAATGACATCATACTTTTTTGTAGGATTGAAATTTTGAAGTCCTGTAAATTTATATTTATATATATTTCATTTGACTATCATTCAAAATTAATATGACACAAAGTTTAATTTTAACATTATACCTATTGGATAGTACTCTCCAATTTTTTTTGAACAATCTTCTAAATTACTTTTGGCGCTTTCAAGAAATTTTGGATTTTGTTCTACTAAATCAACTTTTTCAAAATGCTTGATAAGTAAATTTTTTGTTATCCGTCCTATTCCAGCTCCACAATCGAGAGCACGCGTTTTTTCAGGCGGACTTTTTAACTGCAGAAGAAATAAAAACTCGTAAATAAATATAGATTTTTATAGCTTGTTTGAAATGTCTGCGAGGTATGTTGAAGTTTTTTGTTTTACCTTAAAGAGAGATTTTAGAAAAGCGTTTGAATCTTTGATGTCTGTATTTGATATGAATCCAAAACCTCCTAACATGCCATCGACAGTGGCCGGTATTTTATCCCAATATTTTGCGGCATCGTTGTAGAAATTTTCAGAGTCCATCATCATCTTTAAAATATTGTGTAACATTTAGTTTGTTGTCCATCATTTTACTGTATGAATCACATTAAAAGTTATTTTAAGATATGAATCATGTAATTTTGAAAATATCAACTTTAAATTTATACTATTTGAAATTAATATATGTCTCTAGTACAATCTGTCTGTAATATAATTTGTTTGACATCGCGTTTACACATCAAGAGGTTAGATTCATCGATTATTCAATCAATTAGCAAATAAAAGAATAAAAATAATAGAATTAACATTCTCGAGAACAAGAAAAATCTTTTATATTGGCCTACTTACGCTTAGCAATATTTTCATCAAGTTTAAATTTAAAAATGTTTAAAAACTCAATTTGTTTACTTTGTCAGCATGTCGAGAAGCGATTAAGTTTCTTCACATTAGAGATGGCGTTAGGTTCGTGTTCAAATGGAACGAGGTTAGTGTATAAAAAATAAAAATTGCATTAGGAAATAAATTAAGAAAAATCTCAATAATAGCATTTAAAGAGGTGTGTGTGAGTGTGTGAAAGAATAAGTAAGTAACAAATCTATTTTGCCCAAAAGCATGGTTTTATTTTGAAATGAAATCCGTGTACAAATAAATGTGGAGTAATCTTCATCGCTTTCTGTGTTTCACTTATTAATAACGATCATTTGTGTAAAAAATTTAATCCATCCTTGTTTTGACGGTTCTTGTGGTGACCTTATCCTTTTCTCTGAAAGAGACAACCGTTGAAATTAATCTTGTATAAGCGACCAAATGAAATAAAAAGATACAACAAAAAAATAACAACTCACATAATGTGAACAATCGCTCCCCAACCAGAAGCGGCATCACGATCGCAGGCATTAACTAGAGCCTGGCTGATAGTTTCAAACAAATCATCAGGTTCTAAATCCGGTTCGAACAAAGTTTCGCACATGCCATAAAGCTGTTCGGTACAAGTGCCACCAACGACAAAGTCGTTGGTCACGTTGATGCAACCAATCAAGTCCATGTTACAAACAAAAGGTTCGTAAGTGATTGGATCAAGTCCGGCAACCACCGGCTCGACAAAGTATGGTCCAAATCTCTTCTCATACAGGAGGTTTGAGATCATGTTCGCAAACGCTTTTGGTTTCATCCTCCTGTTTTCTTTAAGTTCGTACAAATTGAGCCTAAATCTTAATCTTTCCATAACAGTTTGACCGTCGGTCGCCAGTCCGGGTACTCCCAGATACAAATGCGGCCCCATTTCGTATATCTTTTGAAAATCTGTCTGAATCGTTGACAGTTGAACTCCAAATCGACGATCAGATGCTATGGCCACGCAATTTTTGCCCTTCATTGCAACGATCGCACCACCATTGTACGAAAGAATACTCTGCAAATAAATATATTAATGAATTAATAATAATAGAAATAATATCGATGATATCATTTATTTAAACAAATAATTCATTTTACAATTATCAAATACACCTTTGTTGTTTGACATAATATCAATATTTAAATGATCTTAGTGATTTATTTAGAAAAGTTAAATAAACATGCATTGTCATCTGAGAAGCCTGTCAGTGAAACATAACCTTTTCTCAGATTTAGATTTCAATTGCAATCTATGCTGTACGATAATAACTAATTATGAAGAATAATACAAATGAAACTTATAAAAACCTTGATGATTAAGTAGAAAAAATTACGTACCATTTTGATGTTTGTTTATCCTTGTAACTACTCGAAAAGATGACCAATTTGTTCGTGTTGTCTCAAAATCGCCAAGTCTTTGATGCTTTTATTTCTTTTTTACGGGTGGTAGCCCTGTTTAAATCCAACTGACAGGTAAGAGGGCGCTTCAAACATTCTTTAACAAGACATTTTTGAAAATCGAGCAATATTTACTTTATTATACTCTTCGATCATGAAAGCAATTGAAAGTTATTAACATGCATCCACACACACGTATATATAATAATAATAATAATATATATGTAATATATTCATATGTTATTATGTACAACAATCATGAATAAAAAAAGTATTTGAATAACAAAATCCATTATATGAAGATGTAAAAAATATGTAGTATTGTATCTTTGTTTTGTTAAATGTTTGTTAAACGAATTTTCAGTTAAAACAAAATGGTCATTTTTGTATTGCCTTTTACATTTGTAGATACATTTGTAGATAAATACAGATATATAAAGCAGTTGTGTGAGTATATATAATATGTTAAAATGAGTGGCCAATGATTCAGTTCCAGGTGGTGCTAATCTGACTAAAAATACGACGCTTTTAACTTAGCAGTGTAGACTGCTGAGTTTTACACTGGCGCTGGCGCGAATCATGGACATCTCGCGGTACCGCAAATTTGTTGTTTATTTCATCACCTTCATGGCTTACGCATGGTCAGGTTATGGAGCAGGTTTATTGTCAAACTTTCGCGATGCCGTTTTGACGATGGAGACTGTTTTTGGGGATTTTTTTGAAAATGCAATAACAGTTGCACGAAAAATCAAAGACATTCATGAAGTCTTCGATGCAGCCGTAGAGGAATCCTGTGTTTTCAAGTGCCCTTCCGGTTAGTTACATCAACATATAACTAGACATTCATTGCTCTTGTTTGATGACACAGCTTCTTATCAGCTACATTAGCTGATAGCACATGCGACATAACCTTAATGTGACAACATTAATTATTACTACTCAGCAATATATAATTATTATTCAATGCTTATTCAATAAATAATATGATGTAACTCATTCAATACACGTATATATAATGTATGTAATTAATGATCATATATTTTTTTTTCAATTTTTATAGAAGTTGAACCGATATCAAATTGGAATCATATACCACAAAGTGATGGATGTGGGTCCTTAGGAATTCAAGTAAATTATTTTTAAATCAATTTGTATATAATTATATTTTCAATGATTCTTCAAGATTATGTTTTATCTGCTTTTAACAGATCAGTCAAGAATATTTGCCACTCGCAGAGATGACAAAATGTTGCGATCAACATGACATTTGTTATGACACATGTAATACCGATAAAGAAAAGTGCGATATAGAATTTAAGCGCTGTTTATACAGATACTGCGACGGTTATGGGACCTCCGGTCTCACAATAGTCAATACTTGTAAGGGAGCAGCGAAGATGCTCTACACCGGCACAACAGCGTTGGGTTGCAAAAGTTATCTTGACGCACAAAAAAATGCCTGCTACTGTGGCCAGAAGAAAAGTAACAGCAGGAAACCAAAGAGAGCTGCACAAGCTGGAGGCGAGTTGTAAAAAACTAATCTATATTTACCAGCGGAAGCATGACGACTGATATTGCGATTGTAGAAATATTTATATCTATATTGAGTAAGCAATTTTGTACAAAGAACGTTTGTATATGTGGGTGGATGCTGTATATATAATTTATGATAAAATGATAAAAACAAATTAAAATAAATCAATGGACTTTGCGTTCGTTTTTAATAGAGTGAAATTTAAAAAATTATTGGTGATAGTGTTTTTTTTTTTGTTAAATTTGTAAACAGTCGACATGACATGTCATTGGATAATTTATTTTTTTAACGAGGCTAAATTATATATATGTAAATTGTAGTGAATATGACAATAATCTAAAATTCTCAGTCGAATTAAAATCGCCCGAGTGTTATAAAATTATATATATATATATGAAATGGGCAACACAAAGTCGAGCGCAAAAAAATGTTACATCGATCAGAACTACAAACAAAATGGTAAGTATGATTATTAATGGACTTTTTTTTAAATTAAAATTGTTATAAAAATAGAAAGATTATATATATATATATATATATATATATATATATATATATAAAGATTTCGAGTTGTACAAATGTTTGCGCAGCACAGATGGACTATCACCGAGTCAGCACAGACTAAGTCGCCGCGGATCGACTCGCCACCGATCTTGTCATAGCAAATCGGAGCATCATAATCATTCGAAGAAGAAAATGTTCAGAACTACGAACCCTTTTATAATCTTCTTCATGCAAATGCAAAGTAAACACCCAACTCATCATGTGACTCGTATCGCAGCGATCGCTGGTAAAAAGTGGGCCGAATTAACGCCAGATCGCAAACAGAAATACATCGATCTAGCAAACGAAGAGAAAAAACGTCGTGGCCAAGTGATTCGGAAAAAGAAACGAAAATCATTGAAATAAATGGCGACGCGCAATTCAATGTTTATGGGTTCTTTTTTATTTGTTAGTAGTTTTGTAATATCTATGTACAATAAATATGTATTTTTTACACTAGAGCATCCTTATCGCAGTTAAAATTATACTCTAAACCTATTTTGTCATTTCTGTTCTTTCTGCACTTATTTTTTTATTTTTTCATATTTTTTTTGAAAAAATTATTTTAACGATAAAATGTGTCTGCATATTGTAATACACTCGCATCGCGCGTCATCCACAAACCATCAATGACGACAAAACAATCTCACACAACATACCCAATTGAATCTGTTTCGTTGTACAAAAAATAATTCCAATTTGTCCAAAGTCGCTTGACGATTTGCAGAGAAAAATTCATTTCGCTTGCATCACGCAACTCTTATTCATTATTTCTCTTTTCATCTATACAATTATAATTTATAATTTATCGTTGTATGTTCAAATCAACGGGCGTTAGAGATGAAGGAGCGCGGTTCAAAAGTTGGCAAAATAATATCGTCCGTGTGACATTTTGATCAAGCGGAATTACTATGAATTGTGTTCTTACTAAGAGTACTGTAGTAGTAAAGATAATCATAATCGCATTAATGCAGTCGATGTTACAATCTTAAATGTTAATGATCGGCGCTATGTAAATGACATTACGCGATTTTGATAGATGACGGAATATAGTGCAGATCGCGGTATGTTACAATAAAGTACAGTGTGCACCTGACAACGTAAACAACAATGCTCAACAATTCGATAATATCAAACAGAATACTCTTATACATTCATTGTATTTATAATTATATTCATAGTTGTATACATATATAAAACTTTTTTTTTCTCATCAATTCGATAAATATTATGATACATAAAACGTAACACAGCAAAAGTGTTGGGGATGGACTAAAAGAAACGATATAAATGTCCATATCAATTATATTTTATTTACAATGAAAAACTTGTCGTTTGTCAATAAATATCGAAGGGGTTACAAAAAATAGACAACTTGATAATTAGGCGACGGATTTCTTTCTTTGTTTAATGGATTGCAAAATTAATATGGCTCTGGCGAACAGGGAAAATCTTAAAGGAAAGGGAATGCCCTAACGAATAGATTAGCAAGTCCATCACATATCCGCAGTGACCATAATTTTTTAAATAGTTATTACATATATAAGGCCTTTTTTATTCCGGGATATCGAAGTTTGTAACAACTTCAAAGTACATTTCTTCCTACGCCATTATAATATCCTCGGGTCAATGCTGCGGTTTTTTTTTTATTTCCTGCATTTTAAGTAGAGAAAATATACATTGGAGATGATAGTTCTAATTATACAGATCTTTCTTCGAGGTGAACAAGTGACGCTGAAAACTGTGTTAGGAGAAGAAACATTCCTAAAACTGTTTTCAGATTGCCTATCGCTTTTCCAGGCTTTCGTCGTCGCGAATATTTATTTTACAAATAGGTCTTTTTCTAGTTGTTTTTATCTTAGAATAGTTTAAATAAATAACAATGAACATACAAAATAGTAGTCTAAAACTAATTGATAAAACAACTTGGAAAATGAATCGCACTCAAAAATATTTACAGAATACTTGAAAAAAAGAAGTCAAAATTTATAAAAAACAAATAATCAAAACGCACTCAAATTGAGAATCAACTATCAAAGAAATATCGTAAGTTTAAAACTCATTAAAATTTCAAAACATTTTCAATCGCTTTATTTTCAAACAATCAATTAATTGATCACTATTTTTCACCTATTCCAGTCAAAATTACAAAAATTCAGTGAATAACAGTTGTTATTATTAGTCTATATACAATTAGTCAATTTGGTTTATGTTTTTTCGTGATATCAATTACACGAAGATTTTTGCCAGGGCAAAATGTCGCACATCCCTAGACGATAACAAACACTTTCAAGCCATTGTTTATTCGTTTCAAAACAAGTTTCGATTTGCTTTTAAATTGTTACAAACGTTAGAGTACCTCTTAGTAGTCTTTATTTTATACTGTTTTTATTTTTTTATTTTATAAATTTATAATACTATTCAAGTTTAATACTGTTTCGTATTTGAAATTAGTTAATTAATGTTGAATTCTTTCGTTTCTTAGATGAAAGATAAAAAGTTGTAAAAGTGAATATGAAATGTTTAATTGGCAACTTAAGAAAAACAATGTTGTGCATTTAAAATGTATTTTTGAAAGCCAACTTTAAAATTTTATTTTTCGTAACTGATAATGACGATGAGGATGATAATGATGATAATAATAAGTAGAACTAACACTGTTATCGATATGAAGTTAAAGTATCTATAAAATTAGTTTTTCTTTTTATTTTTCTTTTTGACCGTTCGGGGTGTCATATGATCGTCTGGGATGGCGAGCAACTGGGGCTAGCGTGGTCGCATGCTGCTGTTAAGTGGCTGCATGAGACCGCCATTGATATAGCCATGGTAGGTGGTGTAAACAGTCGCAGGATTCTGTTGGTGCGGATCCTGAGTGTAAGGAGTTGGTACATTGACTCCAACAACAGGCAGTTGACTAGCCTGGTTCATGAAACCGCCCAATTGAGCGGCTTGATTCATATAACCCGTAGCTGCTTGAGGCACACGGTAGCCATATTGCGCAGCCATCAGATTTGTGTTGAGCGTAACGTTCGGACTGACACGACTTGCAGCCGTTTGCATCTGAGTGCAAGCTCCACTTGGATCCAAGGTCTGTCTGTACAAACTCTCACTAGCATAAGGTTGACCAAGAGTTGCCATATTAGGATTTGCAGACGACCTCGAAGCCGCCGACCTTGAAGATCCTCCAGACGTGCCCGGAGGTATGCTATTTACATTATAATAATTTTTCGTGTATCCAAGCGGAACCTGGGGCGGTGTGGAAGAGAGTTGTCTTGAGCTCTGCGGGGGTGTAATTGTGTGCGGGATCGGGGGCGGAGGGGTCAGATTCACAGCGGGTGGCGGGGTGGGTGGTATCATCTCCAGACCGTTTGTCAGTTGCTGCAGTTTCGCAAGGCTGCAGCTGTTGGTTGTCTGGTGATTGACAGATGGTGCCGGTGGTGGCGTGTGATGAGGCATACTAGTTTGAATGTAGAAATTCGTAGCAGTCGTGCAGGGGGTTGGCGCACTCGAACGACTTCCTCGAGGTTGAATGACATATGTGTTTTGAGTGGGGAAAGCCTGCGAGGCCGCGACCATGTAATTGCCCTGTGAGATAACAGTCATGTTATGCGGGTGTGTCGCGTGTCCATGACCGTGCGAATGAGGATGTATGTTGCCCATTGATGAAGTTTGCACGCTTTGATACTGAGCAGAACCAAGGTGAGGTGTTCCGCTGTTATGGGAGATGCTCGAATGATGTTGCGATGTCACTGACTGACCATGCGACGACGTCGGAGGAGTCACACGGTGTGATCTGTTACTATTGCTGCTCTGCTGCGTTGATCTTGACCTATTTCAAACGTTTTATTTATAAATAATTATGAATTGAATTAAATCTCTTTTCATATGTTATGTATCTTTTTCTCTCTTACCTATGCGAATTTTGAGAACTTGTTCTTTTGCTACTGTGGGCATGATGACTTTGTGTTTGTTGTTGCTGCTGCTGCTGCTGCTGTTGTTGTTGCTGCTGCTGTTGCTGCTGAGACTGACTATGCGACATACTGTGGTTCTGATTCGGTTGCATCGATAACTGCATAGGTTGAGATGTGTGAGACTGAGATTGAGACTGTTGAGGCTGCGGGGTTAGACTTTGCGGTATAGACTGTGGACTCTGAATTGACATATTCTGCGAAGAATGCGTCTGTGACATCGGCTGAGGAGTCAGGCTTGGCGGAATCGGTTGAGGACTTTGAGTTGGAATACTCTGTGGAGTGTGAGATTGCGGTGTGCGAGGCTGCTGCAATGGCTGCGGGGTCGGTGGCTGGTGCATCGTATGCATTGACACATGAGAAGGTGGAGTGTGCTGTGAAATGGAGCAGTCACCATATTGTACCTGAAATGTTTAAACACCTTTAAAATTGTTTTTACACAAACCTACCACAAACAAATTCCTTCAAACATTTTATTCAAATACGGATAAGTAAAAAAAGGAAAACAAAAAATCTCATCTTTGTTATTTTATATACTAACAATTTATTATTGTATTTATAAGAAACAACATTACAATTCATTTAATTGATGAACTTGTTATAACAATTATACAAAATACTCGCACAATTCACATACGAACAAATTTATTATTTCTACACAATATACAATAATAATGGTCTACGCATGTCCTAGAATTCGTCCTATTTTGTCTCGCGAAACAAATTTCCCGGCATATACCGCTTCCACCTCCCACCCTTCCCTTTTTATCTTTTCGTCAGATTATTTCATTACTCTAGTACGAGTAAATCTGGTTATAACTCACCTGATTTGGGATATTGATAGAAACAGAGGTGGGCGTAGCGGACATCGGCATCGAGGTAGATATAGTACCCGAAACCGTAGGAGGCATAGAGGGCAGTGCACTCGGCGGTCTTTCAACGCTGTTCTGTGACGCCAAATCGCTCGCGATCGAAGTTGGTGACTCCAGACCCAGCTGACTCACGTCCAAATCACACTGACTGTAGTGCAGCGAGTGTACCGAGTTGGTGGTCGAATCTGGCGTATAAACGCCCATGGACGGCAAATCTGGTTGCGAAGGAGGTGTCCGCTTTACCGAGCCACCATTTTCCGGGTGAGGAGTGGTTTTGCCGCTATCAGGTGAGTTTATTTTGTCCTCAACCTGACAGTGCAATGGTGTAATCTCAACTGGTTCAGGGATATTTGGAACTGATGTCGGCCGATCCTGGGGTGTTGGTGGCTGAGTTTCCACTGGTTCAGCCGTACGACTGGATTCCTCGTTGTTTTCCTTTTGCTCCATTGCGGTCGGAGTTTGTCCGGACTTTGTTATGATGACATTTTTCTTCGACTCGACCATCAAAGTTTCTTTGATTTGAGCGGAATCAGGACTTGAGTCATCAATTTCCATCGGCTCCACTGAAATTTTGTCCATGTTGTGATCAGAAACATGTTTTTCAGTCGGCTTCTCCACAGATTGATTTTTAGGTGATTCTTCTTGAGAAGATTCGTCAGTCTGTTGCTGCACAAAAAGAAGAACAAAAAATATGTTAATATCAAAATGAAACAACCGAATAAATAAGAAAGGTGGTTTCGATCAAAGCTTTTACAAATTTATTACAAACCTTTGAATAAGATTCTAATTTGGTTTCTTCTTTTGGTTCCTCTTCATTTGCTGCCAAACTTTCTGGTTCCTTACTAGCTTTTTCTTTACACTCTTTTAATTTACTTGATAGAATATTTTGCCGATCCTCTTCTTCATCATCTTCCTCTTCTTCACCTTCGTCTTCATCGCCACCCTCGTACTCTCCCGGACTAGTGGAGGGAACCTCAAAAGTACTCTCAGTTCTCGCAGTAGCTCTGTCATCGTCAACTGACTCCTCTTGTAACTTTGCATTTTTCTCAATCATCTCAGGAATAGTAAGCTGTTTGGCAGAGTGCATAGGCAAATGACTATCCTTCTCTTTCTCTTTCTCTTTCTCTTTCTCTTTTTCTTTTTCTTTCTCTTTTTGTTTTTGTTTTTCTTTTCCTTTTTCTACAGTCTTCTCTACGGCGGTACTCTTTCCTCTTCTCCTCGAAGGCGTAGACTTCATTTTTTCTGCTTGTTCCTTACCATTGCACGAGTTTGCATGAGTTTCCTTGACAATTTTCTTGTCCTTTTTCGCCGGGCTTTTTGTTTGCCGGTTGGTCACCTTCATCAAAATGTCATCAAGTTTACTCTGCCTTTTGGATTTCTGTACGATCGGTGATGATTCTTTGGCCAGTTCTCTTTCCTTCTCTATCTCATTCTCCCATTCCATCTTCTCCTTCGCTCTATCAATCCTCTTTTGTTCTTTTTCTCTCACTGATTCTCGCGTCCTCTTTTTCGGCACCTCTTCAGGTTGTTCGGGTTCAGTCTTTTCGGAATGTTTGCGTTTGCGCACAGGAGTACTGGAGAGTTCAATTTTTGGTGTTCGAACTTTTCGTTTCACAGTTGGTGTTGTCAAAACTGGTATCTTCGCCTTAACCTTGGAACTCTTAGGCGTGCTCACAACTTTCTCTTCTTCTTCCTCCTCTTCGTCGTCGTCATCATCGTCATTGTCATCGTCCTCCTCATCATCCTCGACAACTTTTGGCTCCTCGGCTTTTTTCACGGGCGTTTTGTTTTTTACAGGAGCCCCTCTTCTGTTTCCAGCGCGACGTCCTTTCGTTCTCTTCTTAATTTTAACGCGTTGGATCTTCTCGACTACCGTGGGAACAGGTTTCGGTGGTTCCAACACTGGCGAACACTCTGAACCCGTGTCACCACTCTCGTCGGCTATGGGAATTTGCGTGAGGAGAGGAATCCACCTAAGGCAATCCGGGTCCAATTTTATTCTCGTGCTCTTTTTAACTTTGGCCATGTGAGCTGAAACTTTCTTCCAGTCGACGGTCATAACAACTTTACGTTGACCTTCAGAGTCCGTTTCAGCGCGTAGAAAACCCAATAGTTGCAAAGCCGTGACAATATCGTACGCGGAGACGCCAGTTTCTTGGGTGATATCGCTGATCTTCATGTCAACGCTGTTTCTGTGCGAGTCGAGGTATTCTAGTACAACGCTCTTCCAGTACGAATGATACGAAACTCTTCCCAGATCAGACAGAGGTTTTTCCGGAGTCCCAGGGATGCCTTCTACTTTGGAGAGTAGGTACGAGAACTCTATTAGAAAACGTCCGAAACCCTGACGTTGGTATTGGGGCAGGGTCATGATACAGGAAACGTTATACCGCTGCGCTGGACAGTGCTTTTCTTTGCTAAAGTAGCCTATAAGGTGACAACCATGCTTGTCATTTTTCGTCACGGCGTAAAAAAGGAAGGGCTCCACGTCATAATAGAGCGTTTTGTGATCGAGGAACAGTTTTGCTAAGAGACAGAGATTCTGACAGTAAATTTTGTTTACGTTCCCGTCAATCTAAAATCAAACATTTTTAACAAATTGATTAATTATTATTACAACAAGATTCAATGAGATCAAAAAAATACTTTGACTTCACGCAAATACCAACCTCGAATACTGACAATCCATTACACCGATAAATTTCGGTCGCGGGCGGATGTCTCCACGTGCATTTGTCCATATGCCTGTCCAAAACCGCCCGACTTTTCGTATATTTTAGACAAAACTCACAGAAAAACAGCTTCGGAAGTCTCGCATACTCTTGAGGAAATGGACTTGAGTACCAAGTCTCAACTTCGTACCGTCCAAAAACAATTGCTGCCGGATTCCTTGTACCCGCAGCGGGTCCAGTCCCTCCAGGACTCGTGTTCATTAACGCATCCTCTGATGCTATTGTCAACCGGTTCGCTCGCTCCCTTGCCTCCTTGCACAAATCTACGTCTTTCTGTGTCACTCCCGGTGGAAGAACTTGCGTAAAAACTGGCTCATCTGTTGTCAAACAAAAAAAATTCAACATTGAAAAATTAATTAATTCTACAAGCATTATTTATTTATTCAATAAAGTTCTTTTTATATAATATTATATCATTAATATGTATGTAAATTTGATAAATTTATTTGAACTGCAAATTTTCAAGTATATTGTTGTGTGTTGTTACTTTACGAAACAAAAAAAGGGTTAATTAATGCGTGTTATAATAAAGCCAAGCTAAGGGAGGATGTGTTGGCGGAGCCTTGGGCAGGGGTTGACGATCATCGGCAGCGAGACACACGATGGTTTTTTTTTTTTTTTTATTATTATTAATGTTATATGGCGCGAGTTGAGGTGCCTGCGCAGAGTCGGGGCAGCAGCAGATTGGTTCGAGCAACAATGAAAATCCTGCGATCATCGGTGCACTTGTGACTCCATTCGGCCATTCTTAGTGTGAATGAGTTGGCGGAGGTATAAAACAGGGAGAATCAGTGTGAGTATTGCATGCAAACCAAAAACAAAAAAACAGGTTACCTCCGGAATCATAAACCAACAGTGTAAACCAGAAAAAAAAATGAATAAAAAAAAATGAATCATACAAAATAAACGTGGACTGCTAAATAAAATAAATAAATTAGTCTAGGTCAGCAGGTTGGGAGACACAGCCAACTTAAAAGTGGACACAGTGTAAAATAAATGGTCTGAGTGTCGTGAATGTCGAGCGATGACTCATAGCTGCGAATTCTTCTATGAATGTCCTGCAAAATATTTGCAACACAATCATTAGTAATAATAATAATTAACAACATAATCAATCATAAATATAACGAGTCCATTGATTTTACACCATGCTGGCAGACAGGTGAGCTACCATTGAATGAGTTTATAAAGAAAAACTGCTTATCAGTCAGACTCAAACTGGCTGTTCGCAAAGAGAAAGAGAGAAAGAGAAAGAAAAAAAGAACCATCGAATGAGCAATCGCTATGATCCTGGAAAAGAAATGGTGTTATGGCAATGCGAAAAAGTCAAAATCTGACGCAATCACACACAATGAAAAAGTACACACACCACACCACACCGCCAACACATCCACGGTGGTGAGAGCGAGGATTAGATTAGAGGGGAGAATGTCGATTTGCGACCAGGTGCATTGTTCAAGGTTAGGATGTCGTGATCGGGTGGGGTAGACTCTTACCCTTCCTTGTGGAGCAGGGTGTTGCGCGGGGTGTCGTGGTGGTGTTGGTGGTGGTGGCGCTAATACAGGTTCTAGGATTGGACTTGGAATTGGGATTGGAATCGGACGCCGACAGTTGATGCTCTAGTTTCGAGGACTCAGGGTGGCTGCGAACGGCCGTTACGGCCGACCTTGATTGCGCAAACTTGATGAGCGGCACGTCATCGAGATTCTTAGCGAGCCGGCGTCGGTCATGTTCATGACGTTTGCTATTAACCGCCGTTTTTACAAGACCCGAGGGGGTCATTCGCGGAGCCTTCTCAATCGGCGGCGGACTGCTCGCGCGTGCTCTTTTTTTCTCGCGTTCCTTGTCTTTGTCTCTCTGTCGTTGCCGCTCGAGTAGTAGCTCCTTTTGCTTTTGCCTCTGATTGATCTCGATTTTTGATTGCCTGCTCGTCGGGAGCTTTGGCTCTTCCGTAGGCTGACGTTTGCGTCTGTCTGGCGCGTAATTAGGAAGAGGAGCGCCAGGCTTGACGCGGCTGCTGCCAGGTGCACAGAAAAAGTGACTCAGCCCGTCGAACAATCCCTTTAATTGGCCGACGCCCGGGCTCTTAGCCGGGGGCTTCTTTGCTTTTTCTTCGGGGGGTCTGATGTGCAGCCCGAACGTCGGCTTGTGTCCAACTTGGAGCTTCGGCAGAGCTGCACCAAATGTACTCGTAACACTGCTAAAAAAGGGACTGTTCTGGTTGGCGCTCGCAGCCGCCGCGGCGAAGCCCCACGGCTTGTCCTCGTGAACCTCGCACGAGAACGGGCCGCCTTTGTTCGCCAGTGATCCACCAGTGGGCACTGTCGACGGCGATGTCGTTGCCACCACCTTGGCTTTGTGCTTTTGCACCGGCTCCTCCGACGAGGACGACGATGCTTCCGAATCTTCGTCCTCGTCGCTACTCTCGCTACTGTTGTTTGACTCGTCGCTACTGCCACCGCTGCTATTGCTACTGCTACCGCTACTGTTGCTGCCACCGCCGGCGCCACCGCCGCCGACGCCGCCGCTGCTGCTGCTGCTGCTGCTGCTGCTCGACGATGCAGCCTTCAACTTTTTTGTTTGAAAGGTAGCGCGCGCGCTCGTTATAGTAGATTTTGATTTTGGGTCATCGTCACCGCCCCCCACCCGCTTTTTCAGCTTTTGGTGCTTCGCGTTGAACGCGCTCAACCTAAAGAACTTTTGCTTCTCCTTTGATATTCGATCGTTTTTTTCTTCAAGCCTACCCTGGCCTGCACTTTGGGCGGGGGGTGGTGGTTGTGGTATAGGAGAGGATAACAAGGTCGGTTGACGAGGGGAGACAACACCCGCATTACCGTCCGAGCTGCAGTCCACCTGTGACGACACCGCTCCGCTTTTTCTACCCGTCACTGCAGTTGGTGTACTCTTTCTTGATGCATGCGACCTGCAACACACAATTTCCATTTATTCATTTTATCAATTTATTTACTTGAATTTGACATTTTTTCAACATATTCTTTCATGATTTTTTTCTACAAAGAAAAAAGGATTTATTTTAATGTCTTTCTGTTTAATAAGACTTTTTATTCATTCCTTAATGTTTTCTGATAAAAATCCCGTTTATTAATTTTAGATATAACAGTTTTCATATAATTTAAGATGTTTTAAAAACAGCGGAAAGAAAAGAAAAAAAATGGCAGAAATGTTTGTTCTAGTAGCTCACTTTCTATTTTCTCGAAACTTGTTTAGCCTTTTTCTCGCACTGAGCGGGGTCGATTCTTCGTGCGGGGACATGTCTCGTGTTTTATTTCGCTTCGAGGCAGTATCTTTGGACTGCTGAGGCGTGTGTGTGGTCTGGCAGTGTCGACACCGCCAGGGTGCCTTGCTCTTCTTGTCGACCGCTGGATCCAGACAAGACGGATGATAACAATTGACACAGCCCGCACACTTGACCAAATAGTTTTGTGACTCGCGTTCCAATTGACAGCCCGCGCACGTGGTAGCACAGTCGTCGCAACACCATGAACTGCCCCGATCAACTAGCGCTGCTAATTCAGCAGGCGCACACGAATTATGCAGCGCAGCTCCGCACACGTTGCACCGGCTCAATTTTTCCGAACGCTTGTTATAGTTGTTGTTATTGCTACCGCCTGCCGACGTAGCACCTAGACACTCTTTACAGATTGGCAGAGGTGCTGGCAACTGAAATTATCAAAAAATTATTATGTTATTAATGATCATAAGGAACAACAATTTCAAATGATAAATGTTAATGTATTTGAATTAGCCTAGGGAAAATAATAAACAAGATATCATTCTCATAGTTATAAAAACACTGGCCATATTTTATGTAAGCTTCAAACAAAATAATTAATCATTTAATTAAGATTCCAACTGGACAGAATTCTAATTGCTTGACTACAATTGGATAATGCAAAATGTGTGACCGGTATACTTTTGTCAATGTGTGTACCGTGCGTGCATATACATTACGCCCACAAAAGGCGAGCAAAGCTGCCGTTGAGGTAAAATTATTCATTCCGGTCGTAAAAGAGGTTACTTATTATCTTCTCATCGAAAGGGTGCATCTTATTAAGCGACTTCTGCAGGTCTTTTCTGTGACTACTAAACGAGAATCTTTTTATCGTTTCTGAAATATTTCATTCCTTTTCTTATGTCAAAATATGATTTGTCAACGGTGCTCTTGTTTTAACTGGCGGGATCAAATCAAAAACGACAACATAAAAACCATTGAAAATAATATGTTTAAAAACGTTCAGAATACATCCTTTGAGTCTCAGTTGAATTAACCATTGTAAGATTATTATTATAAAGTTATTTCAATTTCATTTTATTTCCAACTTCATTCAGATAATTTAGTAACAGTGTTATTGCATAATCAATTCTGAGTGTTTAAAAAATATAATTTTGCAGTTAAAAAATGGTAAGTTTTCACGCGGAAACAAAGACGGATAAATCGAGAGAGAGAGAGAAAAAGAGAGAGAGAGAGAGAGAGAGAGAGAGAGAGAGAGAAAGAGAGAGAGAGAGAGAGAGAAAGAGGGATTAATAAGAGCGCTTGGACAGCGATGACCCTCGACGGGCATGGCTCGAGCAATTGTGCAATGATGCGATCGCCGTTGGGCCTAGTTTTCATCTCACGGACCGGCGACCTGTTGCTCTCGCGGAGCGACTAATCGCGGCGGCACGCGATTGGCCAGGCTCGTTTAAGGTCATTCTCTTCTTCAAGTGGGAGAGACGAAAACAAGTCGAACGCGATATTGAACACGAATTAAACTATGGAAATACAACATAAATAAAATGGAAATTCCATCTTTAATGCAATGGGCCATTTTGTGATCATTTTTGAAAAATATTGTCATTTATCTTATGTCTGAGTTTTAGATTTTTCAATATTCTATATAAATATAGTTATACAATTTTGATTCATGTTATTTTGAATGATAACTAAATGAACAAAATAAGTTTAAATGCATTGCAATTTCGCAAAAATAATACATGTGAGAAATTCAATAAAACGAGAAATTGCGTTTATCGATCGCAATCTGACTAAAAAAAA
This sequence comes from Trissolcus brochymenae, assembly GCA_030523145.1. NCBI lineage: Eukaryota > Metazoa > Arthropoda > Insecta > Hymenoptera > Scelionidae > Trissolcus > Trissolcus brochymenae. The sequence goes on along the minus strand of JAQQRF010000253.1, from coordinate 44,248 downwards.
AGAAGAACGAGACAAGCGACGAAACGTCAATAAATGTGACAGTGAATCGCGCATTACAATATGCGGGCGCCAAAATATGAATCCGTTGTTAGTTAAACGGGATTGCATGGTTAAGAGGTTACAGCAGGGAAGGGGCGCAGGACCGGAACACAATCACCTGACTTTGCTTGATTAAACAACGGCGCGCGCATCGGCTTGGCCATTTCGCGAACCACACTATCCGTTACGCGTGAGAAGCCACCAATAAAAATAAGTTACAGTAATCGATAAGGGAAAGACATGCACAATCAAGCGGATTGCTCTTTCGTATACATTTAAATCAACTGAAAATTTTCATTCGGTTTTTGTAACATTTCTGAGCCAACAAAATCAGCTACTACTTTGCATTCAATCTAATTAATTAATTTTTTGTTGATTTTTTTTATTCATTTTGAATTATTGCAACGTCTTGCAATAATTAAAAATGAATTTAAACGTTGAGGTATTTTGATAGACAAGTGGCTGATTTCATTAGTGCAATGTTTGAGAAACACCTTTGGAATTGCATTTGTTTATCTGTCGACAATTTCCAGACGTGATCAGCTCACCGTAACATTTACTTGAAAGAAAGAAGCGTGACGCATAAGAACAATGGCGTGCGCACTTTTTGCTTACAATTTTAGCCGTTTAATTTTTGGTTCTTATGTTTTTGAAACATTTCTTGTTCTTACAACATATACCATAAAGTGCAAAAAATATTCAAACAAAAATAATATACATACATGAAAAAAAAACAATAATAATAATTATAATAAAATTAATAGCAATGACTTAAGTAGAATGAAAGGATTTTTTTTATCTGGTGAAACATAATAAAACAAAATGAATGTTGCTTTGAAACAATGACGAGATAAGAAAAACTGTGCATCTTTACATGTCAACCTCAAAACCGCATGCAAATAAGCGTGAAGAATTAAGTATAAAAGCATATTAAAGCGATAAATGAATAAATATGTGAAACCATGGTGCTGGAAAATATATTGAATTAAAGTAAAATAAAAGGAGAGTTAAAATCAAAGTCCAACTAAAATGGCAGAGGGTGAACGACGTGGAAAGCAAAAAAAACCAAGCCCGAGGATCCGAATCTCACCTTGGGTGAACACTCGGTGAGCGTTGTATTAGACGAGGTACTATCATTAACTTTTTTAGCCGAGTACGGCGGCCTGTCTGGCTGACGGAACAGTCGTCCATCCTGAACGACGAAGCCCCTGTCTACAGCCCGCTTAGCGGACAGTCTCAGGGCGGTTCTGAGGTCTCCTTCGGCCTCCTCGTCGACGGTGTGACTCTGCCTAATGTACCTCTCGATGTTCTTCAGAGTTGATCCATCTCTCTCGCCTAGCTCACGCACGGCCTTGCCAATAACCTTGCTCAGATCACTCGAACGAGTAACCTTTAGGAAAGACCAAATCAACACGTGAAAAAATGCGACTCGTTATAACTGGGCTCTATTTAAGGATGGGAAATAGTTAGGATCCGACGAGTAGTATGGAAAAAGTATTGAATACTTGTGCTTTATGTATGACAATTGGCTGCTAACCTTAAGCGGTTTCGATTGAAGGTCACCGGGGTCTTTGTACGACGACTGACCCTTGTTGAAGATTTTGAGCACGTCGCCGCGCTTGACGGCAACCTCGAGGTGTTCGGCGATCTCTTCCTCATGATAATTGTGGTGCTGTCTAATAGCATGGCATATCCTCTCCACACTCGGCCTCTGCTTCTGGCTGCGGATCTTTCGGATTGCATCCAAGAACCAAGCGGACCACGTGTCAGGGGACTCGACTTCCCCCATCGCAGACACCAAGAGGGTGGCTTGCTCCGAACCTCACCACCTAAGCCGCCTCCCGTCTCGTTTCACCTCGTCCATAGATTTATTTTTCATCATTCACATTATGCCCTTGTTCGCAGCTACCAACACACTATATCCCTTCTCACTATCTTCTTTTTCAGCTCCTCTTGCTGAAAAAGTATTTTTTCTTCATTAATTTATATCTTATATCATTTAACTAAACTACCACCGACTCATTCAATTTAATTTATACTAATAATATACCAATTTTGTTTATTTTATTTTTCTTAATCATCAAATATATTGCGATTCAAGTTAAATCGAATCATGTATGAAAATAATTAGTACATTAAGACACAACCAAGCAGGTAGAGACACCGGGTGTTTATCCTCTCTCTCTCCCTCTCTCCCGCTCTTTCGCAACTTTTAAGCGAGAGGGCGAAAAAACGCAACGACAAAACGAAAGCAACGAGAAAGAGCAGCTGCGATATGTGTCCGGGCTGACTAATCGAGATCATGCTCGCTTTTTTATCAACCTTTACACTCATATCGACGTGATCTTGAAACAGCGCCCCGTCATTCATCTTACAACCTATTTTCGATCGTTATGTAATGTCACTTGGACCAAGTCAACTTATAAGTCCACTTATTTCATTGTTTATACACGACTTTTGTCTCCAGCATGCTCTTTATTTTTCACGAAATGATTTATGCAATCGAGCGTAATCACCAAATTAATCAGTCAATTAGAAAGAACAAACAAACGAACAAATATTGTGTCATTTATCGAACCAATACTTTTGTCTATCAAATTTGAGCCAATGTATGTAATTTTTTTTTTTTCGCCTTAAAACAACAATTCAAATGGTATGCTTTTGTTATTTTATCAGATGACAGGGAACAAAATATTTTCATTGCAATGTTTTGGTGAAACAAGATGATTGATGGAAAAGTGATGTTAGACAAATCGAGTAAATTCGTGAATGGTCATCAAGAGGAACAAAAACAAAACAGTGCCGTAATTGAGTTCTAGTAAGATAAGAGAACTGTAAGAAACAATAAGGTGTAGTTTGTTGGTAATCTGGATAACCTGAAAGTAATTTAAATTATTAGGAAAGAAAGTTGATAAAAACAAACACATTTAAAACCAATAACGATCGCGCGAAATTTTGAGGTTAGCATGAATGTCTGATGTAACAGTTTTTTTAAATCTGACATTGTTGACAAAGATAGATAGATAGATAGAGATAGAGAGAGAGGTACAGAGAGAGAGAGATAGAGAGTGAGAGAGAGACATAAAGATAGATAGAGTTGAAGAGGAATTTAAAATATTAAAACATTTTATTACTGGGTTGATTTTATTCTATACTTTGGTTCATAACAATTTAAAAAAAAATTGAGATGCAGTTATATGTTCTTATGAAATGTGATTCATTCGAGATGACACATCGTGAGCAAATGAAAACAAACAAAGTTACAAAACCGAGACATAAGTATGAAAAAAGAAAAATACTAAAACCCGATGATGGTGTTTGTATGAAGTTTGACAGTTGACAGAGACTCACGTGTTCAACAACAATAGTCAATTGTCAGTGGGAAGCGAATGAACGTGGCGATTTAAATTTCGCGCCAACAGTGAACCAAGTCATCTGGCGCGAAGAGTACGACGAAAGGTGCTTTTTAAATTGCAAAACAAAAAATGTAGAGTTCTATTTTTACAGAACGCGCGAGAGAGCAAACGAACGATGGTTGAGCGCGCGCGACCAGGACGTTGTTGTCGAACGCGGAAATATAACAGGCAGAGAAACCGGCCGGAGAAAATGACGAACTGGCTTTCGCGGGAATCAAGTTTACAAACCCGAATACTGACAGCGAAAAAATTGTCTACATTGTCATTGTTTGTTGACTGTTAAAAAGCACTGGATATTCAAAATCTTTCCACCTGATAAAGGTGGTGAGAAATTGGCGCGGAGCAGTTCGTGAGACGGCAATGTCGCGTGTCAGCAGTGCTCGGTCACGTCGTTCTCGAAGCCCGTCGGGCAGCCATCTTGATCGGCGACTGAGCCGCGCGTTCGTGCCCGATTTGCGACAAGGGAATGATCGCAATCATAACGAAAAACAATCGGATCGCACAAGCGGAGACCGGCGATTGCGCGCAGCATCCCGCGGATGCTTTTCCCTGCGAGAAAAGCCGATGCGTCGGACGCATCGGTTGGGCTTGCTGTTATAAGACTGGCTCGCAGGCGTATGCGTTCAACACGTACGCCGTCGATCGCCGCGCGCTTTCTTGTTATATCACTCACAAACTAATTACCTGCTGGCCGTGTTCCGCGATCAGTCCGCTTGCTAAAGCACACACAAAAACTTATTCGGCCGCGTGAATCGCTCGCACCAGACGGCGTCACATTTCACCAAAATCAACAAAGGTTACCACTTACGACAAAGATGGCCGTCGTGCGGGACTACTGCGCAGCCGCTACTGCGTCGCTCTCGAGGGAAAGAGTTCTCGGCACGCGCGCGCTTCGCCCTGCCGAACCGTACACACACACACACATATGTTGTCGCTCCTTGTCGCGCGCAGCCCGATCCTGATAAACGAATGATGGAAGTATATCGCGCGCGACCATCAACACCGCCGTCGTTGTACTACAACTTTTGCCATCATCATATAAGAGAGAGAGAGAGAGATGGAGAGAGAGAATGACGCCATGTTGTGTGTGTATGTGTTTGCATAGAGAGACTAGACTTTTAGCGACGACTTTGTAAAAGAAGAGGGAGCCTTTTTCCCAACAAATTGTTCATTTGTTGACGAGAGGCCAATTGGCCGCGACAAATTTGTTTGCCGCCGCCGACTCATTCTGTTTTGACGAGATATGTCGAGATGAGTGACGCGACGTCTTGGGTGTCGCACTTTTCGGCCTTTATAATTAGATGATGATTGATTTCTAAATGGAATGTTTTGATTTACGAGGCTTTTTTTATAGAGATGATATGTCTATTGGTTCAAGCTTGTTTACATTTGACCCAGGAAATAAAACAGCTCTGAAATGTGGCAAAAAAGCCCTTTTACACACATCAGAGGACCATTTTTTTCTTTTTTTTTATCAGTTTGTATTACTGTTATTATATGTGATTTTATCTCGCAGTTGAAATGTTGATAGAATTTTATTTAATATTGGCAATGAAAATATCTCACTATAACATAAATCGATCTCTCTTCTAGTTTAAAATGATGTTTTAGAGAGAAAAAAAAACAACAAAGTTATGTGTTATAAAAAGTCAATTTGTAAAACACATGAAAAAAAAAATCTCGGGACCTTCTGAATAATAACAAGGTAAACAAAACGTTTTGAATGAACGAAACCGGGCGTAGTTCATTAATACAGAATCAAATTTCTATATAACTTGTTGATTTCCAATTATTTCAATTTTATTGAAAAATCATCACCTTTTCTTTTCGACGATGATGTTGTAAGAATTCACTTATTCTGAATATAATTTTCTGAAATTATGACATCACCTGAACTAAAAATTTAAATAAATGAAAAAAAAAAAAAATATGAAAAATTGTGAAAACATGAGGCCATCTATTAAATATGATGTAGTTATACCTATATACTTTCATTTTTTTTTCTTTCAGTTGTTTTCATCACGTTATGAATACATTAAAACTCTAATTGTATTTTCATATCAAACGTAGAAAAAAAAATACTAAAACGTTTTGTGCGTGATATTAAAATTGAATGTAGCACACTCTTGGAATGTTTCAATCAGTCAATATAGTAATTCAACAAAGTTATTGATTTGATAACAGTGGGAAAACAAAGCAAACGTTGAATCAGAATAATATATTGAAACATATTCTCTGAACGAGAGCTTATTTAATATATAAATAAGACAATTAAAATTTACATATAAAAATAATACAACAATTGTATTTGTTGTTGTTATGCAGGTCAATTTTATATAGTCAATTAATTTTATTGCAAACTTTTAGATTTGTTATTTCATTCATCAATTATAGGATTTTGAATTTCCAAATTTTAAATCCGTTTCTTAAATAAACAGCAAAGTTATGTGATGTAATTTCTTAATTTATTGATTTATTTGAATGAGCTGCCTGCCCTCTTTCTTCATCTTAACTCAACTCCACCATGTAAACCATTACGTGCTTGTCCTTCGGTTCGACATGAAAGGCCATGCTCTCATCGTTTGCTCTATACTTTTCATATTCGATTTTACCATCACAAAACGTATACCAACCCTACCCCATAACTGTCTTTTCACACAAACCATCAATAAAATGTGTCTTATTCAACTTTTAGCTGTATGTAATACTGCGTTGTCATTTGCTTTAATCGTATACTGTTTGTTTTAATTATTGATTTCATTCAACAAATAAAAATAAATACAAAATGTTCAAATTATCCGTTCACAAAAGTAAATGATAAAAATGGTCTATTTCATTTTTTTAATCAATAAAAAACATAACAATAATTCATTTTTACAAGGTATTAACACTGTGTACAATGATACTTGATGGTTATTATTAACGTGCACATCTCGTTTAAGTACGAAAATCAATCATGTCTTGGTTCAGAATAAAAAAGCAAATTTAATTAACAGGTGCTCTTTATCTCTGGTCAATTGAATAACTCTTCAACTGATTTCAAGCATCAAAGTCCGGTTTTCCCTCATAATTACATCCTGATCTTTGTATTATTTGCGCGCCTGCCCAATTGCCACACTTGATACACATTTCTATGTCTTTGTTTTGGATGTACTGTGCCAGGAATCCTAATAACAAATTACAATTCCAAATTAAATGAACTTTACGAGTAAAATCAATGTTAATGCATTCATCAATATAATAAATATACCTCCGACAAAAGCATCTCCGGCGCCATTGGTATCAACAATTTTATCATCAGGAATCTTATGAGCAGGATATTCGGTAACTTTATCCTCCATAGCTAAGAGAACAGGATCAACGCCTTGCGTTATAATAACAATTCTTTTTCGCTTAGTATTGAGCTTATCCATGTTTGAGATCTCGAGAGCTATGTCCTTCAAATGAGTGCTTTTGAGATTGTTATGTTTCGCAAAAACTGCTGCCTCGATTTCGTTGCCGAAAAGGATATCAACGTAGGGCAAGGCTTCAAGCATAGGCTCTTTAAAGAATTCGCACAAAAAAGGCGCGCTCAGGTTCATCGAGAAGATCTTATTATTTTCATGCGCGTGTTTTGCCACTGTCTGAATCGTCTGAGGGCTTACTGTCAAGAAGAATCCCTGCAATAAACCAAACATTATAATCGTCTGAAAATGATTATAAGGTCAATAAAGTAACACGATGATTGATCTATATATCTTACAGAAACATAAATAAATTGTGCGGCTTCTATCCATTTTTTGTTTTCTGGCTGTTCAATGTGGGAGGTAGAGAAACAGTTTGCTGCTGCTAAATTTGCACATAGTGATCTGTGATGTCCGTTGATTAACACAGCGCATGTTCCTGTTGGCTCTTTATCAGTGTACTGATATCGGACATTCAGTCCATCTTTGGTTGCTCTCTCTTCCAAGATTTCCGAATATTTGTCTTTACCAACGCAGCCCATGTATGTTGCTACTTTGGGTTTTTCTAAAAACCACTGAAAATTACAACAATGAGTTTACTTGTTTATTTATATACAACGTTATTTATATAAAGATGAAATATGAATAAGTGTATTATATTTTGTACTCGAGTTACACGTTCTGATAATATACCATTAAAAAAAGATATCTATACCTGAGCTACTCGCATCGAGTTTTGTACTGCACCACCTGCGATGAATTCCACATCATAACATTCCGTTAAATCGCTGTACAAGTTTTTGTGCTTTTCCGTTGCCAGTATGGCATCGTTAACTTTTAAATCATACTTTTCTAAAAACGTTTCATCAACTGTAGCTGAAATATCTAGTAAAGGATTCCCTATTCCTAATAAAAGTCCTTCCCTGAAAGATACAATTTCAATCAGCATTTAACATTAAAAAAAATACAATACATATACAAAAATAAAGGAATATAATTTATTTTATATTCAAGAAGATCATTATTCATAGTATATAGACGAAAAAAAGAAAAAAAACGGATTCAATAATCACGCTATTTTCTGAGTTTTTGTTCTCGCGCACAAATCAAATTATCATCTTATTATGTGATTAAATTAATTACGTAAGTATCTTTGCGTTGGCTTGCTGAGATAATGTTACAAATTTAGAAACATCAAACAGAATATAATTTACAAATTTCATTTTAATAGAACCTTATCAACAATTTCATTTGAAATTTAAAAATGTTACGATATACATTGTGAATTCTACATATTATTCAATAATGATAACAACAATAAAGAAAGCGAAAATAAGATGAATTCAATAATCAAATATATTACAACACATTTTCTTGCTACATGTGTACAATTTTTTGGAGCATGACACACATAACCTACAAAATGTTTCAACATTTTCTTGTTCTATTTTGGCAATTTGAATTCAAATGGCTAGCCTCGATATACAAACTTGTAAAATTTAATTTATTATATTTCTTTTTAAAATAATTAAGGTTTATTATTGAATTTTTTTTTTTTGATATAAGATATTAAGAGCAGCGTATATAAAATTGTTAATACCTATGACAAAATCTTACCTCAAATTGTTTGCCATGATGATATACAATTGTTCAATGATTATTTACAAGCAACAACAGTCAAATACTACAAAATTAAAGTCAATCTAAATATTATTATAGTACTGCCCGAGCTATAAAGAGTAGATATACAGCACGCACGTTAGAGTGGCAGCGCGGCAACCGCCAACTGAACGAATTCGAGCAGCTTGTTCGGTTCAACTGTAAGCTATACCTCATTTTCCTCCTTCTGATTTGTGTGCAATCTATGCATTTGAGAGACAATATTAATGTGTTTAATACAAAGATATCAAATAATGAATAGTCAACTGATATTCTGCTTTTTTATTTTTTAAACAATCTAATTCAATTATACAAATTTAGAATAAAAAGAATAAAATTATGTTTATATATATATGGTTTTTAATTTGTGTCACAAGATATTAAGAACAATGAAAGTCGTCAGTTATAAGATTATTATGAAAAAATACATATACAAAAAAATGTTGACACAATTTTTTTCTTCTTACTTTATTCTTATCTCCTTTATTATTCAGCGACGGATTACTTCATTTATGTGGGATTAGGATTGTAAAAAATAAGGCTGTTAAAATTGATCTCCAGGTTTATTTCAGAAAAATGCAATTACGGATAATTACATATCGATTACGGCTGTTATGAACTATAAGATTAAAAGCAATTAAATATATAATATAATATGTAAAAAAAAAAAAAACTAAATAATCTTGACTTGTCGTCAAACATACAAACCTTCTGCATCTACAACATTCAATTCAAGATTGACAATCGGAAAATAAATTGTAATCTTACTTTTCAACAATGTTTTCAATGCAGGTTTTGCTCTTCCCCATTAAATCAGCATCCCCTGAGAACAAAATTCAGTGTTGAGAATGAACATTTTGATTTTAATTTAAACTTATAAGTAAAATGCAATATTATAATTATTATCTTTTAAAATGTTGAGTAATTTTTAAATTTATATTACTTTGAATAAATAAATAAATAAATAAATTTATATTTCAGATGTCCAGTGAATTTTTTAGGGAAGATTTTTTGGGATTTATCCAAATATGTGGTATGAAAACTTGGATTAAATTTTGTACAAATTTTCAAGATAGACAAAAGGAGGGAATAAAAAAATAAATAAAAAAGAAGACTGAACATCCTTTTAAACTGAAATGCAGTTTTGGCATGTGCTTGCCAAACTTACACAGATGACAGCGGCATCCAAATCGTTTGTTCAGGGACCTGTCTCATCCAGTAAAAAACCTAAACGTGTAGTTCGACGTGCATCTCTCAGCTTATGTTCACCTCGGCACTCCCAGACTGGCCGATCTCATCCTACATTCATGACATCATATAGATATTATAACATGTGTATAATTTGGTGGTGCACGCGTGCTCTTGCTCGAAATCTATACAGTATCACGACCACGGTTTTGGTATTCCCTGTCCCGTAGAGAGATAGATGCTCGCATCAACTGCCAATCAATCGAATTGACAATTAGTTTACAAATCCGTTCATCCACGTCCACGTCCTTCCACGGCGTTTTCCATCGTCGACGACTCGCTATTTGCACCATTCGATTTTTCGACCCGCTAATTTTTCCCGACTTTTCGATTATTTTAGATTTGTTTGTTAACTCTAAATTCGGGCCACAATTCAACCGCTTATTTTATCCATTTTTTACATCAACCAATAAATAAATCAAAATAAAGAACTAACAACATAAGCATCTTGTGATATGTACAAGTTTTTTTTTAATAACTTTAATTTCATAGAAATAAGCGATTAAATTTTATCAACGGTTTACAAGAAAAAGTGGATCTATAACAATCAAAATCGTGACAAGAATCGAGTTACATTTGTAGCAATATTGTGTGTTGTGTTATTAATTTTCAAGTGTTTTACATTTCAATACAATAATTCATTCAGATGATAACGACTTTGTATTTGGTTATAAAGTCGTGCAAAAGTCAACTTTTTTCCTATAATATTAGTACTAATGATTATAATAATAATTTGATGTGTACAACAAGCACTGAAATCAGATCAACTATGTTCAACAAATAGATTCACATTTAATTGAACATAGACTTATTTTCAATTTGTAATCTGTAATGTTTAACTTTCATTGTTATTCCCATTTTAAAATATTATACTCGACAAACTTGTAATATACGATAAATTTATTTGAAACCTCAACCATAAAGTTGAATAGAACTAAAGTTGTAATTTTATAAATACTGGGATAATGAAGTATTTGGACCTAAAAACATCAGCCGAGTCCAACAAATCAAGAATGAAAATTAACTTTGTTCTATTTTATCACTAGAAATGCACGAGTTTCCCGAAAACAAGATGACAAAGAGGGAACGAATCAAAAATTCGCAGAAGAATATAAGTTAAAACGGAGCAAAGAAAAAAAAAGTTCAAGTTCTAAATTCTAAGCTCAATGACAATTTTACAAACCAGAAAGTATGTAATTGAACGATAAAATTCAATAAAAAAAAAAAACAAACAAACAAACAAAACGATCCTTCAATATACTTTTTTCTTTTAATTTGTAGAATAAAATAATTTGATACAATTTTGTTAGTTGGATTTTTCCAAATGGACAAAGGAAGGTCGTCAAAAGGGAACGAAAAATGTGACAGAAAGGGGGGTGAGGGGCGTTGACACGCGCGTACGCGGAACGCGAACGAGCGCGGAACGCGAACGACGGCAGGAAGCCACTGCGAAGGTGCGCGGCCGATCTGAAGGTGGTGGCATCTCTCGGCATAGCAGATGGAAATAAAAACAAGTGGTTGCGTTGAACGTGTACTTGGACAAAAGTTTACATTTTTTTATCCTTTCATAATAAGTAATCAATATTTCTATATATGTATATATAGGTTTTATGTTTGTCATCGTTTATTCTTGTAAATTGGAATATATCATAGTTGCATCATATAATCATTGAAAACACGAATTCTTATGTATTAAGAGATTAAGAGAACGCAGACACGCGTACTTCATTACAAAGCAAACTATGCTGGTCATTTTTCTTACAGGACTCTTTTCAAACGAGTGTTTAAACCTAGCTTAATCATTCGATTACTAATTCTAGTAAATATTTAATACGCAGGTTAATTCATTGTGTCTCACGTCGAAAAAAGACGATGGTGGGTGAAAAGTGTGCTGCTGCTGCTGTTTTGTCTTTCTTTTGTCTTTTATCTATCATTGCCTCGATTAACGAACAATGCTTGTTGCCAAAACGAATACAAACGCTTGCGAGTGAGGTTTCGGACCTGCGACGCTTCGTCATAGTCAAACAATTCTCAATCTGTACAATAAATTAATAAACAATAGATTAACGTTCGAAAGAAGAAATATAAAGAGGATAGTACAAATCCAAACGAAAAATGGTTCAACGATAAAGTCCTACTGCAACACAATGGAATGTTACGATTTAAACATCGATTTACATTTATCAGTTAAAAAATTGTCGAAGCTCGCAGATTCGATCCTTCTTGTTTGTTTTGTTTTTCAATTAAAAAAAGTTGCTATCAAAAAAACCCTGCCGAAAATGTAATGAATGAATCTCTTGTCGAAAGCGTTTGAAAATTTTGGACCAGGGTTCTGAAGATCAGAATGTTCCAAAGGTTTTTTTTATCTCTATTTGAATTGTATTGGGAAAAAATTGTTATATGAAAAAGATTCAACTGGCTTATAGAGTGTAGTGTTGCGTGTTTGTGGGTGTTTGCGACAACTTAGTGAGCTTCACTGTCAAATCGTTCATCATCTAAATCCACAAGTTCTATCGTATGGTCATACGTTCAGAGCGGTAGAGCACTTATTCTGTCAGAGCGAGGCGGCACTGATCTTCGCGCCAGTAGATCGACAGACGGCCAAGAGTTTCTCGGTCCCGAGGCTTCCTGCTAGCGACAGACGGACCGACGGACAGACCGACAGACCGATCCGAATCCGACGCGACGATTTAGTATGGTGTGAATCGGCACGGCGGTGATGGCCCTCGCATTCCCGGTCTGGTAATTAAAATCAATTGCGTGAGTTATGACGGCCTCGTGGCAGAAGAATTGTATGAAATTCCTCAAAACGTCGTTACGATACTGTCTTGCGACGAACAACTTATCGACGTATTTGATTTTTTCAGCCATTATTATTAATATTATTATTATTTACATTGGCACTTTTGGCTACAAAAATGGGAAGGCACCTTGCTTTTTAAATTTTTATAAACATTTTATGTTTCTTTTTCTTTTTTATTCATTTCTTTGCAAAATTACCTTCCAATTTTTTACTTTTGTTAATTTGACAAATTCCTTTTCGTTTCTACGAGACATTCATCATTGAGAACCTTTATTAGTAGAGTTTGAATTTGAAAACGAAAAAAATTGTCAGAATTGTTTGTTTAAAAAAACAAAAAAACGTTACATGTTCAAGCATAATAAAAGAATGTTTGCTACTTACCTACGTTCCTCGAAAGAGTCTCGGCTAAAGTCCTCGTACATGCCTCTACTACAAAAACAAATAATAAAATACATTGTATATGCTTAATTCATAAATAAATATACTTCCTTGTCCAAGGCTTAACTTTGTGAAAGTCCAAGAGTTAAAAATGTCTTGTAACAGGTTTAATTACTTGTGCACTCATATATGTATCACCCGTATGTTGTAATATAACACAAATCTGTGAGATGCATCACACACTGAAGCAAAAACATGTGAATAAAAATAATTGTGCTTGCACAAATCGTTGAATAGTTGTCCAAGATCGATGGCACGTATTTGCATTGAAATATGAAAAATTAATACATACTTGAAATAAATATGAATCAATAGTTTGTCTCGTCCTTCATTGGCTTCGGTTAAAAGTTATGGCTGGATTTTCAAACCCATGCGAAACTCAAGTTCTCAGTGACGATTTACGAAAAAAAGACAATACAAAATTTTATAGAAACCGAGAAACAATAGTGAATTAACAAATTTAATTGACATAAACTGATACACATATCTCTCGCAGCAGCAAATGATCGCATATATAATCATAGTAATGAAACAAATTTGAAAATTCGTACTTGTCAAGCGATGTAAACAATATAAAATGCTGCAGTGTTTCTATTTTCGTGTACAAAAAGGTTCAGTCTTCTTAAAACAGCCCGTTTGAACTTTCATTATCTTCTGACCCGAATTTAAATAGCTCTCATGGAAAAACTTGATACATACTCCGGCGTACACTGAAACGTACAAGTCAGCAAAAATTTGACCAAGTTCTCGACAAAATCAGAAAATTATTATGTAGGTTCAAATGTAAGATTCAAATTAAACAAATTATATGATATATATATATATATATAAAAGAAACTATAAAGTCGAACCTTGATTCGCATGAGCTGTTAATCCAGCCTGGAACGTTCACAACGTTAAGGTGGACAGAAAAATGAAATATTTAATAAGAATGCTCACCTAAATCTACCACCATTATTACCAGCTGGTGGTGGAGTTCGTCGGCTGAACATTCCGTAGTCTGTGCTGCGTGAAAATCCGGTGTCACGCATAGATCCCATTCCTAAAATATAGATCACATTATACAGCAGTCTAATCATTTCTTTAACTTTTTACAACTCATCCTTTATTCAATTTCATTTCATCTCTTACCAGTCATGCCAGTGAACCTTCTCTCATATAAGTCTCTCGTGTCTTCAAATCCTCGTCTATCATAGTAGCTGTCATAATCCTATATACAAAGAAAGACAAAATTATGCAATAAAAATAAACATAAATGAATAATTATTGATTATCAACTAAATAACAGTGATTAAATTACCGTAAAACGACCAGTTCCCATAAGTCTTTCTCTAAGGAAAGGCGGTGGTGGAGGCGGCGGGTAAGGATCGCGACCAAACATGCGATCTCTGAATCCGTTTCTGTCGGGGCCACCTCCCATGCCTCCCTTCGGGCACTCCTTGGACCAGTGTCCACCTCGGCCGCACCTGTAGCACTGCTCAGGATCACCCATGCCAGGTCTCTGTCGTACGCGGCTTGTAGAGATCTGAACCTTCATCGGTTGGCCGTCCACGATCTGTCCGTTAAGCTCTTTGATGGCGTCATTAACATCACCAGTGGCTTCAAGATGGACAAAACCGTAGTTCCTAACGATGTCACACTCCACAACTGTGCCGTACTTGGCAAACAACTCACGAACCTGCGGCGCCTTTGTGTTATCTGTCAGATTACCAACAAAGATCTTTGTTGTTGGGGTGTTGGGCCCTTTTCTGCTTTTTGCAGCCTCGCATTTGATTGGTTGTCCATGTACAAGCTCGCCATTCAATTTTTGAATTGCTTGTCGACCGGCTTCTTCATTTTCCATATGCTGCACAAAAAACAAACAATTCAACATGTTTTCATAGTAAACAATAAACTGTGTCAAACAATCCAAGTTGAAACTTTCATTTCAATTAAACCATTATCTTCACTCTTTATATTCTGCTATATATGGGCTAATATTTTACTTACAATGAAACCATAATTCTTGACAACTCCGCATTCAACAACTTTGCCGAATTTTTCAAACAGTGGTTTAATATCGGCATTAGTGGTCTTGTCAGCCAAATTGCCAACAAAAATCTTGAAGGTTCCAACACTGCTAAATCCTGGCATTTTGGGTTTTTTATTATTCGATCAAAACTGAAAAGAAAAATAAAATTGATATTCTCTGATACAAAATAGCAATAACAGTTTTTCATTGGAACAAAAATAGTAATGTGACAATAACTTTGTATGAACATGTCAAAACATCCACAGTATATTGAAGATGACTTCTGATATCATTAATACTGGACTCTTTATTCAGGGAGAAATCGATCAACTAGCACATAAAATGCTCAGTTGTATTATCTCATACACTACACATAATTCAAGAAAACAAAAATGGAAAAAAAATGAACAATAAAAAAAAAAGGATAAAAAACAATGAATAAACATTCCGTTATCAGATATATTAATAATTTAGAAACAAACTTATTTTCTATATGTAATCATCCATTTCAAATCACTTTGGCGAAATTTGTTTATTAACATTAGAATGAAAATTTTGAAATGCCGATTCCAACATTTATTATTAGTCTGACGATAATTTAGTTGACCTTGTCATCATAAAATAAAAACGTCAGGAACAATTTGAAGAGAGACAAAAAAAAATAAAGAATTGAAAAATAAACGAAAGTTTATTGACGATAAGTCGCGGCAAATTGGGTGCCGTTAAAAAATAACCTCTATTTTGAGCCAAAGTCGAAGCGTGTTACGACGCCGCTGACGCGTTGGTATTTGTGCGTACATTTCGAATCGAAGGCCAAGCCGCGTCCGAATTCACGCATACAATCATGCCCAAAATGCACACCCAAAACCACTTGAATAAATAAAAAAAAACTTCAATCCCCGTGTTGTTCCAAACCAACCTATCAATATCATTTAACAGCAACAAACACAAACATTTGTGGAAAGATGAAGAAGAAAAAAAAAAATGTAATAAATGATTAAATAGAATCGATACCGTCAATGTTCACGCAATCTCAAAAAATGTCGACAAAATGAAACTTTTTGTTTGACGCGGAAACTTTTGGAGCAATTATTAGTGAGTCTCCTTTAGAGGTTGAAGGGAAGTCAAGCTCCGACATGAGAAAACTGTTCGGTATCGTCGAAAATTGATTGACAAACAAGCAAAAGACGTGATGCGCAATAGCGTGCCTTCATCGCAACAATGCAGCAGCGCGAGCCTAGCGGATTTGGGTATTAGGTGCGAAATATTTAAACTGATGAATTGTGCGCGCACACAGATGAACCAGAAAAAAAGTTGCAATCGTAATTGGTTTACTTACCGGACCAGTAACTCTGTAAAAATAGAACGACTGATTGCCAGAGAGACCGCTCAATTCACCGATGAAAATGGCGACGAACACGGAAAAAGGCGTCGTGTTGTATGTGCTGCTGCTGGCGGCGGCGGCGACAGTGTTGCCACGTTGACGGCTTGCAACTACAACTCTCTTTCTTTCTCTCGCAATTCGATCGATCGAACAATTCAAATTTTCGAGACATGTTGAAATATTGAACGCACGATATTTTTCAATTGGGTTGGTTTAAAAATAAAAACGTCTACTTGCAAGTTTAATAATTATTTATCAAAAGGATTTCGATTATCCGAATTTTTTTAACAGTCATTTTTCAATCATTAAAAAAAGATCTACTTGATTTATTAAAATTCTGTTGTAAAATAAATATCTATTGATCTGGTAATTAGTGAGATGTTATTGATTGTAAATTAAAACTATCGAAGGTTCTGGAACGTAATACAATAATAATAAACGTTATATGAATATTTTTCGTAAAATAATTGTATATTGAAAATGTTTCATAAAATCAGTCGAATCGTTTGTTTGTATATGTAATTTAATTCCAATTTTTACATATCAAATCAGACCATTTCGTTACAAAAGAAATAGCATCTTATGTAATAATGCATCGAAAGCTTTTTCTTTATCGTAAAAAAAAAAAAAAAAATCAAATAATTTCGTTTCATAACAATTTGAATTTCATTTCCTTTGTGCGCATTACTATATGCATACAAAATTTGTCTCCGAAAATGATAATTCAGAATAACGATAGAATTTTACAAATGAGCAAGTCATCTAAACACTAATTCAAGAACATGAAAAACTTGATAGAAATTTAAAGTTACAAAACGAAGGAACGACACGTTTATTCCATGCCGTCCTGAGCAGTATAAAAGCATTCTTCTTATACACGTACGCAATTTATGGTTTTCGATGATGTTAGAAAAATTGAAATAACGCATTGTTGTTTGCCAACTTATTTATGCTAATCACTACTTTATACTAGCGATGAGCAATTCACAATCGCGATCGTATCTCTGCGTTACTTAATAATCACAACTTGATTGTTATTTCTATGTTTAATAATCGAACGCAAATTATTTACAAAGTCATGTTTATCCAATAAAAATCATAATTTAGAAAACAATGATTTTTCATTTGAATCGTTTTTCGGGTCGTTTCAAGTTGCTTTAACATTCAGTATGAAAACAACATGATTGTCTGCGGAGAAACATTGTTTCTGGACAGCTGAATGTCATAGATACCCCGAATTCAAAAGTTAAATTTTAAATAAAAAAAGAGAGGGGGATATTAATCAACTGTCGTCATAAAATGAAAAGCAGAATGAATGTATGAGATTGCGTTTGTGTCCAAGACCTGAAAGTTGCGTTCAGTCTCAAAAGGACAGCAGTTAGGCTTTTCAACGCGAATCGAGTATTATTTACAAAAACTTGTTATTTACAGCGGTAATGGCAGCGCTTCGCTTAGCGAATAAAAAAGTGATCTGAAAAATGAAGAGCTTAAAAAAAGAGAGAGAGAAAACGAATTAATTATCGCCTATGTACAACGAAATTTTGACGCGGAAGTCACAGTTATTGGTATATCATCGGGTGCGTCGATTTATAAATAAAATGTTTCACGCGAGACCTCGACTTTCTACTCTCATTTTCAAAAGGGCGGTCAATCGACGCTTTAATGACTATTTACAATTCCGACTTTATTTACAAGCCGTGCACGATAGCGTCAATCATGCATGCAACGCATTTTTGATTTCGTTCGTCAGTCTTCAGGCTGCAGTCTGCAATTACTTTTATTTACAATCGTTGAGGAAATTCGAACCAAGGCTGCTAAACGATCTTGATCGCGCTATCGATGTGAATTTTTGATATCGTCTTTTTCACTCGCAACGCTGTTAGACGCACTGCTGGATTCGCGTGCCAACATTCAGTCATCACTTTTGTTAACGCAGAAAGTACCTGCAAAAAAACAGAACAGAAACAAAACAAATATTAATAATCTAAAAAGATAAGAATAACAATTAAATATTCAATAGATAATTGTGTTACTAACAGAGTCAGATTCCCATCGCAGGGGTATCACAGGACGGATTCGTTTGACACAGACTGCTTGTCGCATGTCTTCAAAGTCTGGGTCGTTAGGCACAACGTCATGGTAAGGCAATGCATAAGTCTCAGCGCTCGAAATTTTGCCACTGCTAACGCAGCGTCTGCAAGCTTCCCAAAGGACAAGCCCAACCGAGTACATGTCAGCCATTTTGAATGCATCAAACGACGAGGTGTTCAAAGTCTCGTCAAGAACCTCCGGGGCCATGTACCTCCGAGTGCCCACCCGAGTGTTTGGGGCTATGTCGATCTCACTGGAGTCACTAAAACAAAATATTACTTGCCATTTAATAACACATCACAATATGTGATAATAAAAATGACTTTAGTTTTCTGTCAGATGAATACCTCAAATAACGGACAGCCAATCCGAAATCAGCGATAGCGCAGTCGCCATTCCTCTTGACCAGGATATTCTTACTCTTGATATCCCTGTGAGCAATCGCAGGTTTACCCCTTGTACCAAAGATCTCTGTATGTAAATGTGCAATGCCAGAGGCAATGGACAAACAGATAGCAAGCAGAGCCTGGTAGTCGAGCACAGTGGTCTGCAAATAATCATGCAGAGAGCCCCTCTCATGGTAGTCGGTGATGAGGAGCATCTGCGTCCAGGAACCTGTGCCCTTGATGTCCGCTGCAATGAACCCAAGGATATTGTCATGCCTCATCAGCACAGTCTGGTAAATTTCAGTTTCCCGGAACCAACTGGCTTCCTCGAGGGTGAAGAACACCTTGACGGCAACTTTTTCCTCGCGCCACCTGGCCAACCAAACCTCGCCATATCGGCCCTTGCCGACACACCGCTGTAGCTGCAACTGTTTCGCTATTGTCCGCTGAACCAGCAGAGGCAGACCCGAGCCCGAACCGCTACTCTGGTCGATAAAGTCCTTCGAGGACACCAGGCAGGGCCCTCGGTCCTTTTTCTTCACATATCTCTGATACACTACCAACAGGGCTATCAACAGAACCATCAAACAAATTGACAACGATACAGCCAGGATGATTACAGGAACGTTTGGCTCAATCGCCAATGGACCACCAGCACCATCAGGCGCGACGGTCGCGCGCTCTTCGTATGCAGGATACATGTCCTTGTTGCACAGGTCCGACCGGTTGCAGCACTGGATATTTTTCACCTGCAGGTGCGGCACAAGGTAGCCCTTGCACTGCATGAAACCGCTCTCGTCCGGAGGCAAACATCCAAACGACCATTCCGGCACGTACTCACTCAGCACGCCATCCCACACCTTCTCCACCGCGCTGAAACAATGACCTCCGGGCTTTGTCTCGCAGGTCCCATTCTGACGGTCATCTGGACAGTGTCCGTCGCAATAACAGGTTATCCCTTCGCCTGTATAAACAAACAATTTGAATTAAGTATTTGAATTCAATCATACAACTGTACACTTTTTCAGAATCAAAAAAGCCTTTGCTTTTTACTTTCGCTTTTAAAAAGCGAATTCAAAAATAACAATTATTTAATAAAAAAAAAAAACTGCTAACCGAGCAAGGGCAACAGAGTGGGCAATCAAACTGTCATGGATCAACACGTGGGTGTTGATCAGCCTACGGATTTCAGGCTGCAAGTCATATATACTGTTACAGGATACATAGCCGATTACATGCGCATTGATTGATTGATTGATCAAATATTAATTGAGCAAATTTGAACCAAAAAAATAAGTTCATTTAAGATGTAACAAAAATGATTAACAATTTTCTGACAATTATTCAAGGGGTTTTTTTTTTTATATAAGTGGAAGAATTTGAAGTTTTGAGTTGAACGTTGGTTTGTCATGTACGTCTCGGTCGGTTGTACACGATTGGCGTTGCTCCATGGCCCGCGCTTGTTATGCATGCGCGGGCCAAACGACTAGCAAAACGACAAGATGAGAAACAGAGAGACAGAGAGATATGAAGAATAAGCCACACATGGTCGTTATCTGCACTCTCGCCTCGAAATGACTCCCTCGCGACACGACTCCCTATTTCACGTCAAGTGTCATAAAACTCGATTCGCTCCCGACTTCACTCGTCACTCTATTTATACATGCTCAAATGTCCGGATCTGACGAGTCGTGACTTCCTTTGAACATTTATAGCCTCTACTGAATTATTCGACTCCCGATGTCTTACATACACTTTGCATTTTCGTCTTCCATTTGTTTAAATAATTAGAAAAATTGTTTGTTAATTGAAAAAAAAAAGTGTTTTATTTTTTCGTTTAATCTTAGTGCATTATGTAAGAATGCAAAATGTATTATCTCAAACAATTTTGATGAAGTATGGTATCGCAAAATGTTGTTTTCTGAATTCAACAAGAATGTGCAGATTAGTGCAAAATACTTTGTTGTTATTTTTCAATTGACTGCGACTTCATCAATTTGAGAAATTTCAGACGAAAGTATCAGTACCAATTACGTGACTTGTATCATATTTCATAGAATGTGCTATGCGCAAATATTTAGTTTCAATCGTGTGTTTTTTTTTTTTAAATTCATTTTCGTCTTGCTTTTATAAGGCAAAAGGAAAAAATGAAAAAGCGTAGATCCCGACTTACTTGAATTCTCCATGTGTTCTCCAGACTCTTTGGTTTTAAATTACATTCTTCTACAAGAACCAGTGGTTTCAAATTCACATCCGTTCAAATACAAAGAATTGTATCTGATTAAAATTGATCAAATCTTTGTTTTTTTTTTATATATCATATAATTGAATCAGACATAAAAGTTCAAAGCAAAAAAGTAAACAAAATAAATGTTCAAATTGATTTTGAATGCAATTTAAAGCTGTTTGTTTTGACTTGTTACGTCAAGAGAAAAGGTTTGTCTGATCGGCTTAAACTACCTGAAAAACGGGAATCGATAATGACACGAAAAGAGAAAAATCTGATGAGATAGATACTATGCGAATCTGAGTCGGACTGAATGTTGCCGAGCGGATTCTCGGTCGGTGCCGGCCGGCGGACCGGCGCGCTCCGTAACAAGCTGCGGAGCGTTAGGATGCAGACCAAGCAATGTGCAAAAAGACACGTGAGAAAGTCTCAGACTAGGCATTCACTTTGTTCCCACAAATGTTTCCAAAACAATTTAACGTTCGAAATATGCATTACTTTTTTCATACTAATCGCTCCAATCACTTGTTCAACTAACAAGTGATATCTCAATTGTTAGATTCATTCATTTTTGTTTGTTTGTTTTTTGCGAACTGAATTTTTAAACAAAAAATCATTTTGGATTTTTTGTATGAAAAGACAATTATTTTGCTTGTCCAGGTTTAGAGTTTCCTGGTACTATGTTAAAATTTTGACACCTAACGAGTGACCTTCGACAAGGTCTTTGAAGATGGAATACCATCAAACTCCCCGTTGAGTTTTTCTATTGTTGTCTTCCTTCTTCTTCTTCTTCTTAACTTCTTTCTTTGACCCTATCCATAGCTAAATTGTATCCCCTGTGTCGAACAAAAGATCAGACTTATTTCGAAGTTATTATTGCTTCACATTTGTACGAAACCCGTTGTGTTTTATTTTTTCTCGTCGTCAAAAAATGCTAACAAAAAATTTTATTAACAACAATAGTGATAGTCATGATGAAATACTTTTTGAAATGACCCAATCAAAATAGTCAAACAATATCACATTTTATTCTTGATTATTATCAATGAGATACATTTTTTATTCTGCTTATCAATGCACGTGAATGGTTGTGGCTTGCAATCCTCGTGACTTAAAACAATATTCGAACTCTGCCAAGATTGAACACAACAAAAAATTTCAACTTCAAAAATACTTTTCTATTATTAATTATTATGAAAACTGTGTCGCAGGTTTTTGATAAAAAAAGAAAAAAAAACATACTTTTTTTGTAATAAAAAAATGTCTGTTTAAAAACAAATTTAGAATAATCAAATCATTTTGTTTAACATCATTTTAATATTAAAAACTCAAACAAAATCTTTATTTTTCCTCAAATGTGATTTCAGATTATTTAGACTTGAACAGATTAGTTAAATGAGCGTGTTCATGTTACAATTGTCAACTGCGTTCAGTTGCATAAGACGTGCATTGTTTACTTTGCGAATTCTAATTAGACACGATATCCCGTTCAAAGAACTCATCTCATCTTATCCAATAACTGTATGATGCGACAATTTATACTCGAATAATTTCAATTATCCAATTTCAAGCTTAAACAATAATGTAAACAGAAATGTTTTTTTTTTTTTTTTTTTTTGGCCCAAGTGAATCAACGTGGTACACAAAATAAAAAGAAAACCGTTCAATAGAGAAAAAATACTCGCACACACGCACTCAGTCTATCTCACTCTCACCACGATTGATCATTACATAAATGTCAACGCTGCATCCTAGCCGATCCTAACCTTTGTAGCACAATCATTTGATCGATCTCAGATTGTTTACCATAGCATCGACAACAATTTTTGCACATGTCTTACCAAACTGTATCACTTATTGAAAAAAAAAAAATTGTTTGTTGTAATTTAAAAAAATGGTATTTTTTTATAATCGAGGAATTATCTGGATGTTTTGTCTTCAAGATTGCAAACAAAACTCACACCGCGAGTCCTTGTCAGCTGAGCGAAAAATGCTCGATTTTTGGAGCAGCCACCGTGACCTTACGTTTTTTTTTGTTTTTGAAGGGGTAAATTTTCGGCAAGACAATTTTGGATAGACGCTGACGAAAGCCGCGAGAAAACGCTCTGATTGTTTACTCACCGATCAAAAATTCTGTGAAAAACACGACAAGCAGAAGACCGTATTTACATCCGCGCCAGGTCGCGGACGACGCAGCCATTTTCAACGTCCAAGATCCCATACTTTACTGTGACGTAGGAGTCGCGCCGCGGAGCCGCAGGCGCGAGCTCCAACCACTCGGCCAACTTCGGATCCGATCGGCAACAGACGACGAAGATTCTAGGGACTTTTGCGACTTCCCCGAACCGGCTGAAAATATCGTCATTTTTGATCTGCGAGATATATATATATAGTTGGAAATTGACACATTTTTTATTTTGCTTTTTCAGTTCCTTTTTCATTCCATTTTTGTTTCTTCGCTTGATAAGTAGCCGATATTAAAACATTGTTTAATTTATGCTCATCAACATTATTGTTAGATTTCGAGGGTCATCATGCAGATAACAAAGACAAGTGTTCATTTTTTGAGGTATACAAACAAACGTTTGTTTTGAAACATCATTTCATTCATCATTTGTCATTCATCGCAATTTACGTTTGTTTACTAAAAGTTATGTTGAACAAACAAACGACAAATGTGAAAAATATTGTGTTTATTTATAACAAGTGAAATTGTAAAGTGAAAAATACTAAACGAATTGATAATAATCCGAATGAAAAAAAAAAAAAAAACAATTTGTAAATTAAAAAGATGCGAATTTGATGAATGAGAGCGCATTCTCTTTCATGTTTCCGAACATTTACTATATCTATCGGTCATACTCTCTTCTACACGATCAGCTCGATTATATGTTCATTCATAAATCAACATTAATCACAAACTTTTATTTGTTTTGTAAAGCTATTATGTTATTCTCTCTACATTTGTATGTAAAGTTTTGCTGTTAAATTATTTGATTGTAACTTGAATTAAGACTCGCGCGAATCATGCAAACACAACCACTCTTTATGCTTTGTTTAATTTTCATGAACGAAAGCACCCACGTTTAACGTCATACACCCTCGTAATCCTCAGTTAAACGATCTAACGTTCCGTGCAACGTGCACGCCAAAGTATTAAACGAAAATTTATAACTCAAAGATTTATGTGACAGCTGCATATAAAATTGTATACTAGCTCTTTCTTTTTTGATTATTCACGTCGAATAACGCGAAAAAAATGCGACAAAACATTGCGCATACAATTTGAAATAAATTAAAAAGAAACCATTACAATCAACCGACAAAAATGTTTAAGATTGCAAAAAATGACTTTTTACAGAACTAACTTTTGATTACAGATATCTCTGATGTGACGGGGACTATGTTAACGAAGGTTTCAAAGGTTTTCGTTGGACAAAATTATCGGCAAAATTTGAAGCGCATTTAATTTTGAGTGTGACCAATGTTGGAGAGGATTTCGACATGCAAGATACAAAGCGTTATGTATTCGGGCTGTTCGGACAACCGTTAAGCGAAACAGATGAGGGTTAAGAGGGGCGTCGAAGGAGGCGTCGGCGATGGCGGCAGAGTGCGACGGCGCCCTGTGGGCGCCACACTGCCGCGACTCAGACCGAGATCTGCTTTTCTTTCTTTTCTCCCTGCTGCTGCTGCTGCTACTGCCGCTGCTGCTGCTTCTTCGTGTTCCATTCTCGTTCCACCTTTGGCTGTTTTCTTCGTGCTAGACACTGGCCTTTTCTGTTTATGAGAATAAGACCCAAAAGAAACTTTTATGCGCGACACGTCCAACACAGTAAACCAACCGTAATACAGTCGGGACCAAATTCCTGTTCAGCCATTGTTAGGCCAATTTCCGAGCATCCGCACACATATTTTTCATACAATTACTTTTGGACTCTTTCACAAAATCATCGCACTTGATTCACCTTTTTTTTCAATTCTATCACATACTTTCAAAAAAAGATAAAACAATTCATTGAGCGCATCGATCAGCCATCGCATAAACATTTTTTCAACCTAAATCATCTTCTTTTGTGAAAGAGTATGTTCTTTTCTGTTTATAAACCATGATTGATGTAACTATCGCTTCCGGTGGAAGATGATTTGTTTAATATATATATGTGTGAGGCGTCATCGTACTTGCATACAAGTGCCTACGATATGTCGATTTCAATGAACGAGCGATTGCAAAATCGATTGCTCTAATTTTAACGCAATTAGTGTTACATTCATCCGTCACTCTTTGTGTTGTTAATGTTTCTTTTTTTTTTTTTTTTCAACATAATCACTGCCATTTTGAGACACCACTTTCGGCAAACCGCCTTGAGGCCAGCGCCAAAGTTACGCATTAAGTATAGAGGCCCGGAAATTAAATTCAACTTAATATGAGCGTTCGCGACGTTAATGCATAGTTCTCTATTCATAATTTGTAACTTGTTGTTAAATTTTCTCCTTTTTTATTTTTTCGAAAATTGTGAACAAAAAATAAATCAATGAGTCGAACAAAAATGTTTGAAGCTCGAGTATGAATGAATGTAAGAAGTGCTGTATCTTTTGTGTGCGATATTTATTGACTTATTGAGGCACCGAGTATAATCAAAGTGAAACCAGTCATTGTAACAGTCGTCGATCCATTAGGTGTAAGTTATAATGAAAAGAAATAACTCCAAGTATATATGTATATCGTTATGCGCTTTTTTTCATACCATTGAATGAAAATGAAAATGCTCTTACGTGTGTAACAATATATTAAAAATGGATTTTATTTTAAAATTGAATCAATTTTTAAAACAATTCTAATAACATAACTTTTTGCGAAAAACAATTTTTCCTTGTACTCGTTAGAGCGCCTAATCATGATAACGAAACAAACATGAAAATGCATTTTTATATATTAGCAAGTGTTGGATCATTTGTCGACCATTACAAAACCATTAGACGCAGAGAATAAGACAATCTTGACACATGATTCTCAGGTCTCTGCGCGTATCTATAACAGATAAATTGTACACACATGTATGTATATATATCAAATGTCATTAATTGATCGAGTTATGCCACATTCTTGACGGGTATATATAATGCCACATATATGATAGCGCCATGATGCGTTGTACAAAATGCGTGTCATACAATCTTGAACTGAAACCGAATATAATATTTCTTTTCAATAAAAAAAAAAAAAAAATTACAAGTTCTACCAGGGAAGATACATCAATCAAAACGAGCTGTAAATAATTTTGTTTAATTTACTCGTTAGAAATTGTAGCTGGTCGTGGTGGAATTTAGTGAAATTTTTATTCGCACTCTGCTCCTTCGGTATTTTTTTTAATCCTCCTTTAATCTCATGCTTCGATCTTGATTTGCACATTCTGAATCTCGGAACCTGAGATGAAAGAAAAAAATTGAGAGAGCGAAGGTATCTGATAATGCAAAGATATCCACACTATAATTCGATTTATTTTCAACGCCGAAGAGCGCAGGGTGACAATAGGCTCTCGATAGCAGCAAACCGGATTTCGGGATTACACGTCGCGATATATATTCTCTTTTCTAAGAAGCGGTTGCACGATCGTTGTGCGCGATTTCGGACCGCCGGTTTCTTCGGGCGTCACATGGTCACACATATGAGCTTGGAAAAAAAGGTGAATAACATGACGAAATAAAACCAGAGGAACTCCACACAAAGAAAAAGGTGTCCACATAGACGCCCGCGAGACGTTGATTTGATTTATGCGAACCTTTGTCGCACCTCGAGCGTCAATCATCAACACGAGTTCAGGTGTCATTTCTTTTTTTTTTTTTTACATTACTATGAATTGTAATAAAAGATATTTTTTATGATAATCCCTTTTTCAGGAATCGCAGATTTGACGAAAAAATGTTGGACCTATGTTTTCATCACGTTTTCCTCATAAAAGTCAGCGATATAAATTGGCCGTTCTTGGAACTTTTTCCCTTTTTCGTAAGAAGAAGAAATTTTACGAAGAACGGACAGGGATTTGCGAGCTTACCATTGTTATACATTAAAAGTCAAAAAAATGACATTGGTCTTGATGGCAGGTTGAGGAACGCGAGGTTCGTGAAATATATATTAATCGTTGCATCTCCTGCGGGCCTTATTTTTTATTCACCGTAACGAACGGTCGTCTGGGTTATATTGTATTCCTCTCCCGGAGGCTTTCCGTATTGAAGGAAAACAATTTCCATTTGTAATTAACATCAGCCGGTTAGCAGTGAATCGTCCATGGGGCTTGAATATAAGTCAATGTTTATCTCGGGGCATCGATAAAGTTAATGACGTACTGTTGACCGAGTTGGTATAAAAGGGAGGAAGGTTGAAAAAAAAAAAAACTTCGAGAGGCGTGTCGAGGAAGAAATAGGAACCGAGCCCGAAAAACGAAATAAGCAAGGAGTAAAATGAGAAGCGCGTTAGGCGAGAGGATTATACGTCGAGCCAGCGTGACAATGCCAGTTGGATTTGAAATTTCGATCCATTCGACTCGTCCGCAAATGGAATAATTCATCAGACTTACAAAAAAAGCATCTCTCGCAAACTTTGAATTTCATGACTTTAAAATTGGCGAAAATGTTTGTTTCGAAATGATTGATACCAAAAATTGCATAATCGTATAGAGACGACGACTTACTTTGTTCCAGATCTCTATATTGTGGGAGTTACGAACGAAGAAGAGTTGAAAATAAAAAAAAAAAATAAAATAAAAAGAACGGCCATTAACACACATCAATAACAAAAAGGGTCTGGTCTGGGATTTGTTCCTAGAAATTCGTTACGATGGATTTTAGGTGATGGTATTAATCAAGAGGCTTAATAATTTTGTCTTGATTGTCTAGATGAAGACCACGTGAGTTATCTGATGGAACAAAAATAGAGGTCAAAATAGATTGGTTTGTCTTTCAAGTGAGAGATTGAAATGAATTAAAAACAAGTTGCTGATCAAATTTGAACTTGGTCGCTGATTTGTTTTTAGCAAGAGATGAAGTCTTGCGGTTGAAAACGTTTCTCGGGTACTAGTCGGGGACAGGGGCCCACGAGGAAACAGGCATCGTCCTTAGGCATCGGCCCGACCGGGCCCGGCTATATGCTAAAGATCTATCGGAACCGGTTTGGTGTTCAGGGCTTTTTTATGTACTTGGCTTCACCGTTCTTGGCGGCTCTAAGAGAAGCCCCGCCGAGCCGCAAGTGTGAAAACCGACACCCACCCACTTGTTATTTTGTCAAACACGAGCTCTTCAAAATTATAGGAATTCGTCCTAGTTGACGTGTACACCAACTTCTCGTCACGACAAATTGCCGCTTCTCTGTCATTTTTCCTATATCATCTCTCGACTATAATTTCAAAACGATTTTTGCACTTTGTCGCAAAAATAATTGATCACTCGCAAATGAAAGTCGACCGCCTTGGCGGCTTGCGCTCCAATTTGTATCAATAATTTTCTCGATCACAAGTGTCCGAATGTGAGCCATCAGGGCCAGAAACTCAAAAGAGATGACTGACTGTCAGCTTCCATCAATCTCTTTGGAGACGTGTGCTGCAAGTTTAAACATCATAACATTTTAAAATTTGTTAAATCTCATATAGATGTGTCAGTTGTTGATGAACTTTATACTTACAATTCAATTTAATACTGAATTATCTCAACGGCAACAATTGGAACAGATAGTGCGGATGACCGGATTGTAAATTGTGGTTGGTCTTTGCTGACCACAAGAGGCGTATTTCAAGGCGTATACACGAACGTGCGTAAGAAACAAAAAAAGAGGCCTAAATCACAATCGAAGGCCAGAACAAAACTCAAATTGAGCGCAGGTGCAATCAGAGCTGAAATTCATTTTGCTTGTCTGAACCATTTCTTCCGTGCGTTCTCGTAATTGTCGCGTTCCCAAATGACTTTGAAATTAGATAGGGGAAGAAATAGCCTCCTGAGATACGCGTTATGGCATTCTGAGAGATGGCATTAACATTTGAATCTGAAATGCGAGATGGGTGAATGAAAATTGTGACCTGTATTAATTAAGGTTTCAAGTTTTTGGCAAATCTGTTGAAAGGTGACGAGAGGAGTGTTACGTTTTATATTGTAAAAAAAAGTGCCTGGTCTGGCGGCGTTCTCGCTGCTGCATCTGCGAGGCCTGTGGCATCGGCCGGCTGCATTCAACAAATAAGGATCTTGTTAAATTCGCTCTTGCCGCGGAGTCTTTCGAGTACCTCGAGACTCCAATCTGGCAAACTAAAAAGTAAAACAGAGACAGATAAACTGGTCGTGTACTCGTTGCCCATAATTGGAATACAATACACCTCCCTTATGCCGCATATTCCATATATACACGTGTAACAGTACCGAACAGAATATGGCTGTATAACAACCGTGAGAGCGCGATTTCCCGGTCTTAATCTTGTCATGTACAATCGTTAATTTCAATTTTAATAACAAAAAGGCATTTAACTCTTAGTCACAAATAAACTTATTTTTGCTTTGAAACAAAAAAATGTGACGCGCTTTCGACAAGTTTAACAACAAAAGTTAATCAACTTATGATTGATGACTTTGATGAAAAAGTGTGTGCTTACATAGTTTATAATTAAAGCTGATTGATTTAAAAGAGACAGAGATTGATAACGATCTGAGGTAACAATTTGCTCTTGTAAACAAAAAAGATCCTATTAGAAAATGTTATCATTTGATTAAATTTTGTTTAACACGTTGAATACCATAATTAATTAACGGAGTAATTAAATTCATCGGGAGACTTGTTATTTGAAATGGAGGAGTGTTGATAAAAAGGGTTTATATGTGCAGTAATTAACAATTTATATATATATATATATATATAAAAAAACCAAATAAAATGTTGTTACACTCGTTTTAGTATTTTGAATTTGCCGCGCAAATAATCTGAACGGAATTTATTGTTGATTTACCTAAAAAATAAGGATTTTGAAGAATTGGTATCCTTGACACAGACATATAATCAAATTGTTGTTCTATTCAGTTGTTGTTACTAATAATTAGAATAACACAAGACGGATGAACTTGACAGAATAGATGCGTGTGTTAGCAAACCTGTACTGTAGTACAGTACACGAGTTAAGTTCGTTGCTTATGATGTTGTGCGTTATTCCCGCCAAATGTCCGTTAAATATTTCTTTCTTCCTTTACTTAGAGATGAAAGCCGAGACAGCAAGTGCATAGAACAGTCCGCTCAGTTATTATAAATATAAACAACCGCGGCTCTAGGAGATGCTTGACACAACAAATTTATTGTTTGATTTGATTGAATGATATGGATAAGTTTCATTTAAATTCAATGATAAATCAGTTCAATAAAAAAGTCATGTAATGGCACAAGTTTTCAGAAGTTTTTGTAACAGAGATAAAGAAATCTCAATCTTGGTAAGCTTTTTAGTGCCGAATTTTTCATCCAAGTCAAGTCAAACCTAACCTCTAACCTCTTTTGTAGATTGTCGCAGAAGGGACATTGAGTAATGAATTAGCTGAAATTTTTCGTGATAGTGCAAAGCAGAGGAACATTTCAATTGTTACTCATTTATGCGAGCAAGTCGACCAACTAATTGCATCAAAAAACAACCCAGGAATTGATTTTATTGTTTTTGCTTACGACGGCAGTGTTAACCAGTTTTGCTCAGTGGTATATATTCATTGTGTGACAAACAAACGATACCGTTCCAGAGAAGTAATAACACTTTGTTTTAATTACTTACAGATTGAGGATAACATCAACCAAGTGTGTCGAGAATTTATAATCAGTGGTTGTTGTTGTATTATTAAATGTATGAAAAAGGCTAGACGAAACGAACATTGTTACGAACTTAATGAATTGTGTAATAAATACAACATAAGATTCATCACGACAAACATTTATGTGAGTAGTGAATATTTTATTTATTTAAAGCTTCACTTTCTAAATGGTTCATTGAAGAAAAATGTGTGTATTCATATGT
Source organism: Trissolcus brochymenae (assembly GCA_030523145.1). Taxonomy (NCBI): domain Eukaryota; kingdom Metazoa; phylum Arthropoda; class Insecta; order Hymenoptera; family Scelionidae; genus Trissolcus; species Trissolcus brochymenae. The sequence continues at coordinate 13,081 of JAQQRF010000253.1, read as the reverse complement.
ATAACTTTTTGTTTTAGAAAAAAGGAGGTAGTGAATTATTAGCTAGTAGATTGTTTGAACTATTAAATCAATCACTCGGCTTAGAAAGTGGAATCCCATTGTTTGCTCTTGAAAGAAATACTTTTACAAATTTTGCAACATGAGAAAGCTCTTGAACAAAGGTAAGGAGCAGCAATCGTATACTTCTAGTCAGGAAGACAGCGATAACGAGAGCGATGAGACAGAATGCAGCATCGGGAGCAATTCCACTGCTGGCACTCACCGCAGTGATACTCCGACTCGAGGCGGTCGTATGAAACGCAAAGGTCGACGAAGAAGCAGAACATCAAAAACTAAAATTTATAACGAGAAACCTTTGTACAAGTATTGCTGTAGCGTGAAGGAAGATCATGGACAACCGCTTTTTGGTGTGCAATTCAATCACCATCTGAAGGAAGGAGAGCCGATGATCTTTGCGTCAGTTGGAAGCAACCGAGTAAGCATTTATGAGTGTCCTGATGAGGGTAATATTTGTCTACGTCAAAGCTATGCGGATCCTGACACGGAGGAGAACTTTTATACCTGTGCCTGGACTTATGATGAACAAGGTTTTAATTTTACAAAGTTCCAACAAAACAAAAAACCTTTCCAGTCATTATTCTTATTAATAATGTTTTTGTTTATTATTTTATAGGAAAACCCTTATTAGCAGTAGCAGGTTCTCGTGGAGTGATTCGTATAATTAGCCCAGTAACAATGACTTGTACAAAACATTATATAGGTCACGGTCATGCCATTAACGAATTAAAGATTCACCCAAAAGATCCAAACATTCTTCTATCAGCGTCTAAGGATCATGCACTTCGACTGTGGAATGTCAAGACTGATGTGTGCATTGCGATTTTTGGTGGAGTGGAGGGTCATCGTGACGAGGTTCTGAGTGCTGACTTTGATATGCGGGGTCAACGTATCATCTCCTGCGGCATGGATCATGCGCTCAAACTCTGGAATCTCGACAAACCAGACATGCAGGAGGCCATCAATCAATCATATCACTGTAATCCCAGTAGAAGTGGCCGACCTTTTGACTCGATTCTACAACATTTTCCTGATTTTACAACCAGAGATGTGCATCGCAACTATGTCGATTGTGTCAAATGGTTTGGTGATTTTATTCTGAGCAAGAGTTGTGAGAACTGCATTGTCTGTTGGAAACCCGGACGTCTGGAAGATACACAGTTACGCCAAAACGAAACCAGTGCGACCGTCTTGCACCGATTCGAGTTTAAGGAGTGCGATATTTGGTTTATAAGGTTTTCTATGGACTTTTGGCAGCGCACGATTGCACTTGGCAATCAAGTAGGTCGAACGTACGTGTGGGATTTGGAAGTGGAGGAGCCTGGTCATGCGAGGTGCTGCTCGTTGCAACATCCACGATGCACCGCTCCTATTCGACAGACGAGTCTCAGTCGCAACGGCTCCGTGCTTCTTTGTGTTTGCGACGATGCCACCATCTGGAGGTGGAACCGAGACCACTGAACTTTCGTATTAATATTTTTAATTTTCAATTTAAATGAAATAATCCTTTTATTTTTCTCCTTGTATTATTAATATGAATTTGAATCAATAATAATTCGGAATCAATTTTTTATCTCACATTTTTTGGATATAAGAACATGCCATTTTTTCCAATCAAATGTAATAACAAGCGATAACGCTTGCGAACCCAAATGACTTTTTTTATCATTAATTCTATTTGTTAGAATGAAGTTAAAAGTTTGGTGTTTTTATGAAAATTTGATTGAGCATAAGTTAATATGCGTGTATTCATGCATCGGTGTAGATTAGTATTCTTACTAGCCTACATCAATGAATAATTTATTTCTTAAACGACTTGAACATGGTGATATTCAGGCGGATTAACATCAGAATCAGATGTATCACGCAGAACATTTATGCAGCAGTTTTATGATGCAACATAAAATGATAGCTGGATGATTTTTTTTTAATATGTAATCTGGTTTATGAACCAAAAAATAATTCTAATTTTTTACTTCACAATCTATTTGCTCTGTTTCTTGATTTTTGCGTATCATTTTTTTTATAATGTTCGAAAATCGTCTATATGAATAATCTTATAATATTTCACAAAGTTTATCACTTATACAACAAGGTCATTTGTTGTAAACGAGTTTTTACATATAAAATGATTTTAATAAACATTTTTGAACAAATATTGATTGTTTCATTGCAAAAATTATACATCTCATTTTATATGAAAATAGTTATTATTATAATTAATTTTTTAATTATTTTTGAAATGGATAACAAGTCATACTTCATATGTTCTTTCTCCAGCCAGTGCCGCTCCCAGAGCGGCATCTCCCGAATTTCCAAGTTCCAATGGCAGATCGTACCAGATGGAGACTTCCTTTTGTAGGACCACATTTCTCACTAGCCCGGAACCATTTCCAACAATTCGTTTGATTCCTACACTCGTGAGCAACTCGTGAGGCATCATGCTGCAAACGAAATGAAAATTTCATCAATTGTCATTCGTCGTTCCATCAGTTAGCAAACACTTGGCTACACTTGTTAACGCACTCATGCATATTTTTAATAATTCCCGAACACAGAGCTCGAAATATTTGGCCAAGCTGCATACTATCCAAATTGATATCAGTGACACTGGCTAATTGTTCTGGCGCGTGACGCTCGCCCAGCAGAGTCGGCACAATTTTCATGTTTGATATGCTCGAGTCGTCTTTGGCTAAATTGATTAATTTGTTCCAAACTTGTGCTGAAAAAAAATCTTCCGATGAATCAGCAACCTACGTAATGTGCGTTTTACAACTTTGGAAGCAGCACTTACATTGTGGAACTGAAAATCCAAGATCCAAGGTCCACTGTTGGAGAGCTCTCACAAATGCTGCCAAACAATTTCCTCCGTTCAACGAAGCTGCGATAGCTAGGTATTTCCCATCAAAATACGGACGATGCTCCACCTTTTCTAGAAAAAAATAGAACAAAAAGAAATATATATATAAGTAACTTAGCTAACAAAAAATAATCGACTTATTTGGATCTTACGATATTTGTTTTGTATATCAGCGTTGAAAGAAGTATGGATATATGCTAACTGTGCTGAAGTCGAGATGTTCAAGACAGCGTCGGAATTGTCTTTCAATAAAGCATAAACGGAACATTGAGAATCTCCTAAAGCAACACCTAAAAATGGACCTTTTGTTTCTTATATTTTCTTTTTTTTTTTCATTTCAAATTTAACTTTTTTTTTAAATGTTTACCAACGGTAGTTCCAACTGGAATACCAAACCATTCATGAGCCAACTTTCCAGCTGCTTGTCCTGATCTTAAAATTGTTTGAGGTAAAAGTTCGAGAGGAAATTGTCCTTCCTGAAGGGCGTCCAAGTCCCAACAACATTGATCAACGAGGAAATATCCCCAGCTAGCGGCGTTCTGGTCGCTCATCACAACGTCGTCATTTTTACACAAGATCCCTACAACGAGATCTTGTATGGTGCCAGATTTGTTGTACTTGAGCAGTTTGTCTCTTCTGTAAAACGAATAAAGAGTCTGTCTGGTAATTGAAATAATAAGATTGTACCGAGTCAATTAAGAACACGGACTTATTTCTGGCGAACCAAAATAGAGTAGCACATCCATATCCTGAGTGGACGCCTAGTTGGCTCAACGATTTTGGCAGAGATTTCAGGAAAGCCGTATCGCAACGCCCATCTTGCCAAGTGTACAAATTTGAGACACATTCTCTGTCAATATCCAATTTAAACGACTTGGACTTTCTCTGATTCTTATTAAAAGACGAATTCCACATTGTTACGCCGTGCATCTGGCCGCAAATGCCTATGTACTCCACCTGTAAAATTAATATCCCACAAAATTTGTTCGCGAATAAGTGTTGTATTGTTTTCCAATCAAATATTGAATTAATTTCTGATTTACGATCTTATTTTTAGATAATCAATTTTGGAGCACACTTGACTAAGTAGATCTTTCGGCAGCCTTGAGATGCAGTTGTGCAAGGCCGACAAAATTTTTGGAACATCCTGCTTGTTTCCGTCCACTCCCAGATTGCTTGGAACGTTTGCCTGGGTCTCCTTCGACTGAGATGCTATCACTGATCTGTCTTTTTTTGAAACAATCACTGTCTTTACCGATGTCGTCCCTATGTCGATTCCCAAAGTTATTCCACTCATCTTTCAACTGAAACTATCATCTCAATTAAGTTTTCATTTTGTGTCAATTCTATATCAAAAGTTGCATTAAATACCTCTCTCGTGACTTTCAACTACTCTGCAATAATCTATTTTTATTTCTTACTAGGTCAATGTAAAACAAGTACACTAATTCAACCCAAATTACAAGTTCGCTCATGAATTATGTGCCGCGTTATCATATCAAGAATGATGTTATGAAAGAAAATAATAAATAACGCACATGTGTGTTCGATGTTGGTGTTAAATGACGATAGCGAATCTGAAAAATCTTTTATTTTCATTGCAGAGATAATAGTTGATGGTTTTATATAAATAAGGATCCTTACTCAGTGCAATAATTACAAAAATTTTAATTTATCAAATTTTCCATCATCACACACACATACACACACAAAAGACAAACTCGATATCACCTTTTGTAACAACTTTGTTTAAACTTGATTCTTTCAGCTGCTTATTTAAAATTAACAGATTGAACGTGTTGTTTATATATATATTAAATAATTCGAAACCCGATTCCAAATCGAAACAGTATTGCACGAATAACTAGTGATGATTATCAAAATAAAAATTATCAAATTGTTATAATGTTGGTTTTTGCACAAAGTTGATTCGGCACACGCGTTTCGTTCTGTAACAGGATGCAGGGATTTCTTCATCAAACTTGAATTACCCAGTAACTATACACGCGTAATTGTTGCTCTCCATAAGAGAGACATTCAAAATGTGTGACTGCGTGTTCCGATGGTTTAGCGTAACATGACCGATGACAGTGCAGCGCGCTATTTTCCATCTGCATGTCACGGAGTACATGTGGGTATTTGAATACTAATGTCTCATTCATTACTCGTCATGTTTCATTGAATTAAGACAATTGACGGTGTGGTTTATGTCTTCTAATGGCTGTTTGCATTTTTCAGAGTACTTGTGTCCCAGTTTAAATTGGCGTGCAAGAAAAGGAGATACAAATTATTTGGATTCTCGTCAAGGTCAGAAATATTAATGAATTTATTCTATAAAAAAAAAAAAAAAGATATTATTTTTGAAAGAATAACAAATTATTTTCTTACCTTTTTTTTGTTGGATGAATAAAATATATAATGTATTATGTAAGCAGTTTTTTTTATTTAACTGGAAAATATATTATGAAAGACAATGTTTGATAACGGTTTTCGTTTGATGTAGGATTTCTGAAATAAAAGAATAATCGGCTTCTGATTTTGAGATTTATTATAATATAATACAAAAGAAATACAACAATATGCCGCCGGTGTTGTACATATCTCCCAAGTATGTAGAATTACTGTAATAAAAAATTGGAAAGACAAATAGTTTAGTTTTTTGTTTTTGCCAATTGGCATTTTAAAATTACACTATCACCCATTTTTTGTCCCATAGCATTCAAATGTAAAGCTTAAATTTGAAAAAAAAATATATATATATTGGAAATAGAAAAAAAATGAACAAATAGAATAAACAATTGCAAATTATTGAAGCCAGATTAGTAAAAGATGTATGTGACGATTGTCAATGAATGAATAGAAGTTGAAAGAATGAAATGTAGGAGAAGATAAACGTGATAATTGAAACAATAAGAATTTTTTTACCAGTTACAAATTAGTTTCGCAGAAGATAATAACCACCACCAGTGAAAGTAAGAGACGATGAATAAATATACAAATTTGTTAGATACACAGTATCGGAATTCATATTTTTAGCCACTTTTATAAATTTGTAGATTTGATATAGCGATACTTGATCTAACGAATTTGAATATTAATAATAACATTGAATACGAAGTCATGCTGAAGGCAAAAATAATGAAATCCTATGGAGGAATTGTCGACATAAATGATGAATGAAAGATTATTTCTTCCCCTATAATATAAACATAAAGCATAAGTAATTAACATGCATAGACAAAAACCATAAGATATAATTTCATCATAATCAAAGCATGATTCAACGAAGAAGAAAAAAAATTAAATGAAATAAATGATGAAAAATGTAGAAACAAATAGATAGTACAATAAGTTATACCTTCTTCTGAGCAGCTCCAACCTTGCTCTTCTTGGTTCCTCGCACCTTCTTCATTCTGTTCTTTCTTTCCTTGCGTTGTTTTCTGGTTTGCTTTTGTTTTTCATACAAACCATGCCTGGCCAATCTGTACTTGGGTTCGAATTTCTTTGCGAAATCCAAAGTGTCATAAATAAGTGCAAAGCCAGTGCTCTTGCCACCTCCGAAGTTTGTTCTAAATCCAAAAGTGAAGATGACATCGGGAGTCACGCGATACATTTTTGCCAACTTTTCACGGATCTCGGTTTTGCTAACCGATGGCTTTCCCGGATGCAAAACATCAACGACCTAAGGATACAAAAAATTAATTTCCAAATTGAAACATGAATATCAAAATAGTGCCTCCTGCACCATGTAAACAACAATGTTTTGTTGGGCGGTATGTCAAACTTGGTGTTTGTTTCAATAGTTGAAGATGACCAGTAAATAATTACCATTTGTTTGCGGCAAAGCAGCCGGTTGGTCATGAATTTGCGAGTCCGGATAGTTGCCGTTCCTTCGCTCTGTAAAAACACATGTTCTTTAGGTTATGTTGATTGTTTATTGCATATGTTAACGGCACGATATGAAAAAACTAGCGGTATATGGTTTCCAGAAAACGTATCCATAGTGGACAATGATTATTTTTGCACGATTGAATGAATTTTCGCGGATTCTCAAACTCACCATTTTTACGGTTTTTGTGTATTTCTAGCAGGGCGAATTCGATTCAAGCCGATGCCGAAGTGAAAGAGGAAGCCGCCTTATGCGTGTGTTCATACCTCCAACACTCAAGTTTGTGTGTCTCAATCAAAGATGGCACTACTTATTATTTCATCATAACTCATCGAAAACGTGACCCAAAACATGGAAATAATAATTTTTGAATTATATTTTTACAATCATTCAATGATTTTCTTTAAAACAATTATTATTATGTGATTTTTTAAATATTTTTTCGTGTGTTATTGCGTTTATGTGTATCGATGAACGAGACGCTAGAGGGCGCAAGTTGTTATGCGCCCTCAAATTTTCCATAGTGTCGTTGACAAAGACCTCTATAGGTTCTTCCTTTTTGTCGTTTAAGACATAAGAAGGTGGGTTTGTTTTCTATATGTTTAATCCGTTAATAAATAAAACATCTGATATTTAATTGCATAAATGCGATAGTAATAATAATCTACATTAACTGGTCGATATTTCAATCACTATATGAACAACTTTTGTTTAATTATTTGTGATTTCATTTTGCAGTCTTCAAAATGACTGAACGTCTTTGCTACAGACGACGGTTGTCGTACAACACCAAAAGCAACAGAAGGAGAGTGTGAGTATTCCATTTTTATATATCTTTTTTGTCATAACAAATAAAAACATATATTTGTTCAAATCTCATATCAGACTCTTTGTTGTTGCTTATTTTGCAACTGTCGCTTTGTAAAGTAGGTTATGTTTTGAAATGTATTGCACTGCACTGTTAGTAAAACACGTGTCAGTTTTGTTAGTGTTTTTATTAATATCAATTAATCATTTTTGCAAATTAACTTGGTCATTTGTGTGGTTACAAATGTGAAACTTTGGTTTCTATTGTTTTTGCATGTCAATATGACAGATATTGAAACTCTTGGTCTAAGTTTCATTTTGGATAAATGTTGAATTTCTTATCTTTCAGAGTCCGTACTCCTGGTGGTAAATTAGTCTACCAGTACTTGAAGAAACCGAAGAAGATCCCCAGATGTGGACAGTGCAAAGAAAAACTTAGAGGCATCCAACCGGCCAGACCCATGGAACGATCTCGTATGTGCAGGAGGAAGAAGACCGTTAAGCGTGTGTACGGCGGTGTTCTTTGCCATAAATGCGTCAAAGAGAGGTATTTAAATTTAATATGGATAGTTGTATCAATTTTAACAACAAACAATTTTGTTTGTAGAAGCAAACATTTGAGAACGAAAATATTTCATAGTAAATTTCTTAATTTCAATTGAATTTATATTAATTATTATATTTTTGTTTCATGTTTGCAGGATCGTAAGGGCTTTCCTTCTCGAGGAACAGAAGATTGTTTGCAAGGTGCTGAAAGCACAAAAATCAGCTACGAAGACTAAAAAAGTAGAAAAGTAATTCTCATTCTTTTTTAATTCATAATAAAAAAATTATAAAAAAAACAATACGCAAGGTTTATTTGTTTGTTCCTGAAATTAATATATACTTCCAATATATAGATATTTACTGTACAACTTACTTTTTATTTACAAAATAATGTTATTACTAGATTTCTGTACAAAAATTAGTAACCAACTACCGTTCAGTTATTACAAAGCAAACTTTGTTCTCACAGCTTACAATAAGATTTTTAAAAAACAATTCATTATTAGTTTATAATCCATCTATACGAAATATTAAAAAAAAAAATCCTGTCATGTTTCTATGTATTGCAGAATATTTGATTTATCATAACAGAACTTTTTGTTTCAAACTTAAAATTAATAAGGAAAAAAGTACATGATCAAATGATAAAATTCATATTTAACAATTTGCGGATTCGCTGATAATAATAATAAATGTATATACTGAATAACGGTATTTTTACAAACAGTATCAGTCTTCATACGAGATCAACACTATTAGAACTATTTATAAATATTTTATGTGAGTAAAAAAATCTAAAGTTAAATATTATTGTTAAACTTAAATGAAAATAATTTATCTTATTCTATAAGAAATATTTTATGGTACAATATTTGGTATCGAACATTTTTCACTATGAATAATATTAAAATCATCATTTATAATTATACATCCTAAACGAGCAATTCAGATAGTTAAATATTCAAATTCGATTATTGGTGAATGAATTTTTTCGTCGCTGTCTATCAAAAGCGACGACTCAATTTTCATTTCCCATCGAAGCCTACATTATGAGTCTTAACAAAACTCCAAATAAGAAAAGTATCAAAACAAATGGACTCAAATTTGAACTCGCATGACTGAAAATATATGAGTGTGCAATGTCCGCTCCAGTTAGCGAAGAAAGTGGTACTTCAGTGAATATCCTGGGACTTTTTTCGTTGATCCTGGTGACAATTTTTTCAATCTCAGAGATGCAGGCCTGTAGTTGGAGTTCCGTCGGTGGGTTCCTTGTGATTGCCTGACTAATGATAAATATGTCACCTTCCGGAGACAGCATTGCCCTCAAATTGCATTGGGACACTTGGATCTGTCTGCTCAAAGCACTGACCATGGCTTGCAAGGTAACTACATCTTTATCCGACTGGTCATCCATGATGTGGTAAATACGTTCAAGCTGAAAAACAGTCGTTATCAAGGAAATTGATGGAATAAATAAGTTTATGCACTTATTATAGAAATGTCAAGTAGAATGTTAGATTGTAAAAATTGATTAGTAATACTCGCCTGTTTTCTCGAATAATATAGTCTAGCGGCTCCAGCACAAAGGGGACAGCAGGCTCCAGGAGGAGTGACTCCGACACAGTTAGGTCTGGCTAACAAGGGACAGACGACAGCTTGCCCGCACCTTGGTTTTGGTTGCTCCCCAACAAGTCCAACAGCAATGCACGGTCCAAAGTAATCAACAGCGGTGTTGTCAGCCCAGGCGGCACATTCTGAAGAGTAGACCTCACCGTTAATAGCACAGACTGGACCTTTCGAGCTGCAGTTCTGTAGTAGACAGTTGCCTCTGTAGGCCAGCTTGGCTCCACTTTTCAACAAGGCACAGAGCGAAGGATGCTGTCTATTCGCTGTATCGCAAGCTGGCATCTCAGGGTTCATCAATGACGATGAACCCTGACAGTTGAGAGTGTTGATACACTCGTATTGTGGACAGGGCTTGTAGATGGAAGTGAGACAAACTCTAGATTTGGGCACACAAGTGTCCTTTCCACACGGATTTTCTTTCCTGGTACAGACATTTTTTGAAGAGCAGCTACCAAATTCTATGTCGTTTGTGGAAAGGCCTGCACACTTGGCCAGACAGGCCGAAGCGAAAGTCACTCCCATCCTGCTGCAGACAGGAACGTAGTGGGCTGGACAGTCACAAGGTAACGAGGCTGCACGAAGTTCGCCGCAGCTTCGTCTGGAGCAGGTGACTTCACTCTCGTAACAGTGGCAGTGGTTGCAGTCGAGATAGAAGTAGGACCTTTTTAAAATCAATTCAAATTTTCATTCAAGTTAAATTTTATTTCTATAATTGAGACTAGCGAGAAAGATTTTGTTATCGACATAGTCAATCTTACCTGTGAGTTATAATCCGGTCGTGAACCCAACAGACATTTAAATTGAAACACATCAGTGTTTTGCACTTTTCAAATCCTTTGTTTGTGCACTGACAAATTCTGTTGCAACTCCTTTGTTCTCGTCCAGGTAACTGGATCCAAGACCCTATTGGGACAGCCTGCTTGGACATTGCACCCAGGGTACAGGCCTTGACACAACTGTATCCCTTAGTTTGTCCATTGTTCGTCACGCAAATGAAACCTTTGGAACAGGTGCTGGCCCCGCCAACTCTGCAGGGAGTTGTGATCTCTTCCTCTTCCACTTGTTCAGGATTCAGATGATGTTTGTTCTTATAAATGGAAAGCTCAGTCGACGGGGTGGAACCTTTCAAAAATTGTTTCAAAGACACGCAAGGAGCTTCAGAGTTTGCTGGTGCGAGGTTGGAGCACACAGAAGTAGCCGAGTGGGTGGAATTCAGAAGATTAAAATTTGTCGGGTCTGACCAGTCGACGCAACTGTGCATGATCTCGAGACAGTCCTCCCGGCAAAGACGACTCTCATGGAGCAGAGATTCGCAAGGTCTGAGCTGGAGGAGACACGCTGCTGCACGGAGAGTTTGCTGGGGACAGGTTCGAGATATTCGTAGCAGGATTCCTAAACCGCGAATGACTCCTCCACGCGACCAGTTGTCTGCCTCCCATTTTGCTGCCTGATCTGCTGCTAAGGAACAACTCCTAAAAATGAATTCATTTATTTTTCAACTCATTTTTTTTTCATTACAGCTTATAAAGAAATTATTTCGAACCTGAACAAATTAGTAGGCTTGCTATTAAAATTGGCGCAGTAGGATAGTCCGTCACAGCCCAACTCACAGGAATCTCCTGCATCCTCTAGACACCTTCGCAGTTCTCCTTCGAGATTTGAGCTGAGACATTCGGTTTCTAGCTCATTAACAGACAATGCCCAGTCTGACTGAAACGCCGACCAGCAGAGCATACGACAAGCTGAACGGACAGCTTTGTTGCAACAGTTTAATTTTGCCACGTCTAGGGGTATTTGGTTTAGCGATTTTGAATCGGATGAAAGTGACGTAGACTGCATAAAGCAACTCCACATCGGTGACTGGGGCCTTATTGGACTTTCGCAGACGGCTTCCAATGAGTCCAGGATGTCGTGGATCTCGTCCGTTGTTCTACTGTAGTCATCCAATAGTTTCTGACATGTTTGCTTACAGATTGCACTGGGAGCCTTATCACAACAGTAGAGATCTAACAAGTTTTATAAATTATTTAAATTTTAGTGGAACTTGTACAATTTACAGGATTTAAAATTATTCATTCTTTTGTCATGAAAATATTTTTGAATTGAGCTTACGGTGAATTGGATATTCGGTATTATTGGCTTCATTTTCATTGATGTATGCATAATTTTTCAAGCACTTTGGTATCTGGTGAAAACAACCCTTGCTACTGTACAACTTGATTGTTAATTGCTTCGACGGCTTTTGAAATAATTCCTTGCAGATGGATCTGCAAGTTGAATTTAGCACACTGGAACAACATTTTTCTGCTTCCTGACGACTTTCAAGACACGATGTGAATTGAGGCTCATGGCTGGGTCTGCAGAATTGTTGCAATCTCTGAGAGTCGCCGTTTGATTTTATTTCTGAGCAGGCCGTTTTGCAAAGCGGATTTTGTGCCAAGTCGCAACAGGATTTTCCTATCCATTCTGACGTTTTGTTATCTAAATATGATTCAAATATGTTTTACTTAACAAAATTTCATACACATGTTTTATAATTGTTATTGTTTAATCATGCAGCGATTTTATGTAAAAGAAATCAAAAAATGGAACCAATTTTTTCCATTTTTTATATATTATTTATTTTTTATATACAATTTTTGACAAAGATAAATGGATGTTAAATCTGACGTGACTTTTTCCCACACTGCAGTTGGGACAGAGTTCATGCTGCAGCGGCCGCAACGAACTTAACATTCCTCCAAAAATAATTCGCGACAAAAATACTGCGCTAAGTGTAGTTTCCTTTTGAAGTCGCAAAGAATTACTTTATTAAGGAATCCAGCTGCACGTGAGATGCAAAACAAACACATCTGTTCGGGCCATTTATTTTTCAAGACATTAAAAGATTTAGTTATTTTTGATATATAATTGCACTGCTTTTCAAAATTTTCAACATCATTATTTCAGATGATTATCATGAATAGATAACAAAATTAAATGTACATTATATATATTAGTTTTAAATTAATCTATTTTAGTTACGAGAATTGACTGTATTTCCAAAAAAGAAATAATGTCGGTCGTAAAAATTATACGGGGTCCTAAAAATTTAGACCATCATCCATTCATTCATACAGTTTCTTTCTTTGGTAAATGAAACTGGGTCTGAACTGCGGGCACAATTAACTTAATAAACGGCAATTAATCTTGAATTGACTCAAGTCTACATACAAACAACCATGTGTAAAAATTCTATACTTGAGAATTTCACGATGCACATGAGTGTATATATATATATATATATATTATATATA